>JAPDOI010000841.1:12500-266378 GCA_029168955.1 Aplectana chamaeleonis | reverse complement strand
GTATCAATGGATACCCGCTGACTCTTTCACTCTCTCTCCACATATGATCACAAAAACCCTGAAGGACGTCCACGCAAGCGCTCGAGACAAAATAAAAGCTACATTGATCGATTCGTTAACAAGCCTCTTGTCTTTTTTGTTAGAAGCAAGTCCAATGTCGAAGGTCCAGATAGAAATCTATACCCTTTTTCCTCGTCGAAGCTTCGGCGTCTGAACATTTTCTTTCGCATCTTCCCATACTGAGCAGACCGTAGCCTTTCCGAAAACTTCTAAATACACAGACAAGTCTTTCCAATTAAGGCTTTAAGGAATTTTTCGGCTTGATGAAGACGGTGGTGTAGATTTGGAGCGAAAAACTTCCAAACTATTAGAATAACATCAAAATTGACGATGGGCCTTAAGCGGTCTATGTTCCTGACCGCTTTTGCTATCCAAGCCAAAGAATGTAACAAAAGGAAACTTTCTGCGCGATATTATCCCAGCCCGCGAAAGGATCATGCACTACACAAATCTAGGAAATTTCAGACTCTCGGTTCAATCATGTCTTCCGCTTGGATATCATTCAACTCATTTAGTATATTGCTAGCTGTCCATCGAAAGATCAGTGTCAGCTTTCCTCTCTTAGAGCTCCACTGCTTCACAGGAAAATCGAAACAGGTTAGTAGTCATCGTTATAGTACAGTGCTCACAAAACGATTTCTTGCCAAAATGTCCTGTGTAGAAATCAGATGCAACTGGACATTTTGTACCATTTCAAACTGACAGGTCACAGGAGATGCGAAGTGTCAGTATCAAAGGCTTTGCTTCAAGCTAGCTTTTCTGGCGCCAAGTGTCAAAGTCACATCTTGAGCCATTCGGTAATGATTGCTTGTCAGTCGCGACAGGCATTACATTTTGCACAAATAGCCGCGGGACCAGCATTAAATCGATTTCATCACTCGCCGTGGGGACAGTTGCCGCGCGTCCGTCGCAGCGAAGTCTCGTGGAGTCCTCACATACGGCTAATGTACCGGAGCCTGTCGTTGTCATTATCGCTTGTCGTTATGTAATGCGCTGCGACAGCGACAGTTTTAAAGGACAGGGCTTTCGCGACATAGCGGTATCACATGCAGACTATAAAACGGCGAAATTCACTAAGTTCCTACACGTGCTGGTGCGGAGCCGAGGTTAGAGACAGTGAGAGAGCGTAGGGCAGACGGAGGCCGAGGCGTCGCGCGCGCCACTCGCGTCTCGAATGAAGTGAATTACGACGTTTTATAGAGGGTAATTGATATTGAAAGTTTTCCCTTTTCTAATTCCGAATTCAAGCACTTTCTAGGGGAGAATCATTGAGCCACCCTAGTAAACGTGGCCCAGTTCCTGGTTCCGTGTCAGCCAGGAATAGGCAAGCGATAATTATGGCGCACGAAGGACTAGAATGATTTAACTGATTTGACTCCTTTGTCGAGTTAACGAAGCCTTATTTCATTTCAAGCATCTTTCAGTTTTAGACGCTTTTCTCAGAAGCTTTGAATTCAGTACGCATTTTTCTTATGAGAAGTTCTAATTTGAAATCGCTTGCTCGAAGGCGTTTTCAAACTTCCACCACAAATACGAACACCTCTCGTCATACCCCTTTTTTGATTCGCCAATGTTTCGAAAAATGCGATAGTTTAAAACATTTGTTATTCCGCGGGACAGTCAAGAGCGGGGCCAGACCCCTTATACACATCCACCGCAGACATCCGTGATATGCTTGGAATTGGAGTGAAGTGAGACAAGTCTTCGATCGTTGCTCATGATTATCGTGATGTCGCATCCCAGGCAGGGGTGTGCGTTTTTCGTTTTTCGATTTTCGGTTTTTCGTTTTTCGCCCTTTTTGGCGAAAAATCAATATCGAAAAAACGAAAAGTTTAAATTTTTTCGGTTTGAAATTTGCGGTTCTGATGCGACTTGCAGTCGATCCTTCGCTGCTTACAGATGTCTCCAGCAAGTTTGCACACGTCTCTGACTTTATTCAGAATCAAGCAGAAGCAAACGTATGATCTGCACCTTGCACGACGGTTCCTTCTACTACATCACTTTCGATTAAAAAATTACATTGATGGAGCCGAAATTTTTTGAATTTCCTGTTTCAGCAGACTAAAACGACTCGGCGCATCTTTTGAGCATGGCCATAACTTTCAGGAATAATTCTCCGAAAAACCAAAAATACACATTTCGACAGGCGGAAACATCACCAATATAATAACGCTAATCGATTCCGCATAGCAGACAACCTGCATCGGTAATTCGAAGGCAGCGTTCACGATAATCATTCTCGATGACTTTCCGCAGTGAAATGATAGGCGAGAAGAATTCTATGCTCTCAGTGACGAAAAAATGGTTCAAAAAGAGCTAGGAATGGCTAAAAAATGGATGCAAGCAGGCGTTCTTGAGGTCACCGAAACTCCTCATGTCGCCTTTCCGCCCCTAGAACCTCGAGGTTGTGATAACATGAAGTACTCAAGTCAAGGGAATGCTGATGAGCAGAGCTAAACCGCTTGATTATCACTGTTATAACTTTGACTTTAACTTTATTACGCGCCCTTGCAGAAGTGTAGAAACATAGAAAAGGCAAAAAAACATCGAAAACATCAAGGAATTTAAAAAATGACAAGTTTCGAAAGGAAAAAACGTAAAACAATTAATAGATCCTTGCTCGACAATGTAGGTAATTTTTGACAAGTGTTTTGAATTTAACAAGTTGATCGGTATCTGAACAGTATGACTCATCTTCAAGTATTCCATGCCGGCTCTGAAGGTGAAGAAGGCGCGCCACAAAGAGGTGCGCGGCTGACGGAATTTAAGCTTGAACCTTTCTCTCTAGTATTTGTTATATTTTGCTTATGACTGAGCGCTCCGCTCTTTACTCCGCCGGACTCATCCGAGCAAGATAAGCTTTAGCATCCTTCGTAGCGGCTGATTCCTCCACGCTCAAACGCTCAAAGTCAACTTAATAAAGTGTGGCCCTCTTTAGCAACAAAACACGGTTTCCGCGTTTTCTTCAAGCATGCCTTGCTGTATAGGGCACCAGAATTTCGGTAACCGAAAGAGATATCCAAAGTGCAATCTATTGTGAACACTGCTTTAAGTTCAGGAAAATTCGTTTTCGTTCAAGGTGTTCATGGAAAAGACGTGGAGAATCGCTCTTTGGAGGCCCATAATTTTCAAGCGGAAGCCAACCTAAATTTTCCTGCTCCCTCTATCGATCTATACCAAAAAGTGCGAATAAAAACTTTCTAGGGAATGGCATCAAGTACAGATCCATCAAGCGAAACTGATTGAACGTAACCCCTATGTAGACACCGCGACTCAATGCATGTGGATGCGTCGCGGCCATTACCGTCCAATAGCGCCGAGAGACTAAGCTACTGGTCAGTGTTGACCACGACGCAATCGCTCACACTGAAATTCAACATGACAGCACAAAAATTCACGCAAGAGTGTGCTATCCATCAAGAACTATTGATGTTCGTCTCTGTACAACGTTTGTTCCGTTTTGATCTATGACTTGCCCACGACTTTCAACTTCTGCGAATTCGGTATTTTTCATGAAATTGGGGACGACCTTCGAGCCCACAGTTTAGATCAAAAACGTGAAAAAACGTGGATGTGATCGTTCAGAGAGAACCACCGCAGTTTTAAAACAAGAAGTTCACCACAAGAATTTAAGAAGGTGTTCAGCGCTAAAATTTTGCCAGGATTCGACGCTGCAACAAGGGTAAAATTCCTTACATTGATACGCTGATTGGGTATGTTTTTGTGTAACCAAGAAAACATAATTCTGTAATTATTCAAAGCACTTCGATTACGTTGCGTTGTTTTTCCAGTCCAAAATATGCAATTACGAAAATAAAATGTTTCAAAAGACAAAAAATTTTTCGGTTTTTTTCGGAATTTTTCGAATTCAAAACCGAAAATTTTTCGTTTTTCGGTTTTTTCGGTTTCGAAGTTTTTCGCACATGCCTGATCCCAGGCGATCACATTCTGCAGGATGTGCTAGGCCTGAATCATAGCAGGAATTGTCAGATGACGATTTGAGGATTTCGCCAAGTTCTCCATCTCTGTAGGTATGCACTAGAAATTTGCGATCTCTTCATCATCGTATTGGATGCCATCACATGAAACCTAAGTGACCCACGCCTCGGTTGCTGTTGTACGCTGAAGATGATATGCTTGCATCTATCCACAAGCCTGATCTCGAAAAACAGGTGCAAGCCTGAAGCTCGATTTGGACTTTGCCTTACCGTCAGGACGACTGAATACCTCAGCACGATTATAAATTAGCAAGATTATCATGATCGACGGCTTTAAGCTCCCACGCGTTGATGTCTTCAAGTACCTCGGATCGACTTTCGCATCTGACTGCAGTCTAGATAGTGAGGTTCATGTCAGCGCAGCGTGTGTGAAACAACGGTCGATGACAGGGCCGTAGCAAACCCACCGAAACGTGAGAGCTGATAGCTGCCTCCCCGGCAAGAGGTGGTGGCTCACATCGCAAGCAGAATAGGTGGTGGCCGCCCTATCCTAATGCACGTGTGCGTGCTGAGGTGGTGACTTCGCTCGCAGCCGAATGTCACCCATCTCGGTACGCAGCCATGGACCTGAGGTCTGAAAGGGAGCCACGAGCTGCGAGTGTAAAATGGAAATAGCGCACGTGTTGCAGTGACACGAAGGGAAGGAGCCAAATCATGGGTCGTGCATGACCGAGGTGGTGACCGCGGGTAGGAGAACGCGATCATTTCACCTTTTCTGACGACGATTGACCAACACCGTTGACGTTTAAGTGGAATTCCGAGTTTAGCTCTGATCATGCAAAAATTCCCCGCAATTGCTGTGGATTGTGCTCTAGACTGATATCCTCCCCTAACATGAGATAAATATCGGAGGAAAAATCATTATGAAGCCTACAACAATGAAAAACTCTTCAATGAGTGCAGACCATTGCTGCAATGTTGTTGGCCGTCTTTCGAGACGGCATAATCAATTGCCCCTCATCAGCTGTTGATTTTTCGTGGGCGCTAATTTCCCTACATTTTCTCCGCATTATTGCTGTTTCTGAGCCCTCGGGCTGGTTCCTTTTTTCATAAAAAAAGCTGTACGTGAAGTGTTTGTGCTGCATGGTATATTCAGTGAGTTTACTTCAGGAATCCACGAAAATAATTTGAAGTTAAATTCGACGAAGTATTTTTCCCTTAGAGCTGACCAATATTACCGATGGTTTCATGGTTCGCTAATTTTTGGCGACCGTTGAGAGATATTGTGACAAATTCTTCGCAAGTCCGAGATCGTGTTCCACTTAACCTTATCTCTAACTGGCTAAGCTCATTTCGATCGAAATGGTACTTTTGTAAAACACCTTTTTTCACCACAGAAGCTGTCGGAAATGCACATTCGATAAAGTTACCCCCCCCCAAAAAAAAAAACTCACACATATACTATGTAACATACCGCAAGACACAAAGCGTGCAGTGCTTATGAAAAAAGGTAAAGAAAAACATGAACAGCAGGGAAAGGAGAAAACGTGAGCAGCGGTCAAGAATAGCAGCAGATTTAAAGGTCATGATGAATATTCTGGAGAGAAATCAAGTACAACGGATTAATGATTATGAGCTTCTATCAGATAAAAATCTGAACGATCGTCTCGAAAAAAATGGAGAAATCCTAGAAGTCTGAGAAACTCCGATAAATATCAAGAATTTCTTATCACTTCTCCGCCCTGGAAACAATAAAAAAAAGCCTACAGCACGGGGTTTTTAAAGGTAGCCGAGTTATGATCGAAATTGTTGGATACTGGGAAAATTTTCGTGAGAACTTGTGAACGGTTTCTCTGCCTCTGAAAAGGGCATCGTACTCGGAAACATGAAATATTTGAAAAAATCAAGATTTGCTTCTATTCTTAACTCCATTTTGTGTCGATGTTTGCTAAGCCAGTAGCAGCGTGATCGTGTACAAGCATGGTTCTTGAAAGAAAAATTCATAAGCCTTGTAAGAATAGGTATAATTCCATAATTAAAACTTTACCTGCTTAGTTCCAAAGAAGAATTTTCCTTTCAAGATGGCGGCTTTGGCTGGCAACGGGGCATGATGTATCTCAGGTTAGACAAAGAAGATAAAAATTTCAATGTCAAAAATCACTCTGATCAAGTTTCGAGTAATCTGCGGACTATTTCAGAAAAAAAAAAACAGAAACCATGAATTTCCTCGCAAACTCGAAATCTTGTTCTTGTGCAACTGCTGCAAACGTGTAAGCAGTAAGCAAAAATAGTCGTGAATAGTTTGTAATGAACTTAGCGGAATAGAATGTACTGCAGATGTTAAGAGAAAGATTTGCATGGAATGGATTCCTGTCTATTGTTTTGTTCATCTCACACCCTTGCTAATAGCGAGAATGCCATCTCCACTGTGACCGCGCGGTGCAGCTGTTGTGCGCGCTGTCGATGCGTCCAGCGTGCGTGGTTCGACTCCATCGTTTGGCCGATTTTAGCAAATAGAATTGTCTCGTTACGAAAGGTCGCTCCGAACTGGCGACAATAGGTGGCATCCGGGCACGACGTACCTCAGGTCGGCTGTCATCTTTATGTGGTGGCGGCGAGGGGTTTGCTATGGGCCCAGGAAAGTAGTGCGACAAGAGATACTCGATCGCTTGAAAACGAAGGTCTATGAACTTTGGTATGACCCGTAGGACCTGCCACTAAAGAGGCAGAGCGTATGCTTGGTGCCATTGAAACGAAAATGCTGCGCGTTAGACATCAGGAGTTACCAGCTCGAACCGTGTCGCAAACTACGACAGCCATCAGCGCTTCGGCGAGGCCTGATGGGGATCCTCACGACGACCTGAAGAGCGTTGACTTGATACGTTGCCCAATGATTTGAAAAATGCCGGCGTTCACTCTGTGCAGGGTACGTACTCAAAAACGATTTATCGGTGGGGTAAGAGCAGATGTCAGACCAAATCTCTGAAATTAATACGCTCTTTACTTCCACCTCGTTTCTTTGCGGAGGAGCAAGATGGAGTAATAGAACACAGGAAATGCAAAGATTCCCAAAAACAAACATTTAATCTTGCCCCACCGGTACTTCGTTCACAAAAACAGGACAAGACAAACAGGAACAATACCATCATGGCATAGTAGAATAGCGCCAAAGAATCAGGAGACAAAGAAGAAGAAAATGGATACAAAAGAGATGACGTTTCGAGGATCTCACTCATAAACATTGTCACGAGAAGCGGTCTCCACCCGTGCTACGAAAATGGCAGTTAAGGGACCATTCCCACACCAACGATGCAAAAGCGTAGAAACACACTTACTGATTGAAAGTCTTAGGCAGCGTTCTAATCTTCGCAGACTTTCGAAGATTTTTAACCCGTGTTTCACCCATTTTTCAGATAATCTTTGGCATGGCATATGCTACATTTCCAGTCCACGGTATTTCTCAATGGATCGGACTTACGCATTATAGCTACACAAAGGAATATTTTTCATGGAATTTTGACGAGTCCTTGCCACTTTCCGGAATATTCAAAGTCATTGGTGAGTGAGATTGGGTTCAAAGGCAGTGCTCACGACAATTTTAAATTCGAGATTATTTGCTAAAACGATCACCTATCTCCAGATAGAGCCAAAATACTGTAAAAGTTGAAAGAAAAACACGAAAACAAGAACACGAACTGCTGTATTCTCAGTCGACCTCAATACTTTCAGTGAGGGTATTTGTAGTGATCCATTTGAAGTACCCGTCGTTTGAGATCCTCACCTCTCAGTTGCTTTTTTCTTCCCATTAGACCCTATTTGGGAATAACTTTTAACTTTTTTTTTCAACGTTGCCGTATGTTTTGGTGGTCTGTGGTTATAACCACAAGATTTTTAATCTTTCAAGACCCTAGATTACAAATCCTTCAGCTCACGCATGCGTAATACAACTTTTCGAGGGTTGAAAACAAAAAAGTAACAGTTTCATGACCAACGAAAAATCCTATTTCATTGCCATCAGACTAGAAAACTAGGGTATCATGAGTACTCTAGTTTCATGCTCAATACAACTCGCAGTAGTAACCTACCATCGAGTGAAAAAGTTCAAGGCGAAGCACTCGACGTGTCCGGATAGCAGAGGGAGAGGACCGCGGAGCGTCTAACACGATTGCATATTTGCGTCGACAGCTTAGTGTCTCCCCTTGAGAGGTTGTAAAAGAAGAACCTTTTGTAGTATTAGAGGCTACTTTCGGAGCGGAGATGAACAAGAATCGGACGCCGTCTATCAGGCTCCCAACTTTCTGTTTTCAACAAGCAGAACGACGGTCAAATTTCAAGTGGCGTGTGCCAAGCCTGACTCAACGATAAAAGACAGCCCTCCCCCATTTTCTAACGAATACAACTCAAGGGATCGAACGAAGTTAAGGCGATTTTCCCAAGTCAACGCTTCAGTGCTCCAATTCCTCTATACGCATCAGGTGATCCGGAGCGATTGAAAAAGTGCAATCTGAACGCACCGAGTGTTGGAAGAGCTCACTGGTATACTCACTCATACACTGGAGGGGGCTAGCGCAGCTCTTCAGGGGCAACCCTCCGAGCACCGACGCTTGCCCCCTTCAAACAGGGTAGCGAGCGAAAAGCGAAGTGATAATTTTGCTTGATCGGAGCCCTGCCGTTACTGCCTGGAGTCCTGCCGTCACTGCCCTGGGGCCCTGCCGTCAATGCCCTGAAGCCCTGCCGTCAAATAAGAACGTTAAGTCCAACCAAACAGTGGTCGACACGACGCGGTCGCGTCGCGGCTTCGTATTGGGGCGCAGTTTCTCCACCGGCCTCCGTCCCCACCGCTCGCCAAATGAACTCGTGGGAGTCTTGTTATGGACTTTTAGATAGGTAGAGGTTCTACGAGGAAGTTATGCTTTTATATGAGAGGAGGTCAAGCGGTTCACACTACAATTTGATAATTCGCTCAACTATAGCGCAAATTTAACTACCACATATACAAAGAGGGAATGCTTTTTATCATGTTTTCGCCACAAGTTATGAATTTTTGATAGAAATTCCACAAGTTCTCCATTTGAGCTAGACGTCGAAAAATATACAATATGCCGTATTTCTTTTAAATGAGCACACGGGTGCACTAGTGTTTTACTTCCATTATCCGGTATGGCTCGAGTTGCATCATTGTGGAATGCGGATTCAGTGCTCGAAATTCTATTGACGGCGCGGTGGGAAGTTATCAATGTTATCATTGGTCAACGGTCAACAACAACAGACAGTCAAATAAATTTACATCATTCCGTATGCGTCAACTCTCCAAATGTCGTTGATAATGGGCATATGAAAGTCTGGGATGACTTCTTAGATTCGAAAGCCTATTCATTTGCCTTATTTCTCAACGATTGGTGAGAGGGCTTCCAGAATTACGGCTCAGAATAGATACATCGGTTGAGAATCGCGAGAGTTTCAGCGTCAAAGGTAGAATTCCGTGGGGATGAGGTAGAAGTTTCTGTGATTATTTTGGTCAGCATGGGAAGGGGATTGTAGCTCAACCGAAACCCTTCGAAGTGCCCCGCTTGAAACTCGCTCTAAACTGTCGTAGAGGCGTATATACCTATCGTCTAACTCATTCTCCCGTATTGTGTCCTCACCTTCAGCTGATTTTGCGGGTATCACTGCATGAAAAAACTGCCTGATTCATTTCCAACCTCACCAATGATTACCACTCCTTAGACGGACCTTTTTCAATTTTCCTCTTGCTCACGATCTTTTTTCAGCTGTCCACACATCTTTTTCTATTCCAAAATGAGGACTGCCTTATCCCGGGGCATCATAGCTATCCAAAAATTCTAGTGCGTCGTTATTTGAGCAACCAGCATGACTCCAAATTTCTTAAACCTTCCACGGTTTACATATCAAGGTTCCTATTACGCATTATTTCTAGGCTAGATAAAATTTCACTTCCTCAGCCAGCAAAACACCATGCAATCTGCTTCAAGATCTCGAGGACAACTTTCCGTAATCGAAGAGTATCGAACTGTACGTTCTGAAAATTCGGCATTACAGCACCACAAATAAGCTATTGATTTTACACAGCTAATGGACCTCGATTTCATGATTTCCTAGCAAAAGCCCAGCTGAGCTGAGCTGCTTCCTCGTCTCGAAATCAACGCAAATAATAACAGGTTTCTAACAGGAAATTCTATTGCTTGAGCAAAGAGAAGGGTGGAAAATGATGAAACTGATCAATAAAGGAAAGGTTGCGAAACCCTTTCGGTTAGTTGGTCTTGCACATATTTGTTACGCTTCCGACTTCTACTAGGTTGCCTGCCGAATAGCTCTGTTTGTAACTAACGAAAACTAAACTGTAAGTTCCTTCACGCTCATAAGGCCCATCGAAACATGATTTTAACATATTAGGTTAATCGTGATCTCATTCAAACCTTCTGAGACTGCGTTAACTTTTTTTGAACCATTCGAAATTTTTCAAAAAACATTACCTAACACAGCAAAAATCAATAAATCAGTAGAGGTCCCATATCAATCAGTGCCATAATTCCTCTTCAATTAACGAACTAAGTTAGCGTGATTTTGGGACTTTTTCGTGGGAAAATGAGGGAATGGTTTAAAGTAGACTCACTCCACGGAACAGCAGCTGCTCGTGTGTTTCGGGATTTGCAAAGTCATTCTCACTCAAAAAGAGCAATGTAATCTTCAGTCCCAGAGAGGACTCAGAAATTGCTCTCCAAAGTTTCAATGTTGGGCGTACCATTGAAAGACTGTTAGACAGCAAATTTGCTTTTTGAAAATTAACAAAACTTTAGGGTGGACAATGGTTTTTCTGGAACCATGCGACCGTACTGGTTTTTCTAGAAATTTTCATCTTTTTCCCAAAATTCATCGAGTTTCCAACTAACCTCCATTTCCGAACAAAATTCATATCTACAGCTCCAGGCAGCCGGTGTAACGAAGCACAAAGAAATCAATATTGCGCTGGTAGTAAGGGGGGTAACGGCACGATCAATTTTGTTCCGAGCAAAATCTTCTCAGAACTGCTTGCTACAAGAGCGGTTGTCTGCAACTGTGGATCTGAATTTTGTTTGAAGATGGATATTGACTGAAAAATCGAGCTCAAGGAGGGTTCGACCTGAACGAAGCGAGCCTGGAATACTATTAAAGGCACGGTCCAACCTCAGAATAGTTTTTCTGCTAATCTGCCTATCTTGAAATCGGTCCCACTCTGATTCAGCTGATATCTCTGGAATCGTACTAGACCCCCTGGAGATGGAGTTATGGCCCTCAAAGCTTGAGCTGCGGAAGCATGGTGGACCTTTTGTCCGAGGTGTGTAATTTCCGTGTTTCGCAACCAATTTAAGTGAGCGGTCTTGAGTGATGAAAGAGGCTGAGAATGAAAGGGAGAACGGGGCTATCGATCGTAATTCATCGCTCTTCTAGCCACTGCTCAGCCCGAAAGATTGTAAAAGGGGCGCCAGAGTGGCTCCTTGAATTGGGCGTCCAGGGTGACTTCCTCATACATCTCTGTTATTATTAGGAATCAAGAGATCCCACTTGGCAGGTGCTATGGTGGGTGTATCCGCAAAAGGGATAGCCCCAGCAGGCCGCGCGCCTGTCGCAGGTGCTATTTTGGGTGTATCCGCAAAAGGGATAGCCCCAACAGGCCACTCAGCAGGCCGCGCGCCTTTCGCGTGCGCCGATCAATCACCAAATTTCTCGTGGGCGCACACGACGCAGCACAGTTTGCTGAGGTGTCCGCAGCTATCCCTTCTCTTGTCACCCAAACTATATATAGTTTGCATTTTCGATCTAGTCTGACGCATGGACCAGGCGGCGGGCCGTGCTGTGTTGGCGGCCTCACTGAAGAATGGGGTTTCGATCCGTGCGTGGTGATCTACCGGCGCAGCCCCGTCCATTCATCAGACTAAAATTATTGCGCGAACTCTATGGAGTGGGTCTACTTCATAAATACCGTATTTTCTCTTTTAGAGGTACATGTACTTCTAACAGTCTGGCCTCTATTTTAGATGTACTTCTGATAGAGGTGTACTTCAAATAGAGGGTGTACTTCTATTTTTCAGCCTTGTTTTTTGAAGTTTTCATAGAGGAAACTTTAATTACAAAACTGTGGTTTTGGCGATCAACAAGGGTGAGAAGACAGCTATTTAAGTCCGATCAGGTCATCGCAAGTGCACTCACTAATATTATCGTCCTTTTCTAAGCCTTCAGTTGATTAAAAATTTAATTTTTTATTCCTTATCTTAGTTTAAAATGTACTATTAGTAGAGGTGTACCTTAAAACGAGGGTGTATTTCTAATACTCGGCCCTCCCTCTTTGGTGTACTTCCATTAGAAGTGTTTTTCAAACAGAGGTGTACTTCTAAAAGAGAAATTAAAGGCAGTGTTCACGATAGAAATCGTTGTCGAGTTTTCTGCAGTTAGAGTAAGCTCGGCAGCTGACTTGACTGATAAGGGCAAAAGACAGTCAGAAATCCCCGTACAAACGTTGAAAAAGGTGTTGGGATATTTTCAGCAAATTTTTATTTTTGAACCAAAATTTCTGCGAACCCCCAGCCTCCTTTTTCGGTGCAAAGCTTTTGCGACCCCCCCCCTTCACCCTTGTTGCGGAATTTCGCAACACGCCTGACACTGCGCTGAGGTCTAACACAACGGCCCGTTTGACCCTGTTGATAGTCTGATAATTTCGTCTGGGAACTGGGGGGAAATTGCAACTTACTTAGGGATGGTAAGCTATGCTCCGGCTACTTGCTGGCTGGGAATGGTTGACTGAGCCTCCGAGGAAAACTGCGACGCTTGAAGTGATCCTGCGAAAGTTGTAAAATAGGGAATGCACAATCATTTGATGCATATTTTGGTGGTGTATGAAAAATTTTCCCAGACCAGCACTCGTTGCCAGTAATCTACAATATGTGGGTCTCATTCAAATCTTGCTCCCCGTCTCGCAGGTCGAATAGCAAACGGCAGAGGGGGGGGGAGAGTGCGTCGCAAAATATTATGGGATGAGTTGATGTGAATTACCTTCCCCAGAATGAAAACTATTTTATTAAGTAAAAGCGTGACACTTTGGACCTCGTGAGGCCCATAAGAGTTCAGTGTAAAAATTCAGGGACGGGGCCTCAGGCTTAAGCGGGATTGCGAAATTAAGCAACTGCTGGTGAGAAGGGGGGTCGCAAATAATTCGCCCCGAAAGTAAAGGTTAGGCGGGATCGCAAAGAAATTCGGACCAAAAATGAAAATTAGGTGAAGATATCCCGAAAATTCTCGATATTTTTGGTCACCAAAGGCAAGGATCGTAGCATTGCCCCGGTTTTAGATGCTTGAGCCCAGCTACCGAACGAATTTCCGGCGTCTGACAGTTTTATTAAAGGCAGTGTTCACGATAAAAAATGTGTTCCAGTTTCCACTAGGAATGGGTAGTGGAGGGGCACAATGTAACGTTGACGTCGAAAGAACGCATGAAAACGAGCCAAGAAAAGCTCCAAAAGAGCCCGAAGTTGCCAATTCGAGCGCAAGGCAAATCTCAAAAGCACATCACACGCCCACCGACGTAAACAAATGAATGCTCAAGATCGTGAGATGAGCGATGATTTCCAATCATTAGCCCCGTTCTTCCCTTCATTCACAACTTCTCTCTTTACTCAGGTCAGCTCGCATAGATCGGCTGCAAAAGGCGCAAGTTACAAGCCTCGGACAACTCGTCCACCATTTTCCCTAGCTCAATTTTCGAGGGGCCATAACTCCATTCCCAGAAGGTCTTGTACGATTTCAGAGACATCATTGGAATGAGCGTGGGGCCGTTTTCAAGATAGGCGGGAAAACAGAAAAACAATTTTCATCGTGAACACTGCCTTTAAGCAAATATATTGATTATTTTGGTTTTCCGAACAAACCGAGTATCCAAATACAAAAAATAGTTATATTTCAGAAAACATAAATTGCCCAGGAATCGCCCATCCGGGGGAGGGGGGTAGGATAATCGCAAGAACTTCGGATTTTGGAAGAAAAATGTTGCTGGTGTGGGGGATTTCTGAAAAATTCGTAGGGGAATTTTCTTCAATTAAAAAAAAACGCAACGCCCCGCTTGACCCTGAGGGGGACTGTCTCGACGGAGTGGTAACAGCGCCAAGCCTGACCCTGGCGGTTGTGTCGGAACCCGGCGGAGCATGGCTCAACATTTTCACGTCCCATCCAAAAATTTCGATTTTCTGAAAATTCTCACGTCCTTCCCTTCGTCCGATGGCACAACACCCACCTAACCCTGTCCTCCATAAGTATCGACTGAAGCAGCCACGGCTGCATCCGGCTGCCAACAGCTGGCTTCGTCCGGGTACATCAGGTGCCAGCAGGGTGTTGCGATTGACTTTGGAGGAGCCACGACCCTACACCCTGGCGACCAAAATATTTGAAATAAAATTCAGGATTTTTTTGCGGAATCCTCCGTTGAAGGTTGAGATTTTTAAACGAAAGATTTACTGTCCGCCCTTAAACACACAATTTTTTTATTCTTCAGTTCAAAATTTTACGACCCCTCGATGACCTCTAGTGTCCGGTCACAATCCCGCTAGCCTAGCCTCGGGGCCACAACCGCTTTTGCGACTAGTAGTAATGAGGGAGTAACGCTTGATTATCACCATAACCAATGCAAAAGGCAAAATAAAGAATAATAAATACCTCTTTCAATAGTCTCATTCTTCTTTTCAAATGCAGCCGAAAGATGCATCAGTCCCTTTAGACATCGGGGGAGACCAAACAAGCACCGACCCTGGATTAGCGAGATCATTGCTGCATAACGGTTTCCTAGAGATCCTATACGTACTACACACGGCAGTTAGGTCGAAGTTTCAAATCAGCATGGAATTTCGGCAAGCAAGTTAATTGTGATCTTGATCAACACGTATCAGCCTTTCGATTTTTGAGAAGTTGTGGTGGGTTACGGCCGTTTAGCTACCGTGATCTACCGTAAAATCGGAAAGCGAACCTTGAATTCGTGTTCAACACTCCATACACATTCCCTGACCAAATCTGCTGGCCCCGCCCCGTATTTCTCCGCCCCTGTATTTGGCGTCCTTCAGAACATAGGTGCTGGGCCATCTTCGGCCACGTTTCTGGGTGGTACAATAAGCACTGGGAATTCCATAGCACCACTGTTTTGGAGGAGAACTGCAGATACACTCTTAATCACTCTGTGACCAGAGAAGGTGAAGTCAAAATATCCTACCGCAAGCCAAAAACAAGGTACAGAGCAGTCAATTTCACGGCTCGAGCGGGATCAATCTTTATTACTTTGAGTAAAACCGTAGATACGTCGTGTACAACGAAGACATTTAAACATCGGATCGCAAGAAAACTGCTTAGTGCGTAGACTCGATGCAGTTTGCCTAACCTTGTCTCAGATTTCCTAGGTTTACGTTTCCATGAAATTCCGTGTTCAGTTATTTTCTGGTAAAGAATCGTGTTTTTATCTAACTTGTCTCAGGATTGTCTCAAACATCGTACAGAAATAGATAAATATAAATAAATACAGAGGTCGAAGAAATACAGGGTGGTACCAACTCCTTACTCGTGTAGCGACATTGCGGGAAAATTTCGACCACTGGAGTCAAAAGAACAAAACAAGTCCACTGGAATTAATACAGAGGCTCGTCTGGGTTGGGGGTGGGGGATTGGAACTCATCAGCTTTGATGCCAAGCGATCCAGTTTTTTTTTTCAAGAAGTTCAAAGAGTTGGTTCGGTAAACGTTCATGCACACATGACATGGACGCAAATTGTTACCGATTATCCCAAGTTTGCAACACCTAGTTGGTAGCAATTACCACGTGAAAGCGTTACCCCCCCCCATCACTCCCTTCCCTTCCCCACTACGGCAACATTGCTTCAATGTTCGAGCCATTTTCAAGAATTCAAACCGAGTGGTAAACTCGGTCGAATGGAGAAACTGGTCTGTGTTGTAAGTAAAGACTTCCGATGGCTTGGAAAAGTCCTCATGTTCAGAAATAAACAAAAACAATAGTAGCGGTAAAGATCACGTGGCCCGTCCCCGGTGTGCAGTGTCCTGTTCTGGGCAGGACCAATATGGATTGTGAATCCACGGTCGCGAAGGACAAGATGTATCCATAGTCTTATTTACGCCACGAATCCATGTTGATCTAGCCAAAACAGGGGTACTGACTTAGTAATACTGAGGTTCGGGGGCAATCCACGAGATTTTAGCCGGTACTTGTTGGTTCCCTACCCTACGTCTCTACAGACGAGAAGACTTTCGAGTAGCCTCACACAGTGAAGTATGAAGCAGACATTTCGCTGTGCGATTTTTTGCGAGGCGAAGACCACCATCGCGGACAAGTCCTAAATTTCGCACTGGACTGGGCAACAGGTATTCATTGCGCTATAATCAGGGACCAGATGCGATCCAGACGCCTATCTGAGACCCAGTAAGCAGCGGCAGTTGCCCACTATTATAGATTTTCATCTTTTTGCTCTGAAAAAAGCTAGGATTTTTCGCTAAAGTTAGCAAAGTTTTTCAAGGATTAGTGGAGTAATGCAGAAAAAGGCCGAAAGGCTATAAGAAAAATCACAAAGCTTCGACTGGACGTACAATCGTTCTCCGAGCCAAATTCCGGTCCGCAATCGCGGACTACGGCTGTTGCATCATGCGACACGTGAGGGTGGTGGCCATCGTGTATTCCAACCCCTGAAGAGGCTGGAGAAAGGGGAAGGAGCGAGGTTCCCGATTGGACGCAACATGGGGCTAGCGGCAGCCCATTTGCTACGTCTCTCCCGTTTCTCCCGCCTCTTCAGGTGTTGGAATACACGATGGCCACCACCCGAAACGTGATAATCGCGCTGGTAGAAGGGCGAATCGTGCCGGGACCAAGTGGTCCCATCAGGGATCAACACGTGTCGCATGATGCAATAGCCGTTTTCCGCAAATTCGGACCGAAATTTGGCCCTGAGAACGATAGTAAAATACTCAGACAAAAGGACAGGCGGGGGAAAAGGCTTGCAACCGCGGCACTGATTTTGAGAAAAAGTCAATTTGTCGGTGCTACCGCGGCTATTGTGGAACGCGAAGCAGCAGCTCGCACGGAAGCGGTACAAACGCAGGAAGGTTTTTGCAGTTTCCAAAGAGCTGGGCCTAGAAGGTGGCCTCGAGTCACTCTCCAAAAGATCCATCGGATGCTGGGGGATGATTTTGTCGCCGAGGGAATCTCCCCATGGCTCGGGAGGGGAGGGGGAGGAAGTGTTTCAGTGAAACTCACGGCCCATCCGCGGCGCGGCGGCAACTGACTGATACGGACGGTTCGCGGAGCTTGCAGGACGAGCAGCGGCGGTTTGCCGAAGCGAATGACTTCACCGGACCATCCGCGGCACTTTTACTGCGCTAGTCAGATGTTCGGCACTAGCTGGACGGTCCGCGGCGCATTACCGGCGCTTTACCAGCTTCGGTGACGGATCATCCGGTGGCCGGCCGCCGACTGGCCGTGAGTTTCACTTAGGTTTTCCTAATGCTGGCCTATCTCACCCACGGTCCGTAGTGGGGTGCCTCCGCCGTAGGCCGTGGCGCGGATCACCCCTCTTGCTGGCAGTCCCACGGAGATGTTTCCTGTCGTGGGATGTCCCCACCAACCCCGCGGAATGAAATCAGTTGAATAAAGATGAACTTTCTTCCTTTCGATTGGCGTTGTAGAATTGAAAGGTTGAGTGACGGAGCGTCTCGTTGGTTCCACAGATAATCCTCCGCGATCCAACCCTTCCTGTGTCTGAGTACTCATATATATCAGGGCACGCGGCGTATATTAAAAACGCTAACATTATCACATACTTTCACGATTACAAAACCGAAGCTAGTGATATTACTCTGCCAAATGCACGCTAAATTGTGCTCTTTTTGGGTGAAATTAGACAAATGAAGGAGTTTGATGGCGAAACATTTCGAAAATTTTAGTAACTAAACGGACGATTTCATTAGAAAAAAATCCTTTTTAGAAAGGCTCCTTATCTAGAATGGAAACAAACAATAACACTGGCGTTGTTAGGGCGAATGGATCACATAAGCGGGTAGAAATCAATCAGAAAGAAATGAACTGATGAACAAATCCTCATGTTTTCTTCGATCTTGTCAATCGATTGCGGTTGCCATGCCTGAAATTAGCATCACAACTCATTGTCAGAAGCCAATAAGAAGGCAAACTCGTAAGGTAGACACGCGTTTGGAGAATTTAAACGATAAAAAGGAGTCATAGAGGGGAAACATGATTTGAAGGAAAAGAGAGTGTCTTAGGAGCTACACAAAAAACATATGATTTTTATTGATTCCAACGCGCCAAGAAACGGATGAGCCTTCGTTTTGTCCACCAAGCGCTTTTTGATTGACTCGTCCACAACGGTGTGACGAACTCGCCCGCCGTGGCGGGGTCTCCGAAAAAGGGGTGGAGTCTCCTAACTTTGAAGGAGCCGCTCCAGGGTACTTCCAGAGGTTTTTCTCGCGTTTTTTCTTCGCGAATGACTCACTATCATATCATTAATTTTCAACAAAAAGTTCGTTAACACTATTCATCGTGAACACTGCCTTTAAGGTGTGTGGAAATCTCAAATTTCCTCCCTGAGCATACACTGTGCCTTTAAGCAATTTGTTGGCTACGTGGGCGTTTTGCTCAGTTTTTTCGACGCTTTCCTACTTGCGAGAGCTATCACAATTGTTCTCATTCAAAGCACGACAAATGAAGCAATCGTAAACAGTACTTCTCCAGTTTTTGACCCGCCTGGTGCGGTCTCCCATGTTAAAACGTCGCATGTCATTTTCATGAAAAGCTTGCTAACGAGCAACCACATAAGGCCCAGAGAGAATAGACATAAGAACTCGAAAATGAGATTCTGCCTCCCTAGATATACCAAACACCGAATCACTGGAGTGTGAAAATTGCGAAGAGATCTAGCCGTGATCTGAAATATACGGTGCTTATTGCCGAAAAGAATTTGGTGCGAGTATAAGCCGATATTGTATCTGACGCAGTCAAAGGCATCGTACGCGCTGAAAACCACTCACCGTCTTTTTAATTTGAAGGATTGGTTGTGCCCACTTTCCGTCGAAATAGGGCGGCACTCCGACAGTCTGGCATAATTTGCTGTCAGCCATGGCACAAGTAACTGATCAGCAATTGATATACAGCACCGCGCAAACTTTTTTTCCAAAAAAAAGCTTTGGCGGCGTTTTTCGCGCTCACCAGGCGCCGCCAAAACTCACTCCGAAATTGGCAAAACGAACTTCTCAGGTAGTTTTCATGTTTCTCTCAGTGAGGTGAATGCAATGTCATCAGATGAAAGTTTTTTTTTTGACTGCGAATATTTTGTTGAAAAATATGTATTTCCTTCTCAAATTCACATCGTCCTCAGATCAAAACATGACAAATTTCTGTGTTCATGACGGTCTGATCAGTTCATAATAAAAGTTTTTGTGATGCAAATATGCATTTTTCGATGCTTCTGAAATTGAATATACTATTTTGTAACACTATCGGAAAGGACTGGATGAAAGCGATCTTGAAATGACTCTAAAATCGAAATCGGACCACTTAAAAGAAAACTATGGCCATGAGGCGCTCCCACAGCGCAAAAAAACGCGCGATATTGTAGTACAAATGAGGACTGCGTGAAGACCGACTTTTCTACACCTATCGATTTCCTTCCCCACAAATCTCACCTGTAAAAAAGATGAACTTCATTTGATCGAGGAATCATGGGTCAGCACAGCGACTAATAACGATTGACTCCTTTCACGAAAGTCAATTCAGAGAATTTCGATCCGGAAAACTAGTTTTCAGTGATTTTTCCGCGGTTTTTTCAACGTAGTTGTTATGAAGGATACAAGAGCTCTCATTATATATAGAAAACTCGGAAATGATATCCACCGTGAACGATGCTTCTGAGCTTTATTTTCCAGAGGCTTATTCAACTCCTGTCTTTCTTACGTGTGCTGCAGTCTGTTATTCCATCATATTCTACAAATTGTCAAAAAAGGTAGGTGCACTGCCGTCCATGGATGCTAACATTTTCTTTTCACACATATTCAGGGTTTTATTTCAGATATCCTTCAAGCGGCATGAGCGCTCGTTTACAATTCAAGTTTGTCAAGCTTCTCGACAGTTGTCTTTTGAATCCTGTAAAAATTCGCTCTCCTGTTTTTATTGAGTTTCTGCAGGTGCTCGTCTATTGCACTTCTTGCACGATTATATACATTCTGTGGAAAGTTTTCGTGCCTATTCTCGAGCCAAAACCACTTATATACTTTTGGACCGGCCTGCCTTGGTTAGTCTGGTGTGGAGCCCATTCAATCATCTGCGTTATATTCAATAGGTAAGAATATTTGACCAGAGAAGGTGACCCGCTTTACCGTATTGTGATAGAGAAATATGATCTCTGTTTCAGAAGCATTCGAAGTGGCGTCTTTGCTCTGTTGAGGTGTCGTCTGAAAACTCACCCTACCACTATCGTCCCATCTCGAGCCAAAGCTCCTGCAATACTTAGAAGCTAAAACTCGCAAAGAAAGCAGCAGTGGACAGAACTATAGTATACTGAGACGTGTAACCAGAACTTGAATAGGATTTGGCATTCTGGTACACATGTAGGCACTGATTGCGTGCATATCACCGTCAATAGAGAGGAATAGGTGACGTCCTCAAAGTACGCTTGCTCTCGTTTCACTCGGTAAACGCGCGGTCGGTACGCAAATGTATTCTTCCACTGGGTGGTGGCCATCGTGTATCAACACCCCTGAGGAGGCGGGACAAACGGGGGAGGCGCGAGGTTCCTGATTGAACGCAACACGCAACAGCCGGGGGCAGGAGCTAGCCCTTGTTGCGTCCAATCAGGAACCTCGCTCCTCCCCCGTTTCTCCCGCCTCCTAAGGAGTGTTGATACACGATGGCCACCACCCCTTCCACTGCGTCCAGTGTGAAACTACACGTTCTGACTAATGCAGAGGACGCAAGGGACAGGGGCTCTCTACACACCGAGCGAGGAGTTGCCCTGATTTGCAGTTCGAAACGTCACGCCATTCAATGTAAGCGAAGCGGTCCCGAGTGGAATTAGAGCCGCAAAAGGCGGGGCAACTCCTCCCTCGATGTGTAGAGAGCCCCTGCCCCAGGACGCAGGAGCTCGAATCCTGGCTGTGGGGAAACCCCCAGTCCTTCCAGCCATTGAACCGCACAACGAATGATTGGCTTCTAAAGAATTCTGAAAATATTTCTGTTATTCATGTTTATATCTGGTAAAGGATAGAGATATCATTTATTGACATTAAGAACACCGAGGAATTGAGAAACCTAACTGCACGACAGTTGGGAAAAACATGTTGTAAAGTTCATAATTGCAAAGGATTGGAAGGCGTATGCTGAAGAAATTAAGTCAAAAGTGTACGGAGAGACTGCAGAGGGCCTAGGTTCATCTTGCGTATTGTTGCGCAAGCGCTTTGCTGCAGCTCAGCAGCTCATCGGACAGAAGTGTATAACACCTGAAACCGCGTCAGCAACCAATAACAACAAATGAATTTATTTCCTACTGAACAACATCTATGCATTAACCATAATACACAAAACAAAACCACGAACGAGGGGGGAATAAGGAGTGAAACGTTAGTCAGAAGGAACCTTACATACCCCATCGGCCTCTCTCGAGGAGGCAGGGAACCTAGATAACCCCTAAAAATGAAAAAAACTGTGGCATAAGGTGGCGACAACGGATGCGGCGAGCCCGTGAATTATTCAATGAATTGTATCCGGGTCAGCTCCCTAGGAGATTCGGTTTCCCGCACCTTCTTCTAGAAGGAATGGTCCGTGGAGTGTGGCAGCCATTGGCGCAGCAATTTCGAACGTCCTATTTTTCTTTTCGCTCAGGCCGTTAATCGATACTATCATTTCCAGTACAAATGCCCGGCAGAACGAATTTAGTGCGGTTCCACTCCATACAACCCTTGCATGCACAATGCCTCACTGGAGGAGAAACGCCGAACCGGACATATTGCCATTAGGCGCTATTCATACTACTCAACGCCAGCGCGGTACGCGCGTGCCGCACTGGCGTGGCGTTTGAGTATGAATGGCATAACGCCTCGCCCGCGCGGCACGCTCGTGAGGCCCGCTTCGCCATGGCGGCGATGGCCGTAATGGCTTTTTAACCATTTGCACCACTAAATCACCATCAATTTCATTTCGTTTCTTTATAATAAATTCCATTGCTCTCCTCTGCTATCGTGGCGGTGCAAGCATTAACAGAATTTGTTTGTTTGGAAAAGTTAGGCCCGCTTTTTTCCGCTCCGCCCAGGCGTCGCCGCTGGAGTATTCATAGTCTCCGCAAGCGCGGCACGCGCGTCACGCACTTGAAAAGTATTCATACTCTAACGCCGCGCCAGAGCGGCACGCGCGTGCTGCGCTGGCGTTGAGTAGTATGAATAGCGCCTTATATAGTAGTGTAGTATAGCTCACGACTAAACACGTCAGTTCACATCTGTTGATGGGTACTTCATGTAAGTTTTCCATTTTACGTCCGTTGTGGCAATCGGTCTGGTTCGGCATTTCGTGTTTACTCTATCCCTCAGAAACTGCGGCAGTACTCATCTTGTCCCTCTCAGAAGTTCACAAGTCGATGGCCGCCATAAACGCCGATCAAGCGATGACGCTTCCTGGCTTCTCCGGTGGCAGAACCAACACCGCAAAACCAAAGTTTTCAGTGTAGAGCTCCTTCTTCCTCGAGCTGAGGTCAGGGAAATCACCATAAGAGTAGCTCCGAGTATGTTTCCTCTTTCATCGAAGCAACACGGCAGAGCGTTAGCGGAACAACTATAAGCTTTCGATTGTGGATGCGATGTAATGGGAAGTCTGCTTTCAACGCCTCCCCACCCACCGACATCTTGGGTGATAGTCTATCCGAGCTCGAAAAATCGTTTGTAGACCACCGGCCATACTAACATTCTGAATAAATTTCTAATGTCCATCTTTATTAGTTGATGAAAAATAGAGCAATGATTTATTCTTCCACAAAGAATATTTCATGTAAAACACCGAGAAACTAAGAAGTATATTCGCATGACAGTTCAGACAAACATGTCGCAGAGATCATAACTGTAATGCTTATTCCATACTTGAAAAACCGGATGGCGCATGACGAGAAAAAGATTGTTTAGTCGGGAGTCCTTCCCATGTTTGATCTTCGTCGGACATGGGCAATACATTCAATCTTATTTTTGCTTCTGTCCCTCACGGGTAGGGTTCGGGAATGTTTATTCGCCGACGTTTTTACGATTTCGTCGTTCTCAATGCCTAAAATGATTCAAAGTCGATTTTGAAATGAAACGCATCCGACCATCTTTGAAAAGGGAGCGAACCACACCCGGATTCCAAAAGGGGTAGGCATGTTCGACGATCTCGGTGAAGTGACCTTTTAAAATCAGCGGAGAGAGGCTTGTTAGCCATGCTTGTCACTGTTCTCCGTGACAGCCAGTAGTTCGTTAAGCTGCCCCGTGTCCGTCGAGGCTGGCTTTTGTTGAGCTCCGAAGCATAGTGCTCCACGTCTTGTAGGTTGCCGACTGACATGGATCGTGGTGAGTGACGAGCGATAGGTACATTTATCCCACTAGTTGAGCGCTACTTCACTAGACGCCGGAATGCGAATTTCACTATACACCACTAACACACGTTATATGGCATGATCTGCTATATGCGGGTGGTCGTCTTGTGGCGTTAAACAATGAGGAGGGTGGGCGGATGGAAGGGAAGGGCTAGGCACTGCTATTGGTCGGCGCCACTTCGTTAACCATTAGCGCTGCTCAGTCCCTCTCTCTGATCCGCCCAATCTTCTCACCGTATGGCGCTACAAGACGACCACCCGGTATATGCACGGCTGAGTGGAAAAGAAGATTATTCGGAAGTAAACGGAGAGAGTAGCGGAGTGCCGACGTTCGTGTTGCGTTTTTTGCGAAAACGCTTTGCTGCAACCCAGCTGCTTGGTCAAAAGTATATAGGGGTTTCATAATCTTCAAGAACGCGTCGGCAATAGGGAGTAAAATGTTAGTCAGAGAAAGATCTATAAATCTCACAGGCCTCTTTTGAGGAGGGCAGAGAACCTAGATAACGTCGAAAAATGAGAACACCTCTGGTCTGAGGCGACGACGACGGTTGCGGACAGTCTTGGTGATATCGAGTTCATTTCGAGCCAGTCACCTCGACGGTTCGGTTTCCCGCACCTCCTAACAAAAGGAGTGGCCCGTGGAGCAAGGCAGCCTTTGGTGCAGCATTTTCAAACGCCCTGTTTTTCTCTTCGCCCCAGCCGTTGATCGTTTCATCATTCCCATTATGAGTTTCCTAAACAGTTAAGAAACAGCCTGCTTCATGGCGACTTTCCACAGCCGACCGGTCCGCTCCACGGCTGATAATTTCCGTGGGGGACATGTGTGGACACACGGTTTGCTGGGAACTAATTCGATCGGAACAGGCTTTCTTACATGGTACACTAGCATTATCCCCTTTCAAGTCCACCTGAGAGTATATCGCTACGCGGAGAATTAGAAAAAGACTATGGTGAAGCGATGCTCATTTGCTTTCTTCCCGACCTGGGACCGTATTCGCCAATAACCCGCCGGGTGGTCGAAGGGCAAATGAGGTGAAATTTCAGTACAAAACGCGCGCTCCACGGCCACCTCTCTCCTCCCTTGGCTTCCCCCGCGACCGCCGGAATTTTTGGCATCGCTTCTCGGGAAAATTGGCAGCATCGCGGAGGAGTTCATTGCAAATTGCACTAGAACAACGTTAGATTCATTCATTTTGATATCTTAAACCCTCGTTTTCTCGAATTCCGTGTGAATCTGTCTTTTGTTTCCTATTCATTGGTGACTCATATCCTTGTTTTTTCGTTACAAGTATAGATTTTTGAATGTGAATATTCATTTTTTGCTGTTTTTTTCCATTGAATTTCTACCAAAAAAAAATTTATAAGCGATTTATGCCACATCTTAATCATCCAAAGAGTTGCGGGCTCTCATCCTTATGTCCAAGTATCATAGACAGTGTGCAATATAACGATCTTTATTCTGCCAATTTTCATTTTTTTTTCAAATGTGAATATCGAATTTCAAAGCTGATTCAATACTAACAGAATGGAACGACAATGTACATTCAAGAAGTCAATGGAAAACCGGAATAGGCTTTTGAAAGAATCAGCAAAATACACACCCATTTAAAAAATCGATGTTTAAAAAAACTGAGGAATTAAGCCTAAAAAACAGCATTAAATGAGACGACCCTCGAAAAAAACTGCGACTCAACATTAAAACAACTTGTTACCATATTGTATTACTACATAACGCATTTGATTTAAATTCTCCGAAGCTGAAAAAAGAATAAAAGTGCAAAAACATCGAAGAAAAAAGAAAAATAAGGCCATATTCTCCAAGGGAAGTCGACGGGAGTGCGAAGGGTAGTCGATCGATAAGTACATTTCTATCTTTCAGCGTGTAATATGGGTCGATATGTTCCTCTGCAGCGCGCGGCATCATCCCTTCCGCTTCCCTTCGAATTCCCTCGGCGGGTTGTTGGCGAATACGACCCCCTGGTGTATTTCGAATTCAGAAGGTTTTTCCAATTTGCACGCACAAGGTGCTTTAAAACAGACTTTTCGCGAATTTTCGGGCGTGCTGATCACGAATCTAACGTTAGCCTATCGACTACCAGGATTTACTGTACGTTACAGCAAATGGTTGGGACTGTACAGAGAGAAGCCAACCTAAAGTATTGGAAATTTGAAAAATGGACGACTTTCATGTCTGCGATGCCCCAAGGAACCTCATGAAGAACTCTCGGCGGGCTTTGAGACTTCGACCCACAAACTTGTCTGCTGCAACTGACGAAAATCTCATCAGAAATCTCAAAATGGGAATCAGATTCGTGATGAGCACCCCCCCCCCCCGGGATAGGCTCTCTAAACATACCGAGGGAGGAGTTGTCTCGCCTTCTGCGGCTCTAATTCCGTTCGGAACCACTTTGCTTGCGTTGAGCAGCGTGGCGTTTCAAACTGCAAAAACGGGACAACTCCTCCCTCGGTGTGTAGAGAGCCCCTATTCCCCCTACCCAATTCACAACCTGGGCGAACTCGCACCAAAACCTGAAAAGTTCACAAACGGATAACGAACGGCACACGACAAAAATGTTATGGAAAATTGTGTAATGAGCCCCAATTATTGTTCAGCGCCCTCAGAGATACCCCGCAGCGATGTTTCAGTAAAATCTTGAGAATTGAACAACAGCAGCCTCTCAGGCCCCCCCCCAAGTCACCCTCACCTGTCATTTTAGAGTATACTGAAACAGTGTTGACTAACGTACCCCTGGCGACAGAAATTTCATTGGAAATCGAAAAGTAACTCCAGATTTTGTATTGCAACTCGACTAACACTCGGGGTCAAGGCAGCCAATTTTGAATTGTTGATCCACTACAGTTGTCTCAATTAGCTGGCGCTGCTTTTTTCGAGAATCAACTAGTGGACCTAAGGTTCGTGGCCGTGTACAACCCCCCCCCATAGTTTATAACCCTTTTTAGCAAAGTCCTTTCCGACCACAGAAGCTTTAAAATTCTAAAGATGCCATTTTCGAAGATGCTGGTATAAAAGCTAAGAATCCTCAAAATGCTTGATCACTATCACTGTAAATAGGTTACAATATGAAGCACCCGTTCATGTTCAAGAAGGATCTCTCACCTCAGAATTTTGAAAAATATTGAATGTTTTGTAGCGTGGGTGCGCAGTGTGGACACGCGGTCCGAGAAGCAAAACAGCCGTGGAAGCGCAGTGTGGACACGCGGTCCGTTAAGTGTTAACACAGTTTGACGGCTTCGCTTCAGTTTTTTCTCCTCATAACTTGATATTGCTAATCCGTCTTCATAATCAGTACTGCTTCCCGTGCTGCCTAACCATTTTGGAATTTCACATATGAGTTTTTAACTTGTCGAACGTGATACTCGTGCTATTGTCTTCCTAATTACAATACCGCCCGCGACTTCGGGAAAAACGGCGTTTTCGGCGTTTTTTTCCGCCGCAAACCGCCGCTTTGTCATAACTTCGTTCAAAGTGGTCCTTTTGGGTCGCTAGGGGCATATTTAGAATCAGTATCGAGAGCTCTACATTTTCAGCTCACACATGTCTTACCCTGCGAACAAGGCATATAGGGCTTACAGAATCAATCGAGTGTACGAAAACTGAAGCTGGGTATCAAATTGTTGTAAATATTTGAATTCATGCCAACCGCACAGATCAAGGACGATTTATATACAAGTACAATACACGCACTACAATACCCGCACTAATTTTCTCAAAAACGCCGCAAAAGTGGCGAAATCGCGACTTTTCGTCATAACTTAGCTCAAAGTGCTCCAACTGAGCTCTGGAGGACATATTTCGAATCAGCATCGAGAGCTCTTTTTTTTGAGCATACACATGTCTTACGGGCAAACAAGGCATATAGAGCTTACACAATCAATCGATTTGGCGAAAGGAAAAATCAAGTAAATTGTGGTTTTTCAACGTAATGCCACGTCCAACTCAGCAGTGTAAACGATATAGACAGCAGGTAATGGAGCTGTCCGCGGCTGACCGACGTTTTCTACAAAGTTTCAGATTTTCGCATTTTCAAACCCGAATATGTTTGCCATTTTCTGAACAACAAACCTCCTTTTGCTTAGATTTATGGGCAGTAGCAATGATTCCCGTCGAATGTCTCTGATTCTCTCCATAATGGGAAACTCGGAGAAAATTTAGATTGCGAAAAGGCTCCTAGCGATGTCCAATGAGTGACTTTTGACTGCAGCCCTTCAAGGAGCCCATGAGTTACTGCTGGTAGCCTTTGCAGCTCCACGCAGCTCACGATAAGTATGTAGTTTTGAAAACCAGTCGTTATTTCTTGCGATCCATTCTTTCTAACCCGGATTGTTGTTATCACAAAATTTTCTTCGTTTTCTGCGGCTCCGCTAGCCACGGTCAGCCAACGCAAAAGATTTAGAATCTTCGTGATAAGGGCTTCCCAATGGTATAATATGTGTTGAGGTTAAAACTCAAACAAAAAGGTTCTGAGTCCTTTGTTCATATCCAAAGGAGCGATTTACTGCCGGTCCCTCGCTTTGCTCTCTGCTTCCCCGCGCCCTCTTTTGAATATGTCTAAATCTTCGCGCTGCAGTGCCTCGCATGCATCGCTCAGTAAGCGAAGTACCCCGAAATTGATTGATTTCCTGCAGCCGAAATGGACTCGGGGTACTAGCGGGAAGATGGCGTCGGTGGAAGCAGGAAGAACAAGTGGGGGGGGGGGGGTAGAAGGGATTTGACAGTATGGATTGTCCTTACAATTAGGTTACGAAGGACAAGGACTGGAGTGGATAGGAGTAAACCTTATGGGTGGTCTAATTGCTAAATATCGAGGGCTCGAATTTAATGAAGAGAATTGTACTGTACGGGTGGTTCTCAAATCTTCTCATCAATCTGACTGCCGCCATGCATCACAACACGTTGCGGTCAATGTCATGCAATGTCACTCCACGCGATGAGTCATTCACAGTATAGTTGTACACGAACGAAATTTTCGAAAAAATTTCGATTTTCATTCGTTCGAAATTTTTTTTCGAAATTGTACAACAATAATTCACAGGCATTTATGAGCCAAGTAAATGGAATCATTCAGGCTTTGATAGAATTCTATTCGAAATCCTTCTGAAATTTCGCCAATTAAATTCGAGCCCTCGATATTTAGCAATTAGACCAGCCATAAGGTTTACTCCTCTCCACTCCAGTCCTTGTCCATCGTAACCTAATTGTAAGGACTATCCATATTGTCAAATCCCTTCTACCCCCCCCCCCACTTGTTCTTCCTGCTTCCACCGACGCCATCTTCCCGCTAGTACCCCGAGTCCATTTCAGCTGCCGGAAATCAATCAATTTCGGGGTACTTCGCTTACTGAGCGATGCATGCGAGACACTGCAGGGCGAAGATTTCGACATCTTCAAAAGAGGCGCGGGAAGCTGAGAGCAAAGCGAGGGACCGGCAGTAAATCGCTCGCTGGATATGAACGAAGGACTCAGAACCTTTTTGTTTGAGTTTGAACCTTAACAAATATTATACCACTGGGAGGCCCTCATCACGAAGATTCTAAATGTCTTGCGTTGGCTGACCGTGGCTAGCGGAGCCGCAGAAAACGAAGAAAATTTTGTGATAACAACAATCCGGGTTAGAAAGAATGGATCGCAAAAAATAACGACAGATTTTCTAAACTACATATTTATCGTGAGCTGCGAGGAACTGCAAAGGCTACCAGCAGTTACTTCTGGCCTCCTTGATGGGATGCGGTCAAACGTCACTCATTGGACATCGCTAGGAACCACTTTTCGCAATTTAGATTTTCTCCGATTTTATGGAGAAAATCTCATTTCTCATTATGGAGAGAATCAGAGACATTCGACGGGAATCATTGCTACTGCCCATAAATCTAAGCAAAGGAGGTTTTATTGCACAGAAATGGCAAACATATTCGAGATTTAAAGGCAGTGGTCACGATGAAAAGCGTTATCGAAAAACTACAAAATCAGCTTAGATCAAAAACAGCTGAAAAACTATGAAGGTAGCGCGGTGAAACGGTCTGCAAATAGAGTTTCTAGGGCCCAAAGAAGCTAGTTCGTGCACACGTGCACAGCGATGACGAAACAGATCGCAGTCTCATGCCGAGCAGTCAAAAAATCATCGACATTCAGAGGACGAAATAAATGCAGATTTAACGAATAAAAACAGTTGAATAATGAAAGCATCACTTCAGTCAATGTTTTTGACTAGATGTGTACATGAATTCGAAGGTTCATTGATTGACATTCAATTTCAAGCTAGCTGATGTTCTTGATATAAGAGGTCATCGATGCCGATGATGTGGAGAGGGCTCGTCCACCATCAAAAGACAAGAAAGTTCAGGTTTCAAATTCGGCCCAAAACAGTGGTTTTTCGCGATTTTTTCTTATAGGTCCTACTACTCGAGACCCAGGAAAGGATTTGGAGAGAAAAAGACGACAAGCATATTTCATCGCGACCACTGCCTTTAAAAATGCGAAAATCTGAAACTTCGTACAATAGGTCGGTCAGTCGCTAAATTGTTTTTTTTAATTCAATGCTAAATTGGGCCGCACGGTAAATTAACGTCGCTCACACTACCTGTTCCTCGCTATGACGAATCGATAAGTGAGGTGGCAAGTTGGCTTGATCCTATTCCTCTGCTCTTCTTCTCTGCGCCGTGTAGCTCTGCAGCTCTGCCCCTGCATGTTGATCGAATCCACACCGCGGGTGAGACTAAGGAGCAGTTCGGCTAGCACACGCGATGCGCGACGGAAAAACGCTGTGCGCGCTCATCGTCCTTGGGGCGCTTTAACCGAGGATCTTCGAAAAAAGTAGTCGTTGTCCCATTGTAGCCGTCCCCCTACATCATTTTTTGCATTTTTTTCATGTTTTTTTGGTTCATAATGTGCTTTTCTTTGAATACTTCTCATACCATCGTTTCAATGGAATTCGCACATTTCATCCAAGTTTTATTATAGTTCTTTTTCTCTGCTTCTTGGAGCGGAATGGGAGATGATGATATTGATTCCGACGTCTGACACATCAACCTACATGAACAAAATGCAAAAAACGATAAAGGGAACGGCTAAAATGGAAAAGAACAACAACTTTTTTGAGTGCCCTCGGTTAGCGCGCCCCCAAGACGCTGAGCGCGCACAGCGTTCTACCGTCGCGCGCGTCGTATTTACGAGCCGAACTGCTCCTTAGCCACACCCGCGGTGTGGATTCGATCCACATGCCCTCTGCCCCTGTCTCCACACTGGGGAGGGGGGTTAGAATAGAAACTCGACGAGTGAGGGGCGTTGGGAAGCGTCCGTTCAGTGGCGTTTGGGAACGAGAAACACAAAAGAAAAGGGTGCGTGGTCTCTCGACGTAACACTGCCTCAGTGCACTGACTGGCTATAGCTTGTCCCGACAACTCGAAAACCGAAGTTTGATATGGGGCTGATAATAATCTAGAAGTGAATATGGCAGCTTCTTATGATAGAAATTTGATTCTTACATTGCGTGGAACGCTGAGATCTTAGCAAGTTTCCAAAAACCTGTATTTTGGGAAGCATTGTTGCAAAAGAGAAGAATTTCTGCAGGGATCGCCGAAATATACTGGCCTGAAAATGAGCAATAGCCACGAAAAAAGTCGAGAACGGACAGTCTGAACAATCGATCAAGATTGACCTAAACGTGTTCCCAGAAACAAACAATCAGTTTAAAACAGGGGCCAGAGAAGCTTGAAATTTTGGGCGCGATACCACCTGTTTTACTGCACCGCTGTGCCGTACCGGGTTCCCTGAGCGCAGTTGAAATCCCTTACCTTTTGCCCCCGAGCTGGAGGCGATGAGGGTGTAGCCGCAGCGGCAGAGCGGCCAAAAAGCGCTGTCAGTTCTTAGGGTTGTGAAAATTCGAGTTTTCCGGATTGAGCGGCCGCAGTGTTCTTCCGAAGAAGGATCAGAAAGTAAAAATGTAGGCTGAGTCTCAGGTCGATTGTTCCTGTTTGAGCTGAGAAAATGAAGTCAGTGGTCTGGGACGTTTTTCAAAGCCAAATTCACCGAGGTGGCGCTAGGCGGGAAATGCCTTCAGACAGGTTGTTTCTGTTTTGGAAGAGTCTACACTTAATTGAGATCGCGGGCAATTTGAGCCCGAGCGATGGACGATGACTGTGTCTGCAGGGGCGAGGAAACGGCTAAAAAACATTAATTTTCAATTTCGACACCTCCCTAAATTAGTCTCACATACTTCTCTATGACTCGTCCTTGACCTTTACGGTTGATATGGAGTCAAGTATTAGCACCAGTTTGATATCTAGCTTCAGTTTTCGTACACTCGATTGATTCTGTTAAACCTATATGCCTTGTTTGCAGGGTAATACATGTGTGAGCTCAAAATGAAGAGCTCTCGATACTGATTCTAAATATGCCCCCAGCAACCCAAACGGACCACTTTGAACGAAGTTATGACAAAGCGGCGGTTTGCGGCGGAAAAAAACGCCGAAAACGCCGTTTTTCCCAAAGCCGCGGGCGGTATTGTAATTTATGAGAGTTATTTTGATTTTTGTGGGAAATCGTTTTTGTTTCGAAGAAACAGGGAAATGTTAGTGTAGCTTGGGCAGAAGCTAGGGAAACATTGATTTTTGATTAAATATTCAAATTTTTTCTCCGAACAGTCAACATCCTCGTCCCGCAGTTTATAAGGGAATTCTCACAATAAAAGGGGCGAAGATGTTAACCGTGAGGATTTCTGTTTGGAAGTGAACAACACTGTTGAGGAACTTGTAGGTGAACTACTTCCAGCTTGGCTTGGAGAAAAGGTGTTAAGGGGCCTAGCCAAAAATTACGTGGTTCGTGTCAGACGAGAGTTTCCTTCATAGTGCGATTGTATATCAACATTGGTTGATGTAAGAAGAGATCTCATATACACAAACATTGCTAATGTGTCTTGATTCACTGACCCTTTACAGAAACAACCATTCGGTCACAATAGGTCCCTGACTGAGAAAGAATCGTTCATTGGTGTGTTTTTACAAAACGCGAGATTCATGTCATACTGTAATAGGTTACGGGGTATGCTTGTAGGTTAGAAAAGTCGTTAACGACGAAAGCTCACCAATAAAGTGGCAAGAAGTGATCTTATATACACAAGACAAACAAGCACATTGGTTGATGTATAAGGTTGTGTGTAATCAAGCAAGCTGATTAAGAACACCACAGCCAGAAACAAGCCTTCCATTGAATTATATTCCAAGAACGAAACCGCATACGCTCGTCAAATCAAGACAATCGTGGATCTTCAAAGCATCGCCGACGGAAAATTCGCATATGTATATGCGAAGTTTTACGTCCCATGTCTCATGAATTACCGATGGATAACCTTGTTATGTGTGGGACCCAAAATGGGCCCAGGAAGGACGCTCAAAATTTTGCTGTACCGCAAAGCTTCCCCACATGTTGAAAATTATTTGAACGCCTTTCTCATCGTTAAATATCGACACGTAAGTTATTGGCACAATATCATGACGTCATCGAACCACTTTTTAGGAGGCTGTTTCTTCAATAGCGGGTTCGCGCAAACGCGATTGCGGAACTAGATCATATATCAACCGGAACAAGGCAATGCTAAGGTTACAGAAATAACAGATTTCCGAGTTAGTACACAAAAAAACCTAATCTTGCCTCATGCAAAAACCTCAGTTGAACATTTTATCGTTTTCCCAGCTTCTGCGTTTGCTGCGAGTTTCTGTTCTGCAATGTTGAAGAACCTGTTGCTTGAAGTGTAACAACAGTATTGGTAGACTGACTCTTCGGACGACACCACAGCAGATCAAGAACACCACTCCGAATACCTCTAGAACACGAACCAAGTACTGATTTCACGTAAAGTGATAAAAGATCGCTCTCTTCAATCAAATCCCGCTCACTTGTTGAATATAATGCAGATAACTGAATGCGCTCCAAGCCATGCTATCCAAGGCATGTAAGTCCAGAAGTATATTAGCGGTTTGGGTTCAAGAATTGGCTCGAAAACTTGCCATAATACGAATATGAGGGTGCAAATAGTGCAGTAAACGAGCACCTGCGCAACATTGTTCAATTAATATAACACAATGAATTCCTAAGCCGTTGAAAAGACAATAGGTCAATGATCAGACTTACTTGAATTGTGAACGAGCGCTCATGACGTTTGAAAGATTCCTAAAATAGGAGCCTTCGTATGTGAGAAGGAAGTGAAGCTACAGTCTACTAATGGCAATAAACTCACTTTTTTCGATAATGTGTAAAAAATGATGGAATAGCAAACAGCGGCAAATGCAAGGAAAATAGCGACGCAATAGGCTTCTAGATTGAGTAGATCAACCATGGTTCAATTCGATCTTTCACTGGTGCAATTAAATTGTTTTGTGGAAAAATTAAGATTTTCTTATATGGGTGAGTGAATTACAGTTCTATATATTTGCTTCTTCTGTAGATGTGATCAAGCAGGGTAAACCCCAATTCCGAATTACAGTGCCCACATACCAGCGTTTTTCAGAGTCATTGTTAAAATGATAGATGGAAACAGTCATAACCTGGCCATGAAAGCAACATATAGCTCAGATATTGGGGTGGTACTATAAGGGGTCGAAAATGCTAGTAAGTTTCTGCAAGATATCATGGCAAATCAAATAGATAGCTAATTCGCGCCTCAGCGTAAAAAAACCCATTGGACATGGGCTCACGATCATGGGCAGCCATTGCATCCTTCTTCCGCCTAGCTCCAAAACGTCCAAACTTTGCAGCTTGAAGGTTCGAATCTTGCAGGAGAAAAGTTGACTTTCTACACCTGGAAGTCACACTAGACCTATTCACTGTACATTGGACCCGAATCAAAAAAAAATTCGGATACTCGGATTTCGGATAACTCAAAAATCAAAGGTCGCGCATATTCGACTCGGATAGATTGAAAATAACAACACCGAATTATCCGAGTCATTCGGATGAGGGGGCTAAACGGATAGTCGGATTTCGGATCAATCCGGAAATTACGTTTTTTCGGTGATTGGGAATTCGGATCACTAGGATTTTGAGTTTTTTCGGTGATTCAGATCTTGGATCACTCGGAAAGTTAGTACAATGCAAAAAGTATCAGAAACGATAGTCTGGCCAGAATCTTTGAAACAAGGTTTTCTACCGAGCCATGATAAAACAATTTATTGACAATCATCTTTACCTCAAATTATTTGCAAATCCATCCTACTTTAAGAATTTTGTCCATTCTTAAAGGCAGGGTTCTCGATAAAATCGGTTGTTGTGTTATCCCCATGGAATGGTAGATCTGGCTATAACAAAAGTGAAAATGAGTAACAAATTGGAGGAAAAATGCTCAGGAACAAGCTATGGCTTGGTGTCCTCCCGCCCCCAATAGTCGAGATATATATAAAAGCCTGCTTTGTCAACTTTTATTTTGCTTGTAAAGTAATTTCTGAGCATTTCTGGAGGCTACTGACTACTTTAAGGGTAAAATAATTGGCTGGTAAACAAGCACTAATGAAAATCCCTTTAATTAGGGGGCCGGGCGACACTAGTAATTAGCCGTTATACCTAGTTTTTGAGCGTTTTTCCCGCAAGTTTCCGTGTTTGTTCACTTAATAATTACTTTTGTGATGACCAAATCTACATTCCATGAGAAGAATTCAAGAATCGTTTTTATAGCGAACCCTGCCTTTAACAACATCTTCGAAGTGAGTGTGACGTTAAAGCATAAGTATAAATGAACATCTTGAGTATCAATCGTCCACATCGAATTCGTAAATACCTGTGAGTTCGTGAGAAGGATTCATCCACGATAAAACAGCGGATTTAGAATAAAATTCACTTCGCGGGGTAAATTGTTGCTATTCATCAAAAACTAAGCCCACTTTTCGGGGTATATATGGGAGTATTCGACACCCGGTAGAAGGAGTTGGGTTCCGAACAGTTCTCTCAGCGAGCGCAGTCCATTGGCATTTTGGTGCTGGAAATTGTCGGAAGCATTGAAACATCACAAGCTGATAAATTTTCCTTGAACTTAGTTCAATGTTAATACAGTTTTTTATCATTTGACCAATATACCGCCTTCTTCTGTTCTCACTTCCGTATCTCCTTCGTAGTATGATCCAGGGCTTTGGGTTAATGAAAGTATGTTTTGTCGTTGATTTCCGCACTGGAAACCATTTCCCAGAGCCCGGTAGAATACACAGCGCGTCAAAAACGTAAGGTTATGAGAGGCCTGAAAATGGGATCCGCCACCATTTCTCACCAGCCATCTCTCAATTTTTCATTGAATGCTGATGCGGCCGTCGAACAACATGAAGAATAGTTACGGCACAAACTCCACATGAGGAAAATGACATTGACAAGAACTCCATATGCAGGATAGCTTCGTAAACTTTTGGCGTGGAATTCAATTTCCATTTTACAGTGTGTTCCTCTACCACTGTAGGTTTTTCATGGGCCATCTCAACATTTCTGTTCACTAGAGAGACCAAGGTACACACAAACATGAAAAAAGTTATATATGGTTTTCTGCGCGTACGATGCCTTTAATGCATAAGTTAGTCGTTGATATAGGAAAAAAAACTTCAGGTAGCTCCCAATTAGAGGTCCGATTTTCCATCCGTTGCTCTGCCAGGGTAAAGCTTCATGAATCGCATTCGGGGTATATTTCCACGTTTAGTGTAGAGCTTACGGTATGAATCTCCAAGTTTCTTTGATGAATCCGGCCCACTGTGTAACCCACTTCGAACAGGGTTGCCCGTTCGATCAATACACATGTTTTTGAGAGCCAATCGTACCTTCAATGCGCCATACTGGCACAAGCAAATGAAACGAAGAGGATCAATTTCAATTATGCGCAAAATCGGCGCTGAAGATGAGCAGAAAATACTGCGCCTCCGACACTGGCAGCGGAGTCCTACGGGAGTAAACGACGATCGCGGTCTCCTACAGGAGCTGTTTTGTCCTGTGGGAGACCGAACTAGAGCAAAGCGGTCTCCTACAGGACATGCTGCCGCATCGCTATCACTGGGCCTCCTACGGGACAAAACAGCTCCGGTAGTTGACCTGTAACGCGCACGTTGAACCATTGATCGAACCCGCGCGGTGTACGATACGCGTGTGCATGGTGTGGGGAGCCGATTCACCCATGCAGGCTCACAGAGGCGTCCCCCTCATTGATTGATTGGGATGTTCAGGAGCCGAATTCCCTCCTTCATGATAAGTGAGTGAGGAATTATAATGGGGCTTCACGCCCTACACTAATTTTGTAGTTGACAAAATTGTCAACGAGGAAGTCTGAAATTCATGCTCCGATAATAAACAAACCGAAAACTAGGCGATTTTTGCTGGATTCCTGCAAACGTGATTTGAAATTCCCTCCAAACTACCGTACAAGATCCGGTCTCCTACAGGAGACAAACAGGACTCCTTCAGGAGAAAAGCAGGACACCTGTTGCAGGGAGACTAGGACTTCCAGCGGACTCCCGTAGGACTCTTCTGCCAGTGTCGGAGGCGAATTTCGCAATACGCGTCAATTGGACGTCTGCAGTGTAATTACGCACCTGCATAGCTACAGTAGAATGAAATGTCGAGTCGTGAAATCAGATACACCTTTATGAGTAACAGCACACGCCGAATCTACCAATATCCGACTCATTATCCGATCCGAATCATGACATATTTCGGATATGCGGAATCCAAATCATTATCCGACTCATGGCACATTTCGGTGGTTCAGATTTTGAATCAAACGGATTTTGACGTTTTTTCGTTGAATCGGATTTTTGATCACTCGGATTTTGACGTTTTTCGGTGAGTCAGATCTTGGAATACTCTAATTTTGACATTTTTTTTTTCGCTGATTCGCATTTTCGATCACTCGATCTTGACATTTTTTTTTCGGTGAATCGGATTTTGAATCACGAAAACTTCGGTACATTTGGATGGACATCCGAAAATGAGTGGGTCGGAGCCATTGCATGCTATTCAGCCCAAAGTAGAGTCGAACCTATGCAGCATACGAGTAAACCTAATCGAAGAACAACTTAAGCCTAGCTTGCTCGGATGAGTCCAGGCGGAGCCAGAAGCGGATCGGTCGGTCATGGCACAATATAACAGTGATAGGGATATTTTGACATGGCGAGCTGGATAAGCCTTACTTCGACCGGCTCAAAATGAGGGAGATAGGCTCTACGTTATTCCCAAATGTGTCGCCAAGTAGAAGTCCCTTCCGAGGAATAGATTTTAGTTAGAGATAGTTCGCGCAAAAAACACCATAGAATGAATCTAAACTCAGTCTTACCAATGAATCTGAATATTTCAGAAAGTGCGAAATCGGCGTCGAAATCCCAAGAGAAGTCTTCCTTGTAATAGACATAGCGTGTCAGTCCACACCATTGAAAAATTCCATGAAGAGGAAATGTAGAGTAAGCAATGCCGAAAATTATCTAAAAATTATTTTTGAAACACAGAGAATCACTCCTGAGATAGAACTTAGGTGTAGGAAAAGACTTGTGATTGTTATTGTTATGCAGAAAATATTAACCAAAGGCTTATGTTTGGCTCAAAAGGATGTCCTTCGAAGATTTACTCGATTCGGATAACATGCCGGATACAACAAAAAACTATTGAATGCGGATCATCCATACTTATGTGACATACGTTCAAAATTGAGGACTTTTTCCTTTGCGCCCCTACAAACCTTTCAATGTTTTCATTAATATGTTGGAGCTTCGCCTGTCATGGGGTTTCAAGCTCCCCGTGATCGCGAAAGACTTCGCACAAAAGATGGCGCGCATCACCGTGTGTGAGGGATACGTCGCAGTGGAGACGAACAATAGGACTCTCTCACTGATTGAAGACTAAAAAGCGTAGTCGTTTGAGAGCACAAAGCGCCGCATCGTTATATCCAGGGCTGTGCGGAACTCTTCCGTTTTCGTTTCAGTGTTCCCGGCATTTGTTGGGCTGATCCGTTTCGCTTCCGTTCCCGATTTTTCGGGCCCGGCAACGGAAGAAAATAGTACGACATGGGCATCGGTAGAGGGTCTAGGAAACCGTTTACGAATGCATCATGAGAGGCTGGAGTTAGCTTTCGACGTGTTTTGTTCAACCGGATATCTTAGCCTGGCTGAGATCCTCGACAAAGTTCGGGCTGAGATCCTCGACAAAGTTCGGGGTTCTGTAAATGCGTCCCCCCCCCTAAAATGATGACACAGAATAGGCGCGGCAGGAATCTCACCGCTTTTTGAGCAGTTTTTAAACTGTTTCTCTTCCGGAATTGAATAATTTTCATAGGGGTTCCCGCTGAAGTTCTCTTATTCGTTTGTCTACCTTAACAACAGCAATCAAAAACGAGACGTGTTTTTTTGCACGTACAGGCTGCTCTCTAGGAAAAAGTCTGGGCGGAGATTTGTGGAGGTAGCCACGGTCAGGGGCACGCGTTGGAGGCTAATCAAATTTCTCTATTCTCGCCGAGAAGTTGTCTTTTGTTTTTTGAATTTATTCGTAAAATTTTCGCCCTAGTAGGCAATTAAAGTTCAAAATGAAATCCAAAAAGTCATCGGTGAGAGTCTGAAGAGTAAAATATGATCAGCCTTAAACGCTCAACGCGGCCGACCGCGCTCATGTACACCAAATACATCCTTCACTCCTTTCTGGAGCACAGGCTCTACACTGCTTCGATGGGACAGCTACATATACTGAGTAAATTTTGAAACTGCCTCTTCGGACTTTTCAGGAGCAAGGATTCCAAATTCTAGAATGCCCCATAGTCAATCCGTGTGTTTTGAATAATAATTAATTCATTGACTGAAGCCATGGGTTATCGAATGCGAGCTGCAGGGAATGAGCAGCGACGAAACATGAGAATGGGACAATCCATTATTTTTTTGCTCTCTTCACTTTCCGAGTTTCGGTTTCCAGTTTTTTTTTCTATCATTTTTCCTTCGTTTCCGGTTCCGGAAATCTTGAAAATCTTGAGAAAGATTTCCGCTCAGCCCTAGTTATAACTCACTTCAAAATTGACGGAATGATTTTTCAATAAATTTTTGTGTACCTCTGTGTGAAGCGAATACAGTGTCATTAATTTGTTTGCTCAAGATGCGGAAAATCTACCTTAAAAAACACATTGAATTGAAATAACTCAATACTCGATGGGAAAAATCTAAAGTTCGCAAAAGTTACTTCAACAGTGAAAGGGGAGACGCTTTAGTGAACGCAATGAGCATAAAACGTGAAAGAGTGGGGCTATATAGAAGGCGTTCAAGACAGTCTGCTACTCCGCAGAAGAGGCTTGAAAGCATCCAACGACACACTCAGAACGCTTATCACCAGCCTTCTTGACTTCCGTATTTTGCCGCGAAATCCGTATTTCCTTCTGCTGGGTTCCCCTTCGACCACAGGTCGAACCATGACTGATTTCATCCATCATGAGCGCCTGATCAGTTCATGACGAAGGGGATCGAAGTGGAAATAAGCAATTTTTGAAGTTAGCGCTACTATTTTGTAACACTGTTGTATAGACCTTGTCGGGACCGCTCCACTGAGCCTGCCATGAAGTTGCGCTACCGACACGAAGTCGCGCAGGTGCGGCGCCCCACCTTGCGCAACGTTCTGTCGGGGTCATAAAGTAGGGCTTCCGAAAGTTTGAAACAGTGTCATTAGCAGTGATATTGTTTATTTTGTATCTTTCACTTCAGGTCAATGGTATACACTGTCGCTATCATAATCGACAGTCATGACATTTAGCACAATTAGTTTCGAGACCGGCATCGGAGCAATGGCATTGGCCGTCGCAGGAACAGTTGTCGAGTGTCCGTCGCAGCTACGTATCGCTGAGGGCTGGCATACTGCCAATCTGCCGACGCCTGCAAGTTTTGACCGAAAATCGAACGGTGAGGGGCTCACGGCAACATCTATGTCGGCGAAACGACTAAAAAAAGCTCCAAAAAGCGTTAAACAACCCTGAACTTCTGCATAAAGCGAGATTACCGCCCACTCCCCTCAACGGCCACTGATCAGGACAAGCAACTGAAAAAATCGACCCTTAGAAGGGAACAATATTCAAATGGGGTAATTTTTTCGATCCGTGCTTTATGGGAAATAGTTTGACCACTTCATTACAATACGTTTTGCTGAAGTCAATCTTTCGTTGTTCACTTTGATCAATAGCCGTTGAGAAGACTGGGCGGGAAATCGCGCTTCACACAGAGGTTCAGGGCCATGTAGATCTAATTGAGGTCTCCATTTCAGCCGTTTCTTCGACATTATGGTTGCTATCAAACCCCAAATCTTCCGAACTTGAGTGAAAACTTGGCAAAGGTTTCCATCGTGAACTCTGCCTTTGAAGCTTAGCAAATTGTCCATAATATGCGGCTCGATAGTTTTCGCAGCTCAATAATAGATAAGTACCGTGCTTCTCTGGGCCGAATTCCGGTCCGCAATCGCGTCCCGACACGCTTCGCGGCCGCGCGCTTTCAAGTCGGAAGAGTTTCTAGCGCTGCGGCCGCTGATCTGTTGACTCTAGGTGGGTTCTGGAAATTGGAAACTAAGCGAAATTGGAGAAAACTGTATAAAAAAGCCACATTCAGTTGGCTTTTGCGCTGGAAAGTCGACTGACTCGAGCGCGTACGGCCGCAAAGCGTGTCGAGATGCAATTGCGGACGAATTCCACCCAGAGAATCACAGTATGGAGAGAACCAAGTAACCGCTCACACGCTTTGGTACTCCTGTGAAACAGCGAAGTTCTATGGGTGGAAAGCTGACACTAAGCATTCGATGGACTGCCAGTATGATGCTGAATGAGTTGGATGAGATCCAGGCGGATGACAGAATTGAACCAAGTATCTGAAGTTTGAAAGTTTGTGTTCGGGTGTTTTCCGTCACACTCGGTTTTTTTTTCATCTGATGATCTGAGTTTTAAATCGTCTAGCAATAGGACCTCTCACAAATACTGGAAGTCATTTCTAGAGAGAGTACTAAACATGTTCACTAACACTATTCAAAGCGGCAGGCATCTCCCAAGAAAGCATCAGCGAGGTCCCGCTGAATAAATAGATTACTATCTGGACAGTGTCGCAGAGAGAGATGGAGAACATTATCTGGTATGCCGTCCATTTTGAGAAATTCTCGCCGAGGCAAATACTCTGAAAACACCCAAGGATTCTGTACTATTTTAATAAGAAAAGATACCGCTTCTTCCTCTAATAGAAGTGCGCCTAAAGGGGAAGGCTGAGTATTAACACTTAATGAACCGCGTGTCCACACTGCGCACCAACGCCAAGAACTAGTTTTTTTTTTCGTTTTACATCAAGAAAAACGGATTCCTTCTAATTGTTGCTTTTATATCGATGCTTAGTACAACTTCTATAGCTGGTATGCATATATAAATATATTAAACGCCATATATCTCATTTATCGACATAGTCGTTTACAGCGGAAATTCAGTTTAAAAACTCACTGATTTGGTTGGCCGTGGAGCGCACGGTCTCTTAAGTGTTAAAATTACACCCTCTATTTGAAGTACACCTCTCCTAAAAGTACACCGCTTTTAAATATTCAAAAGTACAAGAATGTAGCATTCGGTAGACACCAATATGCGTGAGATTTTTTTTTCAATATTGCGAGGTCTAAATATCGGCAAAAAACTAGCGATCACCCTTTTCTCTGCCAAAGCTTGCTTGTGTGAGGCAACTTTTGATAAAACTTGAGCGAACTTCAAATGGCCAAAAAAAACAGAGCTGAAACATGATATTGCCTTTATTCAACGCAAATGCACGGAGCTCATTTAGGCACTTCACAACAACTTTGATTTGATTGGGTTTTAATTATTCACAGTTTTTTGACCATTGACGCTGACTTTAACGGTCCTTGAAGAGCCAAGATTCTCCCCAGAGATGAAGATTGGATAATTCATGTAAACGAATCGTTTATATGACGAGGAAATCAGGAACCACCAGTGGTAAACCAATGACATCAGTGATTGTGGAAGCCTCGATTCGACTGGGTCAAAGTGGCTTAGTTTTCGCGGTTGTGGTCTTAAATTTAAATACATACAAATTTTCGGTGTTATATGCACTGGAAATCTCAGCCGGAAATGCGAACAGTCTACTTAGTGAATACCAAAAAACTGCGCCGAATAATAGGAGTACAACCTCTCAGGAATTTCGTATACGTCTGGGAGTTAATCAAGGATCTGCTCTATCTCCTCTCCTCTTTCTAATTTGTGTGGATACAGTCACGAGAGATCTTCAACTCCCACACCCATAGATTTTGCTCTATGCGGATGATGTGATGCAGGCTTCCACATCCCGGAGTGGTCTTGAAGAATCGTGTCGAATTTGGAAAGAAGGTTTGCACTGCCATGAACTGAAACTCAATGCCAAGAAGACCGAGTATATGGACTGTGGTGAGCAGTCAGGAGGATCCATGAAAGTCGACGGCGTAGAGTTAGAGAAGGTCCTGCATTTCGAGTAGTTGGGATCTCAGTTTTCGAGAGACAGGAGTACCGAAACTGAAGTGCTTCATCAAATAAGCGCTGCATGGATGAAATGGAGGCAATGCAGTGGTGTCCTCTGCTACAGGAAAGTTCCCACCTACTTGAAGAGATAGCCATACACAGCCGTTGTTGGATCCGTGGCTATGTATGGTAGTGAGTGCTGACCGTCGACGAAAAAACATGAGCACCTTCTTCAATGCATGGAAATGAAAATGCTCCGGTGGTCTCTTGGATATACATGGCTAGATAAGAAGCGGAACGATGATATAAAAAACTCACTGGTGTTGTTACGATTCAAGAGAAGCTGAAAGAAAGCCGTTTGCGGTGGTTTGGCCATGTGACGAGGATGCAGTCCTGATTCTGTCGCAAAGACTGCAATGACCCTCGAAAATGAAAGACGCAGAGTGAAAGGAAGACCAAAGACGAGGTGGCTGGACTGCGTAAAGCGAGATGTGCTGCAGGCACATCTGACAGCGCTTGATACAGTGGACCGTTCTAAATGGAGATGAGCTTCCAGGAAAGGTAACCCTGGGCCAACGCGACACTGAAGCTAAGAAGAAGGAAAATAGGGGTACTTTCTCTAACAGAAGTACACCTCAAATAAAAGTACATCCAGTATGGAGAGTTGAGAAATAGAGGTTTATCCTTTATTTGAAGCACACCTTTAGAAGTGTATCTAAAGTAGGGGCCTGAGTATTGGAAGTACATGTACTTATTAAAGAGGAATTACGGTATGTATAAAAAGGAACGCAAAGCTCACCACGGCTACTAAACAGTTGAGAAAAGTGATTAATAGGGCAATTATTGTGTCTGTGAAACCGAACCAAAATGTCGGAAGTTGAATTATTTCAGAGGAGTTCATCCTGTAGGATACCTAAAAAATCGACTGAAAGTTGTGGATCCGATTTTACTGTAACAACGGAGCGAGATCGTAGTAAATCATTGCATGATTTGCCAAACAATACAGAACCGTTTTTCACTCTGACTTGCTCCCCTTGAGCTATGCATGGAGTCCTCTGAGTCTGATCTCGAATTTTTCATTTCATTGGAAGATTTCCAGAACTGCACTTTAAAGGCATCTCGAGCAAGGACGACGAACTGTGAGCTCTCATTCGTTACCTTTCCACTGTCAGGCATTCCCCACAGGAGCCGAAGCCGTCTCCAGTGATCGAGCGCCGTTCTGCGCCGCCACCTTACAAGGGAACTACTATGAGTCATACTAACCATACCAAAGTAACGTACTTTTCTGAAACCATTTTTTGAACGTAAAGTCCGGATATGCCCATCGCAGCTGCCTATACTCATGGTGAGAAAATGTTATAAGCGTTTTTAAAGCTTCGCGGCTAGGTAAGGGGTAACCCCATGGAGTTTTTAGGTGTTTTTAATATTTTTTTCCGGATTTGGCGAAAAACACGTATGTAGGGAAAACTGCGGTGCTGAATACGAATCTGAGGTTCGCTTGTCGAAATGTTGACGTTTATTGCAGGTTACAGTAGGTTACAGGTCATGTAGGAGGCGAAAACTACCTTAGCAATTCTAAACTCGACAAATAGACATCGAATTCGTATTCAGCACTCCAGATCACACCACATAAAAACTTTGAGACAAATCTGAGACTCTGACCAAACTGCCGTTTACCCGCCGTAATCCACCGTAAGGTTTAAAAAATCGATAAACTGATATCAGATTCGTGTTAACCACTCCAAATAACCCCCAGATAAACGATTTGAGCCACATCGGTCATCAAAATCCAGAAATCGTCAGAAACCGATTTCGCCGTCGAATTTTTCTGACGGTGGGAAGCTTTGAACGAATCTAGTCGAAAACTCCGGAAAAACGACAAATACTTCTCAGATTTGTGACCTGCACCCCAAATAACATCCCTGGGAGAATTTTAAGTCAAATCTGGAGAATTCTTCTTCAACGCTTTCACAGCCTTGTTGTCGGTGTAATCAACGCTTAACCGAAAATAAGTACAAAACGCTGTCAGTCTGCAGATAATTCGGAAAATACGCTATAACCCAAACTCTGCCTAGTGGGGCTTGTTTTGGGCAATGAACACGATTATGAGGTCAATTTCCTGATTTTCGTAAAATGAATGCGCATTTTGGAGGGTACAATAGGTACGAAAATTAGAGAAAAAACGCCTATAACTTTTTTAAAGTGATTCTAGGCAACTGCGCAGGGCATTTTTGAACTCTATATGAAAGTGATTTTGAGAAAATACATTTCGATCGGAATGGCTAATTTGGATAATAGTAGTTTCCTTGTCAGTGTGTCGGCTTCATGCCAATCAACTTTGCAGGCATACCTGGGCGCACTGCGGTCGGCTCAGCCCGGCCACAGCGAGGGGTATTCCGCCTAATAATCAATGCATTGCATTTGCATCGAGCGGGACGGTTACATCTGGACGTACCAGTCGGGCAATGTAAGGCCACATCTGGTGAATTTTCCGGCCTGAGCGAGTAATGTATTAGGCCGGAATCATGCTTCCAGCGACGAGCGACGCGACGCAGCGTTTACCATCCATATCGCCCGAGAATCGATACGCCTGATGTGCAATGTCGCTGTCGCTGGTCGCGGGAAGTATGATCCCGGCCTTACATCTGTATCGACCTGGACGGCCACAGACGGCGCAGGCGTGCTCAGTCAGGCCACAACAGGTGGAAATTCTACACCTAATTAACATGATATAGATGCTTTCTGGTCAGGCAGGCTACAGCCGATCGGATGACTATGACGGGGGCCTATGAATGCTTGATTCGAAATTCAACAAAGTTCCGAAACAATCCTTCCGTTGGAACGTAAAAGTGGGTGTGCGGCTTAGTTGATGGTAATTGGAGGTGCCTAGAAAGGTTAAGGTGAGAAATACTTCTGTTTTAATTCTTATTAAACATCCGAAATGCTTGTGTTTTGTTGGAAATTTTTAGGGACGACAGTGAGATGGTGTAGAGATTGGGATCGTGGTTCAATAGCTCTTGCAAACATCTCATTGGAATATTTCGTGAGAGCGAAGAACGTATGGAAAGTTGGGATGGAGACAGTGGGGTGGACAGTGAATCAGGTGTCGCAACCTTGTTATGTCCATGAAATAGTTGACATCCCGAGTAATTTTGACTTTTTGGAAATACAGAGTATTATACCCAAGTGGATCGCCTATTTGGAGAACAGAATAAATTTGTTTCCTCTATGAATACAGCATTCGCGAAAAAACTGAAATCAAAGTTAATGAAAAGAATAGCCTTGGGCATTTATAAAGAGCTCTCGATTTCGATTATCCCAAGCAACAAAGGGTGATTCTTTGTCAAAACATTTCACTAGCCAGAGGCTTCTAAATAAGTTGATTTTGAAGATGTTACGTGGAGTCTTTGAGCATTTCTATTCTTTTTAGCAAGTAGCTTACTCAATGTTAAAAGTAACATACTATTGCCTGTCTACTTTGAGAATGCAATTAACTTACTTCTAGTACTATACGTAAGGCCTCTCATACAGTGGATCCAACTCACTTATGTGAGGGAAGTAATCTGCAATGAGGTGACATGCGCCCTACCTCAGGACAGCATCCAACTCACCTCATTTAATAGGTAACTTTCATCTGGGTCGTAAAGAAGTTGCTTTCAAAGAGTCTCTAACCTAGCATCGAGCCAGAAATTACGACTGATGTGCTTATCTGGGCCAAATTCCTGTCCACAATTGCGTCTCGACACGCTTTGCGGCCGCGCTGGAGTTAGTCGAGTTTCCAGCGCCAAAGCCGACTCGATATGGCTTAATTTCTAAAACCCACCTAGAGTCAACAGATCGGCGGTTGCTGCGCTGGAAACTCTTCCGACTCGAATGCGCGCGGCCGCAAAGGGTGTCGAGACGCAATTGCGGACCGGAATTTGGCCCAGAGGAGCACGTCCAGACACAAGAAAATGATTGACTGGAAACTCAGTTAAGCATAACAACGGTAAAAATCGCATGAAGAATCGGGAAACGATAAAATGTATGTAAAAATAACATGGAGAATCGGGAAACGATAACATGTATAGAAAATGAATCAGTGAATACAATTAATGTACTACAAAAACATGCAAGATGGTAAACGATAACAAACAGACAAGGAATCAGTGATTGCGATGAATTTATGGTTTGTATCTTGTCTCTAGTAAGCTACGATGCAGATAATATCTCGCTATCTTGGGAGCGGAGTGAGCGTTTCTCCATTTCTACCATTGTGCTTTCTCAGGAACAACCGCATTACAAAGCTACCACAGCAGCGTCGTTTTCCCCCTTTCCAAAGATTGAGAATCAGGGTTCGGCGTCAGGTGTGATGTATCACAGTGGGGGGTTCGGACACGTCGACATCTGATGGGATGGGGGGTCGGAACTTCCGTCAACCAAGAACCAGGATGGTTTTCTATCAAGGCGGGGAGGGTTAAGAGCCATACCGTTAGTTTAAAAACGATGGCAAACTAATATCATAACAAAAGGATGAATAAGACTGGAGATCACACTGAAAGAGCAAAATGAGCAAAAAAAGAAACTGAATAGTGAGAAACAACTGCGAAAAAACAATTGAGGCAAGATATGAAATAGAGTTGTAGAAATAAGGCAGGAACACCCAAGAGGAGCTCACAATTCACTGGTGATGACAAAGCATGCAAGACAATAGACGACGGTAGCACGGGAATCGTTAATACTAACATGGAGGAGTCGTGGCCAGGTAAAGTGTGTCGCCAAAGCGCTCTTGGATATGTCAGTAGCAGCGGTGTTGAGTATTCGACGTCATCGAAGTCATTACAAGCGGACTATCCTGTCAACGAAATGTCACAGATGTTCTGGAATTCCAAGATCTAAGATGCATTTTTAGGCGATTTAGGATTCTCAGTTTCGATCCCGCTAAAGGTAAAAATTTTTGAAGTTTTGAGAAATAATGGATAGTTGACTGTTTGAGAAGAGCATTGTTCACTGTTATACCTCTTGCAATTTGTTCACTGGTATATCTCTTGCAATTTACTTCACGAAATTCACTCGTGTCCAAGGTTCGATATCGCCTTAAAGGCAGTGGTCGCGATAAAATATGATTATCTTCTTTTCCTCTCTAAACCCTATTCTGGGTTCAGAGTAGTAGGAACAATGAGAAAAAAACGCGAAAAAACCGCTGTTCCGGGCCAAATTTGAAGTCTGAACTTTGTTGTCTTTTGATGGTGGACGAGCCCACTCCACATCATCGACATCGATGATGTGGAGTATATCCAATATCAAGAACATCGGCTGGCTTGAAATTGAATTTCAATCAATGAATATTATCCTTCAGACTCAGATAGTCAAAAACATTGACTGAAGTGCTTGCTTCGATTGGTCAACTCTTTTCATTACGTAAATTTGAACTTATTTCTTCCTCTGAATGTCGATGATTTTTGACTGCTCGGCATGAGACTGCGATCTTTTTTTGCGCCGCTGTGCACATGTGCATGAACTGGAATCTTCGGGGCCTAGAAACTCTGATTCTAGCGCGTTATTCACCGCGCTACCTTCATAGTTTTTCAGCTGTTTTCTATCTAAACTGATTTTTATAGTTTTTTAGATAACGTTTTTTATCGCGACACTGCCTTTGAGCATAATTTTTTTTGCCATGATAGGTGCGGTTGCGGGTGCGAAACCGATATTTTGAATACGAATGTCCGCATGTGAAAACACACCCAAAATTTCATAGACGTAGCTTCAAGCCGAACAGCGCTACATAGAGTGAGCGGAGTCTGCTTTGATGCCCTGAGGGCACATAGGTGCGGTTTCAGGCATGAGAACCCCATTTAGTGCTATTTGCCAAGCCATAGCTACCTCATTCAAGTCCTGTTTGTTGTTGTTGTTCTTGTTATTGTTGCCATATGGCCACAGATTCGACAGTAGAATTGTTTGATGCATGTATTCTCAAGATATCATGAACAAGTTTAAGAGTTGATTGACTACTAGAGCAAGGCAGCTCAACTGGCCAGTTTTGATGCCGAGTAAAGATCTACTTTCGATCCAGAATTAGATAAGAGCTTCTCCTGATAATCATGGGTAAAGAAAATGTTTGCCGAGGACACAAAACAATAGCCAAAAATCGTTGAAAGTAAGACATCTCTGTGAAAAGCTGGACAGGGCTACTTTTGAGAAGTACCAGTGGTTTGAACGTTCAAAGGAGGTCACAGATGTTAGTTCTGATGAAACAGTGCTAATGTTGAGGCAACTGTTCGACATCAAAGTATCGAAACTCCTCTCGAAATATCAGTGCTTGAAGCTGGAGAAGAACGAATTCGAAGACTACTTGGTGTATACTGACAGAGTAAATGAGTTCTGTAGAAAGCAAAAAGAAAGCAAAAATTAATGAGCTTGATTCAGATGGAATCAAATGTCTGTAGTGGATTTTTGAATTGAAGTCAGGAAAAGAAGCCGAAACAAGGCAAAAGCTCATCGCCATTTTTAACAGTATACGGAGCAAAAAAAAAGGTTCCCTTCAAGGGCTGCACCTGGGATGTGAGAACTCTTTGAGTCTCAAGAGGGACAGTAAAACCATCGTTGACAGTGTCAAGTTTGTAGAAGCAACAAACAAGACGGAGAATGGAGCGATAAGGTGTTGCAATGGTGGTTGTAATCGTATTTATTTATTTATTGTTTACATGTGCAAGCCGTGTGCAAACGCATAAAACGAATATAACGAAGAACAGAACGAATAAATGGGGAAGGAGAAAGAGAATGAGAGAACGAATACATAGAACGAATATGCATATTACTAAAGATTTTGGAATAACGGCTGAAAATTGTTCTTGCCTGCCAGTAAATCGTATGGTATGTCACGGCGAACCGTGACCAAATAGGAAAATAGAGAAATGGAGGCGCGGGAGAAAAGGACAGGGAGGAAACCGCGCCCCATCGCGAAATTTGTACGCGTGCGGTCGCGAAGCGTAGTACGTGAGGGGCCAGAGCATAGAACCTCTTTCAGAGTTCGATCGCTGTGCGACGCGATGGCATGTTTTGAATGCAGATCGACGTGCGACGCGATCTCGATCGAAGCTCATGGTTATCATCCCATCGCGTCGCACAGCGATCAAACTCTGAAAGAGGCCTAGGGGTTCTTGAAGGTTTTTTTATTCTCTCGAATGCGCCCGTCGCTCCAACCCGTTCGTTGAGCCTCCCTCATCACTTCTCCTGTTCAGTTTTTTCATCCATTACATAGGATTATCGTCAGTGTGGCAGAAATTGCCCCGGACAATCCACAGCTTTCGAATTCGGCATAGGCTCGACACCCGGGCACTCCTTAGAAGAGGTTATAACCCGCTGCGAGTCCAGGTCCCAAACAGGGGTGTGCGTAAAAGAAATTTAAAATTTCGTAAATCGTAAAACGTAAATAGTTAACAGCAAACAGTAGCAATACCCACTAAAAACATTATTACTATGGTGAAACACGACAAACTACTTACTGTCCTACTGTCCACCGTTTGACATGCTAAGTACATATTAGGTTGCATTCAGTGTTTGCCAGCTTACCAAGTTTAAGGGGTATGGTATACTTTCTCGCTCTCGACAGCGACAGGCATGGAATTTAGCACAAATCACGGCGGTACTCGCATCGAAGCAACGGCATCTGTTGTCGTAGGAACTGTTATCGCGCTTGAGCTGCAGCGAAATGCCGCGGAGGGCTGACATACTGCAAATCTGCCGAAGCCTGCGCCATCATGTATCAACACCTCTGAGGAGGCGGGAGAAACGGGGGAGGAGCGAGGTTCCTGATTGGACGCAACATGGGCTAGCCCGTGTTGCATCCAATAGGGAACCTCGCTTCTCCCCCGTTTCTCCCGCCTCTTCGGGGGTGTTGATAAACGATGGCCTTCACCCGGTAATTGTGTTTTAATATTCAGTTTAACATACTCCACTACCTGCTCTGCTAACACCTCTCACCAATTATCTTGAGCTAGTCAGCAAAATTTTGACAGAATCTCCTCTGGTGTTATAGTTGATTACATAGAGTAGAGAAGTTTTCGGTACTCAAACCATAATCACCATGTAATATCTTTGAGTTGTTTATATTTCTTCTAGTAGAAACCAATAAAGTAGACTGTTCCTGTTCATTCCCGGCGGGATATTTTAGTAGTTTCCGCAACTTTTCCTCCGCATCAGTTTTTTGGTGGAACTGTTCTGCACCCTTTCTGTGAAATTTAGCAACTTCTTGTAACGAAGACTAAAAATCGTAGTCCCATATTCTAGCACTGGGCAAACTTGGGATTTGAAAGTTTGTAGTAAACCTTTTAATTCTCTGGAGTACAGGATAGTTAACAATTAATAGAAACTATTTGAGACTTTCTTGTGTGCAGCGCGATTCAAAATGGAGTCTTGTATTTCTTACAAGGCTTCGGGTACGCATTTCTTCTTCTTAGGCGGGACATGTTTTGGTCATATTTTGCCACAAGCAATTGTGTCTGAAAAGGTCGCTGAGAGTTGCTTATCTGTTTCCCCTCACCCCATCACCGGTGAAAATCGCGCCCGATCACCACTGCACACCATAGTTGCTCCGCCAAAGGGAGTTGTGCTAACTTCGGCTGGAGCGACATCTCTTGGCAATTTTTTGACGCACTAAACAGCCTAGCGGCCTCGCATCGAAATAATCTGCCAAGCAATGGCAAGGCTTCCGTAATTGATGGAAAAGTAAATTTCTGTCCAATAACAGAATTGCTATAGCCATTTATTCGATTATTCGATTATTCGAATAAAAACTCATTTAATTGGCTGTGGCATGTTAATGAATAGACGAAACCCCACTTTTTCATCAAATATGAGAACCTTTCACTTACCCTAATATGTGATAACAAGCGATGTTGAAACCATTCCTATCATGAAGAGAAAACTAGATTTATTCGGAAAAATCGATATTATTCGTTTGATATACTCAATTAACCAGGCAGCTTACAAACCCTTTCAGCTGTGCAGCTCTTTTGTCGCGAAGTCGCAGAGATACCAAAAAACGCAAAGGCAACAACGTTTTTTAATTAAGATAAGCATGTCGATAAATCTCCTCAGGAGATATAATTTCTCACAAGCTGCTTTTCCATAGATGAGAAAAAACACCGCTTGGTCTTGTTTTGATCCGCTGCAGCCTCACGAGTCAGAGTTCCAAGAATTCTGCTTTGTTCAATGTCAAGACTATGTTCAGCGTCAATACAGACTCCCATTTCTACACTAGTCAGTGTCTTGAGCCTGGAAATCAGCCCAATCCGAGGACATTGTCGGGAACTTCTGACCGGACTCCCGAGAGTTCATGGTTTGGAATTGCCTCTCTCTTCGCTTTCGATAAAATTGTCGTGATCCTGCATATTTGATTAGGACTGAGGAATTCCTGAGCGATGTGCACGGAGATCTGAACATTTGCTTGGAAAAGCGAGTTTATGTGTTCCAGCAGTGCTGAATCCTTCCTTTCACCGCTTAGATGAACTTTTCTTGTTTTAGTGCACATTTCAAATTTAAACTCGTTGCAGAGTGAGTCAGGATCAGGCTGGTTTGCAACAGTATTCGCTCAAAAAAACTTTCGAATCGCACTACTTTCAACCTTTCACCCGGCGTGGAGCTACAACATATGCTCGTTTTCCAAATGAGGGTAAAGAAATTCGACATTATGTGAACACTCCTATACAGTGCGTTTCATTGTTAATGAACACCTCAGTTTTTAACCATACCGCTGCCCAGCATACCTTTTTGCGGTTTTTACTATCACTACCGTATTCAGGGTGCTGAGAAACCTACATATTCATGCTTTTGGGATTTCATCTTTCCAAGAACTTTTCTTATCACATTTCTAATGATTTTTTACCTTTCCTTGTTTATGAACATTTTAAATAAACACCGACTGCAACACTTTCCCTCAATTGATAAACAACATTTTAAGTCAGAATTGACGAACGCTTCTCGTCTCAATATAGCTTGTTACTCTCACCTGTCCAAAGTGGAATAAGCTGAGATCCCGATCCCCATAACGCCACATAAACCGTCCGTCGCTGCCGCTCCCAAAATTGAAGGATATCTTGGGTTGTTCGTGGCTACACGAGAAATATCAACCCGTGCTATTTAATTGCGCACAAATAAGCTCAGGACTGCACGGTTCTGGCTTACACTGACTGTTGTGTTCAATAAATGCCTCCAAATCCCTCATTTATCTCGTTTGGAAAACTTCTCTACACTTCCATATAAAATCCTAGTAGCAGGGGTTGGAAAAATTTCATGCACAATACCCGCACTAATTTTCTCAAAAAAGCCGCAAAAGTCGCGAAATCGCGCCTTCTGCGACTTTTCGCCATAACTTGGCTCAAAGTTCTCCAACTGAGCTCTGGAGGACATATTTCGAATCAGCATCGAGAGCTTTCTCTTTTAAGTGTACATATGTCTTGCGGGCATACAAGGCATATAGGGCTTACACAATCAATCGAGTTGGCGAAAGGAAAAGTCATGTAAATTTTGGTTTTTCGACGTGATGTCACGTCCACCTCAACAGTGTAAACGATATAGACAGCAGATTACTGAGCTGTCCGAGGCTGACCGACATTTTCTACAGAGTTTCAGATTTTCGCATTCTCAAACCCGAATATTTTTGCCATTTTCTGAGCCACAAGCCTCCATTCACTTAGGTTAACAGGCAGTAGCAATGCATCCCGTCAAATGTTTCTGATTCTCTTCATAAAGAGAAACTCGGAGAAAATTTAGATCGCGGAAATCGGTTCCTAACGATGTCTAATGAGTGACGTTTGACTGCAGCCCTTCCAAGAAGGCCAGGAGTTACTGCTGGTAGTCTTTGCAGCTCCTCACGATAAATATGTAGTTTCAAAAACCAATCGCTGTTTTTTGCAATAAGTTCTTTTTAACACGGATTGTTATTATCGCAAATTTTCTTCGTTTTTTGAGGCTCCGCTAGCCACGGTCAGCCAACTCAAGACATTCAGAATCTTCGTGATGAGGGCTTCCCAATGGTATAATGTCTGTTAATGTTCAAACTCAAACAAAAACGTTCTGAGTCCGTCGTTCATGTCCGAAGGAGCGATATACTGCCGGTTCCTCGCTTTGCCCCCTACTTCCCCCCGCCCTCTATTAAGCATGTCGAAATCTTCGCGCTGCAGTGTCTCGCATGCATCGCTCAATAAGCGAAGTACCCCGAAATTGATTGATTTCCGGTAGCCGAAGTGGACTCGGGGTACCAGCGGGAAGACGGCGTCGGTGGAAGCAGGACGAACAAGTGCAGGGTAGGAGGCATTCGACAATATGGATGGTCCTTAGGTTATGAAGGACAAGAACTGGATTGGAGAGGAGTTAACCTTATGCTCAGGCAATCGCGGGGGTCGGTGGCCGGTTAAAATGCCCCTTTCCCAATCAAATTGATCGGATCTGGCTGATCGGCGGAGGTTTCGGCATGACTCATAACTGCCGAAGTTTTAATGGTAATGTCTCATATGTGGCGGAGTTTTCGGGGCAACGTGTTACAGTGTCTGCACTGTTTTTCTCTGATACTCTCTCGTGTAGAGCGCGGGAATGGCAGTCCACAATGTATACGCTGCGCTGAGATGTGAGGTGTTTGTGCTTTTCACTTTTGACATTGCTCGGGATATCAACGCTCTGGCGGGCGCCGGTGGCAGGTTTAATCGCCAATCCTGCCTCTCAACCTGCCACCGACGCCCCCGACAGCAGGAGTGGTATGTAGGTGGTGGTCGATGGGTGGTGATCAGGCGAAACTTTCGGTGTAAACACGTGGGTGTGACTTCACATTGAGTGGTCGGTGGGAGGTTATTAGGCAGAGGTCTCGTTGTGAACGGGTCAACTGTGACGTGGCATTGTAGGGTCGGTGGGAGGTTGAAACGCGGAGTTTTCGGCATGAATGGGGGAGTTTTCGGGCTTAGCCCGACCCTTTTTTCGCTTCGAGCGGCAGCACGCTACCTTTTCAACTCCCCTCAACCGGCCACCGACCCCCACGAGTGGGTGGTCTAATTGCAAAATATCGAGGGTTCGAATTTAATGTAGAGAATTATACTGTACGGGTGGTTCTCAAATCTTCTCATCAATCTGACTGCCGCGTTGCATCAAAACACGTTACGGTCGATGTCATGCGATGTCACTCCACGCGATGAGTCTTTCACAGGTATTTATGAGCCACGCAAAAGGAATCATTCAGGCTTTGATGAAATTCTATTTGAAATCCTCCTGAACCATTGTGAAAAATAACATAAATCGCTAAAATCTCGCAAAAGCCCGTTCCATTGTAGAAGCTGAGTCGCCGGCGGCTTCTTGCGAACGCCACGCAACTGCTAGCGCGGACTCCTGGGTCCAGAATTAAGCATTTCTTCGTTCTTTTCTTCTTTCAACCTCAGTTTTCTGCTCCTTCAGACCGCCGCGCTGCAGCGCAACGCAGCGCCGTCGAGTTTATGCAACAACGCTCCGTGCGGTTACTTTTCTCAGTCGTGTATTAGTGGCCACTCAATTCAAATCTATCACACATCAGTCAACATTAAGACTGAGCCGCACGCGGCGCTCGCTCGGAGTTTCGCGGACGACTACTGGCGAAACCATTCATTCAAAAAACGCCAAAAAAGGTAATTACACTAGAACTACTTGCTATCTTGTCCAATTGCTAGTTACAAATAAGAAAACTCTCAAGGAAATCGCTACACAAAATGATGGAATCTATACAAAAATCATCTCCCTTCATATATATTCCGTCCGTTCTGCTCACAAACTCTTTCTGTCTTCTCTCGAATACCCCTGATATACTACAAGAGAATCTCTTCTCATAGTTCATCTACTGTGCGAACAGTTCTCTTCCGGATTAAACAGTATACAACTTGAAATATCAGTCGGTGTAATGAAATCACCAAATGAATTAAAGGCAGTGTTCACGATGAAAAAAGTTTTTGAAATTCCACTAGGATTGGGTAGTGGAGGGACACTCTGTAACGTTAACATCGAAAGAGCGCATGAAAACGAGCCAGGAAGAGCCTCAAAAGAGCCCGAAGTTGCAACTTCGAGCGCATTGAAAACCCCAAAAGCGCATCACACGCCCACCGACCTGAACAAATGAATGCTCGAGATCGTGAGATGAGCGGTGATTCTCAATCATTAGCCCCGTTCTTCCCTTCATTCTCAGCTTCTCTCTTTACTCAGGTCAGCTCGCTTAGATCGGCTGCAAAAGAAGGAAGTTACAAGCCTCGGACAACTCGTCCACCATGTTTCCATAGCTCAATCTTTGAGGGACCATACCTGCGTTCACAGAAGGTCTCGTATGATTTCAGAGACATCATTGGAATCAGCATGGGGCCGTTTTCAAGATAGGCGGAAAAACAGAAAAACAATTTTCATCGTGAACACTGCCTTTAAGTAACCGCGCGGAGCGTTGTTGCATAAACTCGACCGCGCCGCGTTGAGCTGCGTCGCCACGGTCCGGAGGAACAGAAAATTGAGGTTCAAGGATGAAGAAAACGAGAAATCGCTCTCTTTTGAGCCCTCAAGTAAGCCGCGTGCTGCTCAGTCTCAATGCTGACTGATGTGTGATAGATTTGAATTGAGTGGCCACTAATACACGACTGAGAAAAGTAATCGCGCGGAGCGTTGTTGCATAAACTCGACCACGCCGCGTTGCGCTGCAGCGCGGCGGTCCGAAGGAGCAGAAAACTGAGGCTGAAAGAAGAAAAAAGCGAAGAAATGCTTAATTCTGGACCCAGGAGTCCGCGCTAGCAGTTGCGTGGCGTTCGCAAGAAGCCGCCGGCGATTCAGCTTCTACGATACAGCGGGCTTTTGCGAGATTTTAGCGATTGATGTTATTTTTCACAATGTTTCAGAAAGATTTCAAATAGAATTTCTTCAAAGCCTGAATGATTCCATTTGCGTGGCTCATAAGTGCCTGTGAAAGACTCATCGCGTGGAGTGACACTGCATGACATCGACCGTAACGTGTTTTGATGCAACGCGGCAGTCAGATTAATGAGAAGATTTGAGAACCACCCGTACAGAATAATCCTCTATATTAAATTCGAGCACTCGATATTTAGCAATTAGACCACCCATAAGGTTAACTACTCTCCAACCCAGTTCTTGTCCTTCATAACCTAAGGACCATCCATATTGTCAAATCCCTCCTACCCTGCACTCGTTCTTCCTGCTTCCACCGACGCCGTCTTCCCGCTGGTACCCCGAGTCCACTTCGGCTACCGGAAATCAATCAATTTCGGGGTACTTCGCTTATTGAGCGATGCATGCGAGACACTGCAGCGCGAAGATTTCGACATCTTCAAGGGAGGGCGCGGGGAAGCAGAGGGCAAAGCGAGGGAACGGCAGTAAATCGCTCCTTTGAACATGAACGACGGGTTCAGAACCTTTTTGTTTGAGTTTGAACATTAACAAACATTATACCATTGGAAAGCCCTCATCACGGAGATTCTAAATGTCTTGCGTTGGCTGACCGTGGCTAGCGGAGCCTCAGAAAACGAAGAAAAATTTGTGATAATATCAATCCGTCTTAAGAAGAATTTATCGCAAAAAATAACGGTTGTTTTTGAAACCACATATTTATCGTGAGCTGTGAGGAGCTGCAAAGGCTACCAGCAGTAAATCCTGGCCTTCTTGGAAGAGCTGCAGTCAAACGTCACTCATTAGACATCGTTAGGAACCGATTTTCGCGATCTAAATTTTCTCCGAATTTCTCATTATGGAGAGAATCAGACACATTTGACGGAAAGCATTGCTACTGCCTGTAAATCAAAAAAGGCTCGTGGCTCAGGAAATGGCAAAAATATTCGGGTTTGAAAATGCGAAAATCTGAAACTTTGTAGAAAAGGTCGGTCAGCCGCCGACAGCTTAAGAACCTGCTGTCTATATCGTTCACACTGTTGAGGTGGACGTGACATTACGTCAAAAAACCACAATTCAGAGTTCGCGCAATCATTTTAGTCTGATGAATGGACGGGGCTACGACGGTAGATCACCCCTCGCGAATCGAAACCCCATTCTCTACTGAGGCCGCCAACCCCGCACGGCCAGCCGCCTGGTCCATGCGTCAGACTAAAATGAAAACGGAAACGATACATGACTTTTCCTTTCGCCAACTCGATAGATTGTGTAAGCCCTATATGCCTTGTTTGCCCGTAAGACAGTTGTATACTCGAAAGAGAGAGCTCTCGATGTTGATTCGAAATATGTCCTCCAGAGCTCAGTTGGAGCACTTTGAGCTAAGTTAGAATGAAAAGTGGCAAAAGTCGCGATTTCGCGACTTTTGCGGCTTTTTTGAGGAAATTGGTGCGGGTGTTGTAGTCAGGAACAGCTATCCCTGCAATCCTTAAACAGCAAAGATATTGTTAAATTTCGGGAGCGGCGGCGACGGTTGGTGTGTACGGTATCAAAGGGGAGGGGGGGGGTCGGGATCCAAGCCTAATACACCCTGCACAGTTAGAAGTAACAAGCCGTATTGAGACGAGAAGCGTTCGGCAACTCCGACCCAAAAATATGGTTTGGAAAATAAGGGGAGGTGTTCAAGTCGGCTTTCATTCAAAATGTTCATAAACATTGAAACGGTCGAAAATCATTAAAGTTGTTATAAGATAAGTTCTTGGAAATGTAAAATCACAAAAGCATGGTTAGGTGTGTAGGTTTTTCAATACCCTGAATACGATAGTGATTATGGGAATCGCAAAGCGTGACGCCGGACAGCGGAATGGTTTAGAACTGAGGTGTTCATATACAATACAAAGGGACGCTTTATAGAGGAACTCTTCAATTTCTGTAGGGCGCCTCAATATGGGAGAGATGTCGACACTGGAGGTATACTTCTGTCGTACCCACATCAACTACACTACTTTCTCATCGAATTGTTTCTGCCCAGTCAGATTTTTCTCGGCCAAACCATCCAATAAAACCTATTCAACGAATTTGTATACAAACTTGTATTTATATTTGCACGACTTAAGACGGGGATATATTTAAATACAGTTAAAGTAGCCGAATTTCTATAGCATCTCTCATAATAACCAGCTCGGCATTATTTGCAACTGTGGTTCTTAGACCCATCATTGTGATGTCGTTGTCAAGAAAAAAACAGCACATAAAACCGTTTTTATTAACAACTTGCTCCTGAAGGGTGCATGCAGATTTCTGTTCTTATACAGTACTTTCTACCATCTTCAAAAGCAAGTTGGCTATTTTACTTGATTTTTTCTTTCAATTCCACCGCAGTAAGAGAATTATTCACATTCGGTGAGAATTGCGGGAGTTCGGTGAGAACCATTCCTGTAGAAAACAGTACTCGTATACACATGAAAAATGACAATCTGGAAACTGAAAAATAACTAAACGCTCCCAATCAACCTACCAGAAAACCTCTTGTTACCTAATTTTGCATTATTTCCTTCATATAAATTCAAGTTAAAACCATCATATGGGTAGGCTTGTTGGATACCTAAATTGTTAGTTGCATGCTTAAAGTAAGTCAATCCCGGCACGCGAAGGTTTGTTACTTACGGAATTACGTCACTTACTCTTGACATAGTGGTATGTCACTAGAAGACTTCACGTAACGCACACAAAATCAAAACTTAACTGGTTCAAAACTTCTGCAATGTTCCGACGAGAAAAACAATTCTCTATGCTGCTGATGATGAAATTCTAAAGCTCCTAAGAAATGTTGGAGACTATTCTATTCATGGACTCCATGAAATTTCAGTTTTTTTTTTGCGGTTTTTCCTAATCACATTGAGTGCGCGGATGATTGGACGGGGCTGCGACGGTAGATCACCCCGCGCAAATCGACACCCCTTTCTCCAGTGAGGCCGCCAACCGGACACGGCCAGCCGCCTGGTACATGCGTCAGACCTAATCGAAAAAAAACAAAGAAAACCATGCTTGATTGACTGGTTTCGGCCTGACACGCTCAGTCCGCATCTTCACTAAGGTGTGCCGTCCTAGTCGTCAGCCGTATCTATTGTGAACGGTCTTCACCTACAAACAGCAGCAAATAAAAAGCGTCCTGGATGCACTTGACGAGAGAATCCGCGTCGCGAAAATTTTTCTTGTCCCGTACTCCGATCTGAATAGAAACCCGCCGCCGGAATTTGTCTTCACATTCTTAATCTCCGAGACTTGATACTTCAAATCTCTAGAGAAGTTGGCTCTTGGCTCTCTCTTATGAGTATTAGGATAGAAGTTCAGCAGAACTGGACGGTATTTCGAATGAAATGCGACATCTCACACAGCTCTAGATCTTCGGATTTCCGAGATAGGATCCTAGTTAGGACACAGTTGAGCTGTGTTTCAAAATTGACAACTTCCGCTTCCGCTACTCTTCTGAAGATATCTGTATTGGTTCCTGCCACGTGAGCCGGTGGCGTATTCCTCTTTAATGTCGATGCAACTATTAGACCACTGCCTTCACACAGGTCAGCAAGGCGGTAGCAATTGTCCTATTTCTGCTCTACTGGTAGGATCCACTTGCCGAGTACTCCGGCTACTTGATCAAGTCCCATCTTGGCATTTGCTCCTGGGCTGGGATTCATGAAAGGCAAACCACGGTTACGGCTGGGCTAGCGGAGGAAACCGGCATTCACGAAAAATCCGGTTTGGTTACGGCTGGGCTACGATTGGGCTACGCGTAACCGCACCTCGGAGCTGCGGTTAACCGCGGTTAGCAGCGGTTTCGCGGCCTAGTCGTCGAATTGATGGTGTGTTGTATTAGTGCACAACACTGAGGAAACGCACCTTTTGCGAATACGCATAAAAACTTGATATCTTCACGGCAAGCTGAAAATACAGGAATGCCGCCGTTATTGACTGCCACATTATAGGCCCTCTAGCCATAATGTGTTCCTCTCGATAACAACGAAAATTTTCAGAATCATCAACCTCATCTGTAAGTTTTATGTATGTTGCCCATGGCTAACTAAAATCATTATGCCTGTCCTCCCTACTCTCGTTCTCTTCTTTATTTTATAGCACATCGTTGTTCTTTTTGCCTCTACTTTTTGTTCCTAATTCTTGTCTTCCGTGCGCTGACCATTTACCGAGCAGCCACAGGCTCTTCGCTGGGTTTCTTTCCCAATCCGGCTCCGAATCCCCTCATTTTTTCGTCAGAATTTTTTCCCAACACTTTTCGTACACGCTTTCGTTATTTTTCTGTTGGAAAACCCTAACTTGGTTTGATACTGTGATGTATGATTTGGTTTTTTCGCATTTACAACGTTTTCTTCTACTTTTTTTTCCGAAGCGCCCACTTGGATTTCAAATGTTAATGTTTTTTACTTGGTTCTGTGATCAACCTGGGTTTTCTCGATGTTTTTAGTTCAAACATCTGTTTTTCCCTTGCATTTTGAGCTTTTTCCATATGATTTTTCTAAGGAGTCATTTTAGTTTTCTTCTGTTGTGAGCGACAGTAAGCTTCTGTGAGAATGACAAAGATAAAAAAAACAAAAAAGGGATTCTTAGACAAAAAAAAGAGATGGAAAGAACTCGGAACTCAAACGACAAACGGAGAACTTGAAGCCGAAAACTCATCGAAAGGACGATGATGATCCCTGCAGCAACACCTAAGCCATGTGAAGCACACAAAAAATTAGAGGGACGTTTCGAAAAAAAAGAAGTTGAAAAGGCAACTAATGCGAGAAAAAAGCTACGTTAGGGGTTATAATTCCATCAGCAGGTTTGCGGCTCATCGTGAGAGAGCAGCATCACTTTATGTGTACTTCTTCAAAAAAAAAACCAAAAAGGATTTTTCAAAAAAAGGAAAAAATGAAAAACTTTAAAATGGAAAAAAACATCTCCAAGTTGATTAAAATCCCTTTAAATGCCTGCGATCCATTGAGGAAGGTAAAGCACAAGGTAGACAAAAATAAGAATTTAAAAAGCAAGCAAAAATATGTAGCAATCATGTGCAACAAAAACAGTGACGGGATAGGGAAATTCCGACCCGAGTGCCAATATTGATTTTCTCCAATCGAGATTCTCGGCGTCGATTGAGTGGCAAGTACGTGGCCGCGGAATGGTTAGCCACCCAACCGCGATGGGGCGGTTGTGAATGCCGGTTCGCGGTTCGGCTACCGCTGGGGTTGCTGCCCTAACCAAACCCAAACCTAGCCGGCTGCGTTCATGAATCCCAGCCCTGTTATCGTGGCAGCAGAAGATCCACTGATAAATTGCAAAACCCATCAAGCTGAAGATCCCATCGCGGTGCTGCCTTCTGTTAACAAACCCTTCTCTTCTATCATCCAACAACGAATGCTGCTAAAACTGGAAGAAAATCAACCTGTTGAGCAAGCTGGATTTTTCTACTGTCGACCACATGCACACCCTCGACCAAGTAGTGGAAAAAATTCTTCACTGTATATGGCTTATATAGACCACTCCAAAGCATTCGATTCTGAGGAACACCACATTATTTGGTCATCTCTGTACCATGAAGGGATACACCCGCAGATCAATCGTCTTCTTTATAACACCTAGGCTCGTGCAGCTATCACTATAAACGTATTTTGTCGCTGTGTGCATATTGATGCCAAACGTGGGGTTCGTGTAGGTGACCCCCTTTCCCCTGCTTTATTTGCTGATGTCCTCGAAATGGTCTTTCGCAGCGTAATCTCTATAAAACGTCGTAATTCACACCATTGGAAATTTTTGAAATTTGAAAAAAAATCGGAATTCCTAATTTCAGTAGTAAGTACGATTTCAAATAAATTATTTTTAAAAAATTGTCTGAGATTTTATAGGCAACTCTGCTGGAGACAACTGTGACATTTCGCACCTCTACCTTTAGTCATTAACAATATATGCATTTGGCACATTTTGGAATGCATTTCACAACTTCTCGAAGGCAGCTTTTTTCTTCAGCTTCTCATGATGACTCCGTTGACAGCGGATTTAGGTGTTTAAAAAGCTGCATCAATCGACAAAAGACATCGATATGAGCGCAATGATCCATTTTTGAAGTTTTTAGGGAAGGTTCCGTCATTTTACATTTGTCGAAGTACCTAAGGCGAGCCACACACGGGCGAGTCTCCGCTAATTGTGCAGTCATCGAACAGTCGTGTACTGTAAGGCGCTTCTCACGCACGTGAAATAAAAACGATTTTACCCTGAGCTCTTCAGAAAACTGATTTGAAATCGTATTTACTTCTGGAAATAGGAATTCCCTTTTTTTTTCAAATTTCAAAAATTTCTACTTTATTAGAAATTTTTCAAAAACTCCCAGTTATTTTAATTTTTGGAAAAAAAAATCTCAGATATCAAGTCGTATTTATTCTTGGATTTAAGAACTCCGATCTTTTTTTCGGATTTCAAAATTTCCAATATACTTCAAACTTCAAAAATTTTCAGTTCAATTCAATTTTTGAAAAATATTTGATTTAGAATCGTATTTACTTCCAAAATCAGGAAATCCACTTTTTTTAAATTTAAAAACTTCCAGTTTATCTCGACTTTTCGAAACTTTCCATTTTTTTCAATCCTTGAAAAAAAACTCTGATATCATCAACTCGTATTTATTCTTGAAATTAAGAACTCCGATTTTTTCAGATTTCGAAATTCCCAATTCATTTCAAATCTCAAAAATTTTCGGTTTATTTCAATTTTTGAAAAACAATTTATTTGAAATCGTACTTACTACTGAAATTAGGAATTCCGATTTTTTCTCGAATTTCAAAAATTTCCAATGATGTGAATTACGACGTTTTATAGAGATTATTACGCTGCGGAAGATCATTTCGAGGACATCAGCAAATAAAGCAGGGGAAAGGGGGTCACCTACACGAACCCCACGTTTGGCTTCAATATGCACACAGCGACAAAATACGCCTCTGTGATCCCGCAGTCGTACAAATGCATTCCTACACGACGTTGAGCCGAACTTCTTGGCCATACCATTGATGTCCTTTCTTACAGCTATCGCTCAGCCTCCCTCTCCTATCATCAGAGCTACCACAGTAGATGGTATACTCTCCAACGGTCGATGGCGAGTCTATCCTTGAGGCGAGTTTCCTGCAAAACACGAAACGGTGCACGGAACCAGCTTAAAAATCTGGATAGCGTTGCCTGTTGGGTATCACTCGCCAGCGATCGACAGTTTAGGGTGGCTAAACTGTGGCTTGATTAGTCGATTTTTCGTATAGTCGATCCATTCAAATAAATTTACCTGTCATATCGGAATTTCGGAGTGCATAATTTTTTCGTGGACATAATAAGGTTGCGACAACTTATCCACGGTCCACTCCGATGTCCCTACCTCAGCTTTCCCTTCGTTCTTCACTCACACGAAATACTCAAATCGAAAGTGTGTTCTCGCGCTCTTTATGAAAACAATTGGAACACGACTCTCGACTCTTCATAATCCCACTGTCGTCTCGGAAAATCTCCGGAACATTAGAAAATTCTCCACAGCTTGTCATCTTTGGTTATATTAAAGCCCTTGATCACCATCCAACAGACAGAGATCTTTCAAAAGTAACAATACTTGGCAATTTAATTCCAGTCCAATTCAAGGTGTCGTGCCTCGACAATGCGAGAAAGTGCCGCTGTGGAGAGAACAAACGGAGTGCTGATGTATAAATCTTGTCTAATGTTCTGATTTACGAAAGTTCACTGCTCCTAATCCTCTATTCGTTTGGGATTCTACATTGCTTAGCAGAATACTCTGCAGGCCACTTTAAAGTCGGTGAACGGAGAAGAGGAGAAAGTTAGCAAACGAGAGCCTATAGCTCGACACTGTTTAGGAGATCTGAAAAAGGGCGTTCTAGAAAATCTATCACGGAAAAATCCGAAAAAAGACGCAGAGGATTCCATTCATATCCCCATGAGGATTACCTTCTGTAAAACCTCTTAATTCACATCACTCGAGGCGCGAGCGGCGCACGCGACGTCTCAGCCTTTGTCTGCCCTCCGCCCTCTCACTGTCTCTAACCTCCGCTCCGCACCAGCACGCCTAGGAACCATGCGAATTTTGCCTGTAAGTCAGAGTGGAGAACATTTCTGTACTGTTCGACAAATCATGATGCATTATCATTAGAAATGCGTTAACCACGATCCCATTCCAGCGCTTTTATAGGAGTACCAGATGTTCAACGCTCAGCTGATTAAATAAGATTTCTACGAGATGAACTCCTCAGAAATAGTTCAACACTCTTCATTTTGGTTCGGTTTCGCAGACACATTTATTGCCCTATTAATCACTATTCTCAACTCTTTAGTAGCCGTGGTGGGTTTTGCATTGCTTTCTATACATATCTTCTCTCATTCAAACCACACATAATCCTTCTGGGTTTACAGAGTATTCTCCTCTGCGAGAAATACTCAAAGTGGACGGCATATCAGATAATGTTCTCCATATCTCTCTGCGACACTGTCCAGATGGTAGTCTACATATTCAGCGGGACTTCGCTGATGCTTTCTTGGGAGATGCCTGCCGCTTTAAACAGTGTAAGTTACCATGTTGGTGCTCTTTCTTGAAATAGCCTTCGATGTTTGTGTGCGGTATCTAACGAATTCAAGCTCTCACTCTTAGAAGAATTGCATCACCTTGAGAGTAATATTTCAACCTTCTGGTTGTGTTCATGCCCCCCCTCCTGTGATGTGCGTAATTACGACTGATGACTAATGAATTTAACGACTAATGGGCTTTTTCGTTGTTACGTCTAAAGACCAACGACTAACAAAATGAAAAATAGTTTTGTAAGCAATCTCAAAATATGTTAAAGAATCATTGGTCATTCGAATCGCGCTCCAACCCAACGATTACAGCAGGATTGATACATATTTCCCTGTTGGTTGTTCGAGGTGGGTGGTATCGTCCATCACTAGATGACGGATTGCCGCGACTCTGCTTGGCGAGAAAAATTGCAGGCGGGAAAACGAAGGGAGAGTGGCTATTGATCGCGCAAATTTTCCCGCCAAGCAGCGTCGCGGCGATCCCTCATCCAGCGACTGACGATACAAAATATATATATAGCCTATTATTTATAATGGCACTGCTTCGCAGTTCTGTAACCCTGAAGCGATTTGAGAACAGTAAATCCGAAAACTTACCGGTGTTAAAGCCGCTTTACTTCCCTATTTTTTTCTCAAAAAAATTCCAACACTTTCTGTTTTCGGACGAATTTATATTTTAGAAAGTCGCCTTTAACCTTATGCAGGCAGGCAGTTTTACAGAGTCCAGAAAATTGTTTTGAATCAGCCACCTACGCACCTATCGTCCATCACTGGATGAGGGATCGCCGCGACGCTGCTTGGCGGAAAAAATTGCGCGCGGGAATACGAAAGGAGAGTGGCTATTGATCGCGGAATTTTTCCCGCCAAGCGGCGTCGCGGCGATCCTTCATCCAGTGATGGACGAGAGTTTTTTAACGATTAACGATTCACGACTAACGACTAACAAAGGTCTTTGCCGGTTGAACGACTCACGACTCGAGATTTACAAAATTTATATAACGCACAACCCTGCCCACCTCCTTCTGGCACAGCAACGTAACCCAGAGACAAACTCGTAAACAAAAACTCTAGTAGGACTGAGAACAATGGACAGACGCAAGCTTCCAAACTTCAGATTCTTGGTTCGATTCTGTCGTCCGCCTGGATCACATCCAACTCATGCAGCATCATGCTGGCCGTCCATCGGATGCTGAGTATCTGCTTTCCACTCGTAGAACTCCGCTATTTTACGGGATTATCAAAGCGGGTGAGCAATTACTCCATATTCTTCATACTTGCTGCGAAAAATATTGAGCCACATAGTATCGTTTCCGTTTTCATTTTAGTCTGACGCATGGACCAGGCGGCTGGCCGTGCGGGGTTGGCGGCCTCAGTAGAGAATGGGGTTTCGGTTCGCGAGGGGTGATCTACCGTCGTAGCCCCGTCCATTCATCAGACTAAAATGATTGCGCGAACTCTATATCGTCCATCACCGGATGAGGGATCGCCGCGACGCTGCTTGGCGGGGAAAATTGCGCGCGGGAAAACGAAGGGAGTGTGGCTATTGATCGCGCAATTTTTCCCGCCAAGCAGCGTCGCGGCGATCCCTCATCCGGTGATGGACGATAGGCGATTTGCTACGCTTGTACGTGATTCAGTCAAATTTTGATACACGAGCCAATTTCACTCTTTTAACCCATTCACGACTACGCCTAATTTGGGGTGACCTACCGGCGGGTCTAGGTGGCTAAAGTGGCACTGACCTAGCTTCCAACATTATCTCTCTCTAGAAAAAACAGCTTGTTGAAATAGGACGGAGTCAACTAAGCTTCAATACCTTCAAATAATTGAACAAGTTTTGATCAAAATCATTTTGTTCTCAGGGTCTTGAGATGCCTAGATTTTAAGGGTGAAAAAATGGCGGACGAGTTGTCTCAGGCCTGTATTTCTCTTCTTTCGCAATCTTGGCGCGAGAGCGAGCTAGGTTAAGAAGACAGCCCAGCAATGAACTGAACAACGACGATTTGTTGGAATTCATCCATCCATCGAGCCGCTATCAGGTTTGAAAATCTGTTAGGGGTCGGACCTGTGGTGGTGAGCGAAGGGGGTCGGGCCTAAGGCTTATATCTCGCTTATTTAGAGGAATTGAAATCTCGTATTCGGCACAAGTTTTACAGGAGGGGTATTCTACACAATTACATGAAAATCTCAAAATTCATATCTGAGGGTGTAATGTGCCTTTAAAGGTAGCAATAGGAGAAGAAATAATCATCGTGCGCTTAATAAATACTTCTGCTATTCGGTGTTTTTTGAAAAGAGTCAAATATGCTGCCAAGATGAAGCCATAGACGGTCCATGATGTTTATAGTAAGTTATCTCAGAGGATCGCGGAGTCGTAAAGGAGCACAATACGCTAACACCTCGACGAGGATAGCGAGTTCAGCACGTGCTGCCATTGTGCTGCTCTTAGCAGCACGTGCTGCCCTCGTACTTCATTTGTTGCCTCAGCTGCTGCTCTTTTTGTGGCAATCTTGGTGTGGTAACATTGCTCAAAATGATCTATCTCGGCAGCACGAGCATATTAACAGTCTGCATTGGGAGTTTTTTTATTTATTCTGAGCATGCGCATATAGACATCTGATTAGCTATATGTCAATTCACCATTTCTCTTTTTTCCACTAGCAAGGTGTATGAAGTTAGAGCAATCGCTTGATCTTCATCTCAGACCATTGTGTGGTTATTAAGAAGTACAGTTGGCTCTCGCCTTTACGAAAATACCGAGGGCAGCACAAGGCAAAGAACTGCTGCTCGAGCAGCACGTGATGCTTAGGGCAGCACAAAGGCAGAACGTGTATGAAGTTAGAGATTAAAGACCGTAACCTGAAAAAGTCGCTTATCGATTTTTTGCAGGTTACGGTAGATTACGGTGGGTTGGTAAAAATCATTGGTAGTTTGGCGAAAATCTCAGATTTTACTCAAAATTTGTATACGCGGGCTATCCGGGGTGGAGAATTCGAATTTAAGGTCCGTTTGTAGACTTTCAAAAACACTAAGGTGGAAATTGTTCCCTAAATGGCATGTTACCTACCATAACCCATAGTAAACTTCAAAACTTCGACAAGCGGACTCCAGATTTGTGTTCACCATCCTACTTGACTTACTTACTTGACTTAATCGGTTGGCTTTCGCCTGACGCGGTCATTCCGCATCTTCACCGAGGTGTGCCGTCCTAGTAGTCAGCCGTGTCCATTTTTCACCGTCTTCAGCCACAATTTGAACACATTCCATCCAGCTGTCACTATTCCATTTCCTGCGAAACGAAACATCGCGCCTGAACTGTCTTTCGATGCCGAGTGACTTTAAATCCTCTTTAACCACATCCGTCCAGAACTTTCGCCTACGCCCAGGTGGCCGTTTCCAGATAGGATTTGAAAGCATTCTTAGAGCGTGTTGTACGAGACGATCCGGCGCTCTTCTTAGTATATGCCCGAGCAGTCGAAGTCGACTTTCCATTGCTGCTTGAGATGGCGTTAGGAGATGCTGGCACCTCCCTCGTGTCAAGCGTTGATGTACTGCGTCGATTTCCTTGTAAAGGTCTTCGTTATGGCATACACGCGGCCAGAAATATCCAAGTGAACGCATAAACCCGCTTCCTCTGCGTGTAATCCAACCTTTCCATCTGCGTATTTGATGCTGCCCACGTCTCCTATCCGTACATCATGATATGGCTAATAGCGGATGGGTAGACGCGCAACTTGACTTCCTTCGCGATGGTGGTAGACCACAAACACTTGGTTAGAAAATTGAATGCAGACGTAGCTTTCGCACATCGTTGTCGAATATCCGCTGCATAACTACCATCGTTCTTCAGCAAACAGCCCAAATAACAGAAATCGTCCACCAGTTCGATACGTTGTCCGTCCACACAAACTCCAGTTGAAGGCCTCTGAGAGACCCACATCTGCTTGCATTTGTCGGGACGAAGACGAAGTCCATAGGCTGCGGCGTACTTCGAAACGAGGTTCACAATCCTTTGCAGTTTTGCGTTGTTTTCAGCGAATAACACAATGTCGTCGGCGTACTCCAGGTCGACAAGGGAGCGTCCTGATGGTGTTAGGATCACATCCGCAGGAAACTGTTCTGCAACTCTACGCATGATGTCATCAACGGCGAAGTTGAAAAGAAAAGGTCCTGCAACGGCTCCTTGCCTTACTCCTGTTTTCACCTCGAAAGCTGACGTAAATCCGACAGGTGTACGAACTGCTGCTGTTGTTCCTTTGTTCATGTCCTCGATTAACCGAACATACTTTTCCGGGACTCCATCTGCTCGCAGAGCATTGAGCAATCGATCACGATGAGGAGAGTCGAACGCGGCTTCAAAGTCCAAAAAAGCAAGCTGTAATGGCTTCTGAAAACCGCTGCCACGATTCAATTACTCTTCTCGACGAACACTTGGTCGATGGTCGATCTTCCAGGTCGAAAACCGGCTTGCTCATCTCTGGTCGTTCCTTCACGATGTTTGATAAGTCGCTCGAGAATGATACGTTCTAAAACCTTGTGCATGACACGAAGTAGAGATTCCTCTGTAGTTCTTAGGATCCGTGACGGATAGCTTCTTGTGAAGAGGTACGATGATCGCATGTCTCCACGAATCAGGTATCCTTTCGCTCATCCATATGGCACGGATGGTGTTGGTCATTTCACGAATCCCAGACGGAGGAAGAGCTTTCAGCATTTCAGCAGTGATGTTGTCATCTCCACCTGCCTTTCCATTCTTCATTTTCCGGACACAATCCAAAACTTCAGACTCAGTCGGCGGTTCCTCACTGACATCGTAATGTGCTCTCTGAACATGCGGGAGCTCAGGTACTGATGGCGCTGGACGATTCAGTAGTGAACTGAAGTAATCCTTCCATATTGGCAGCGTCGCATCACCAACTGCAACTCCATTGGTAGTGTTCAAGACAGGAGAACATCTCTTCATCTTCCCGCTATACTGTCGCAGCAACGTGTAGGCTTTCCTCGGATTCTTCTCCTCCCAAGCCTTCTCGAACTCCTTAGCTCTACACGTCCACTCTCGTTCGCGGTCACTTTGAAGCTGCCGACGCAACTTCCTCCTCAGACGCTTCTCCTCCACGAAGTTTCCTGCAGTTCGGAGAGCACATACTCTGTTGTAGGTAGATGTTGTTTCTTCTGAGACGTAGGCGAACTTCTTCTTAGGCTGTACAACCGGGAGTGCCTCTTTCAGAAGCGTCCTGGATGCATTTGACAAAAGAATCCGCGTCGCAAAGTTTCTTCTTAGTCCGTACTCCGATGTGAATAGAAACGCGTTGTCGGAAATTCCTTCTGCACTCTTCATCTCTGAGACTTGTCATGTCAATCCTCTGGAAGGCTGAGCCCTCGCTTCCTCTTATGAATCCTCGCAGTGAAGTTCAACAGAACAGGACGGTGATCCGAATCGAATGCGACATCCCACACAGCTCTAGATCTTCGAATGTCCGATACTGGAATATTCCTCGTCAGGACATAGTCAAGCTGTAGTTTCAAAGTTGTCATCTTCCGCTTCCGCTGCTCTTCTGGAGATAGCCGGGTTTGGTCCCTGCCACGTAAGCTGATGGCGGCGATGATTCCTCTTGAATGTCGATGCAATAATCAGACCACTGCGTTCACAAAAGTCGACAAGGCGGTAGCCATTGTCCGATGTTTGCTCCACTGGGTAGAACCATTTACCGAGTACTTCGGATTCCTGATCAAGTCCCATCTTCGCATTTGCGTCAATCCCCACGACAACAGCATGTTGACAAGGTATCCTGGCCAGCAACGTATAGAGTTCCTCATAAAACGCATCCTTCGAATTGTCTTCGGCGGTTTCAGTGGGCGCATGAGCACTCACTATCCACAGATTGAATCCTCTGTGATCCCGCAGTCGTACGAATGCATTCCGACACGACGTTGAGCCGAACTCCTTGACCATACCATTAAAATCCTTCCTTACAGCTATTGCACAGCCTCCCACTCTCCTATCGTCAGCGTTACCGCAGCAGATGGTGTACTCTCCGACGCTGATGACGGGTCTATCCTTGAGGCGGGTTTCCTGCAAAGCAGCAAACGGTGCATGGAAATAGCTCAGAAGTCTGGATAGCGCAGTTTTTTGGATATCACTCGACAGCGATCGACAGTTCAGGGTGGCGAAATTGTGGCTTGTGGCCAAAGACTCCATGACTCCCTAGGTACGGATCCTAAGGTGTTATGGACCAGAGGCCTTAGTGTGCCGGACGGCGACACCTTTATGCAATGTGCGGGATACTTTCGCGATATAGTTGTGCACGCTATATCGCTCGAACGTTCCCTGTGTACACTCAAACGTCTGCTGGGTTCAGTAGAAGCAGGGGCACCAACGAGCAGGTACCAACAGACTTGTATACACACCCCCATTTCAAAATATTGTTATATATTATATGTTCCGGAAAACAATTACTATTAAGAACATTTTTCAACATTTTGACGCGTTTTATGAAATCAGGTAACAAACTTGATGTACGTGCTATTCTCAAAACTTCTGTATAAATTAAAGAATACTTGATTTTAATTGAAATGTTGGAATGAAAATGGGGAAATCTTATGACTTTGAAGTCAAAGTTGTCTGTCTTATTAAAAGGTTTGGTTATAATAGCATTATTACCTATTTTCAAATCTAAATCCAGATAGTTACAGTGGTATTCGTTGAAATGAGTTTTTTCTAAATTCAATGTGTTTTTGTGTATGTATTGAAGTTTGTTATAAATATGATTTTCATCGGAATTTTGTATTACAAGTAGATCGTCCATATATCTGAAGGGATAAAATGATCTGTGGTGAGAAATTCTTTCAATTGAATATTCATATTCGAAAATGGATAGTGTTAAGTCTGCTAACAAAGGGCTGAAATTACCTCCTTGTGGCACACCATTAATTGGTTTATAAACAATTTTCCGAAGCTGCAGAAACTGTTGTTGAGTAAATAATCAGTGAAAAATAATAAATTGGTTATATCGTAGTATCTGTAATCAGAACGATTGATCTCGTTGGTGTAAAAAATGTTTTTGTGTCCATTAAAGGCAGTGTTCACGATGGAAATCGTTTTTCTGTTTTTTCGCCTATATTGAAAACGGCTCCATGCTGATTCCAATGATGTCTCTGTAATCGGACAAGACCTTCTGGGAACGGAGTTATGGTCCCTCAAAAATTGAGCTAAAGAAGCATGGTGGACGAGTATTCCGAGGCTCGTAACTTCCGTCTTCTGCAGCCGATGTATGCGAGCTGACCTGAGTAAATAGAGAAGTTGAGAATGAAGGGAAGAACGGGGCTATTGATCGGAAATCATCGCTCATCTCACAATCTCGAGCATTCATTTATTCACGTCGGTGGGCGTGGAAAGTGCATCTGGGTGTGACGAGCTGACGGGTGTCCAACTTTGGGACCGTAGGGGACCGTTCCAAGCTCATTTTTCTTAGTTTTTTCGACGTTAGGGTTCCGCTAGGCCCCGCAGCTGCCGATCTCCACCAAAAAATCAGACATGGTTTTTGTCGTGGACACTGCCTTTAAATGCAATGTATTTTTTATCCGCGTTCTTGAAACAAATGTGTAGTAACTTCTTAACATTCTAGACTATTGTGCTATGTGGCGAATTCGTAAACATATTGGTAAAATCTGCCGAAAAAAGTTTTTTGTTGTCCATTTGTATGTCAACAAGCTTGTTGCTTATATTAATGTCGTCAATCGACCAATATTCGATGAAGTTTTGATTTCGATTTCTTACAGCTTTACAATATTTCTTGAAATGATCTTTGATGAAAGTGAATATAGTTTTCAATTCAACTGCCACAGGTTTGAAAATGTAATCGTTTTGGTCCATAATATTGCAAGTTTTACAATTAGGATTACAGCTGGTTGCAGAGTTATTATTCCTGAAATTTAGGTTCCTGGCAAAAGTAAAGATTTGGCATGGCCGTTTTTTCGAAAACTCAGAAATATACTCAGTTAAAAGGGGAAGGTGAAGAAAAATGGAAAAAGTTTTGAAATATTCCTGAGAACGATTTGGCGTAGAATAATTTGATTTTTAGGAAATGTAATGAAATAGTTGAAAGTATGATTTGGCAGTCGAGTTTGAACCAACTATTTACAAGAGTTGTGCGAAACGAGAGACAGCATTGTATGAGGTTATCCGTAGAACATATCAAAGCAAAATCACGCGTGATATGAAACAAACACTTGATTTTGCTTCACTTAATACGTGAAGATCGCGGCATTCCAGCTCACAAACGAGCTTTTACAGCTTGCCTTATCACGCGTGATTTTGCTTTAATATGTTCTACGGATAAGCTCATACAATGCGATCTCTCGTTTCGCACAACTCTTGTAAATAGTTGGTTCAAACTCGACTGCCAAATCATACTTTCAACTATTTCATTACATTTCCTAAAAATCAAATTATTCTACGCCAAATCGTTCTCAGGAATATTTCAAACTTTTTCCATTTTTCTTCACCTTCTCCTTTTAACTGAGTATATTTCTAAAATTTCGAAAAACGGCCATGTAAATCTTTACTTTGCCAGAACCTAAACTTTCAGGAATTTCATTTATTTTTCCTGAAGGTTTCCTTTCTAACATGGTTTATGACTGGTGGTGTTAATTCAAAGCAAACCCACTGATGCCCTGCCCTCCCCTTCTATGACGTCCTGCACGCTCGCACTGATGTCCTGCATACGTTCTACGGCGCTCTGCGCACACCCATTTGGGTCACAAAGCACGCTCATGCCGACCATTTTTTCCGCAGGGCTACCGTAACCCTCCTTCGGAAGTTTTCCAAGTGTCAGCCTGGATATGAGCACATCGTTATAGCCAACCATCATCTTTGCACAATTTCGACCTCCTTAGCCACTTCCCAGTGGCTTCTCGAAGAGAGCGGTGTGTGAATGACTGCATACCGCTCCTCTCCCCTTTATATCCCGCATGTTATGAGCGTGTGTTATCGTTCGTTATCATGTTTTGTTCAAGAATGATTACGGTAGCCCTGCGGAAAAAATTATCGGCATGGGCGTGCTTTTATTTGGATCCCGCAAACTTTCTACGGTGTCTTGCTCACTTCCACTTGGTCACCTCACAGTTTTTATGGCGTCCAACGTACTTTCATTTGGGTCGCGTACACTTTCTACGGCGTTCTGCGCACACTCATTTGGGTCCCACACACTTTCATTGGCGTCCTGCACACTCTCACTTGGGTCCCACACAGTTTCTACGGCGTCCGGCGCACTCTCACTTGGGTCCCACACACTTTGTTCGGCGTCTTGCGCACTCTCATTTGGGTCCCGCACACTTTTTACGGCGTCCGGCGCACTGTTATTTGGGTCCCGCACACTTTCTACGGCGTCCGGCGCACTGTTATCTGGGTCCCACACACTTTCTACGGCGTTCTGCGCACTCTCATTCGGGTCCCACACACTTTCTACGGCGTCCTGCGCACTCTCACTTGGGTCCCACACATTTTCTACGGCGTCCGGCGCACTGTTATTTGGGTTCCACACACTTTATACGGCGTTCTGCGCGCACCCATTTGAGTCCCGCACACTTTCTACGGCGTCCTGCGCACACTCACTTGGGTCCCGCACACTTTCTACGGCGTGCTGTGGCCCACTTCTGATTCACACCGTGCGGCGTTCCAAAAAGTACTACCGAGATCCCGCTGTATTGATTGAAGCGTTGCCCCGTTTCAGGGCGCGTTCAATCCTGAGCAAAAGCCTATCAGTAACGATGTTTATTTCATTAGTTCATTTTTACGGATGAGTAAACGTCGGATGGTTTATAATAACATGTTTACGTGTTTTTGTCTCACTTGACCCTCAATTTTGAGGTCCCGCAAAAATTGAGCTACCAACTTCAAATTTCGTCAGGAGCTAACGGCAATCATAACAAACTTTCTGGCCAAAAATCAGCTTTCTAGCTCAACGATAAGTGTTCCAACAAGATCATGTACGCCAACTGAAAAAAAAAGGAGATGAACCCTTTTTTCGACCAAAATCACGTGGTTTTGACAATTTTTCTCGAATCTCAGGTAACCATTTCAGACTATTTTTTGAACAGTTATTCAACTTTCTAAAGTATATCGAATGCAAAAAGAACGGACTTCCCACGTTCACTCTGGACCCTGATACTGAGATCAGGGGGTTGCGCGATGGCGAATCAAAGCCAAATCCGGTGAGCGCTTCGCGCTCACCACAATTACCGAAGTTGATTATCGAGTTAACATTATTATCCTTGCTTCTTTGGAAGGTAGTATTTGATAATAATTTAGAGAAGAAAAACCGTTGCTTGAATGAGTTGCAGACCATTTATTAGGTTACAAGGCCGGCCCAGACCAAGTACCTTTTGTGTAGGATGAGGTGTTTGGTGGGGCTGCCACCTAGGTCACCGCCATCATAAATATGTTACCTAAAATGTAATCATGTGTATTATTGTCACTGAAATAGGTAAATGAGTATGTGACCTTTCCAGCTGGGTTTCAAATTCATTACCCAACAATTTGGCAAAAAGCTCTGAGCTAAATCCGTGAAAAATTTTCTAAAACCCAAAAAAATGCCTGCGGGGATAGTCTTGCTTATTCGCGAAGCTAGAAAAACGCTTGTACAATACCCACCCTAAGTTTTCGAAAAAAGGCGAAAAAAACGCGGAAAATCGCTTTTTTCGTCTTTTGGTCATAACTCCCTTCAAAGTGGAAGTTTTACAAACTTGAAGACATCTCTGGAATCAGCATTGATCACTCTTTCTTTTTGATCTATACATGGCTTACTCTCAAACAAGGCATATAGGGTTGACACAATCAATCGAGTGAGATGTGGGACAGTATGAAATGCTGAAATGTGTGACTGTGTCTCTTCTTGTATCTTTTACCTTGTTTTCAATTGGAGTCTTTTGTTTAACGAATTTTTTATCTTTTAGATTTTTATTCTTTTAAAGTTGAACTCCAATTCTACTCTGTGTAATATTTATTAGCTATCTACTCTGTGTAATATTTATTAGCTATTCATATAGTTATTTGTTTACTATTTTTGGTGTTGTTCGTAACATTCTTTTTCATTTACTCTGTTTTTGTATGAGTTTTCACTATAATTTGAATACTTATACAATTCAATTTCATTCATATTATTCTTGCTTTCTTAAAAAAAGGTTTCGCTAAGAACGTTAAATAATTATTCAGAAAGCAACCGTTGTAGCTCTAACCTCAGGCAAGGAATTCAAAACAGTAAACACCTCAACAATGGAGGAGATGGACTCGGTCTCATTTCAAGTAAGCTCCTGTTTCCCATTATCACAGCGCGAAGCGGTGGCTTTTCCCACCTGCCGGTGATAATCGAAATCGACAGCTCACTAGGGATTTAACAGAGCTTAGTTTGAGTTGAAATTACTTGTATCAATATTCAAAATTTCTGGGGTTATTTTCAGAACTCGAAAATAACATTCGGCATCCCAATTCCAAAAATGTTTTCATGTTCAAGAAAAAAGTTGTTTCTTGAAGTGGTTGTAACACATTTCGCCCTCCCAAAAAGTTGAAATTCTTCAGATTTGATGAGACTTCAACCTGAAGAACATCACCAATCAATTCTTGTCGTATTGCTGACTTTGAGACTGTATCTATACCTGGGAAACGGTCAAGAGTTACTTTTATTCTTGCCTAGCCTTAGATGAACTTCGTTCTGGCGATGCCCCCCCCCCCTTCAGCTTCCCCGTCTCTACACTCCTTCCACTCTATCTCTCTCTCTTACTCTCGACGACCTGACGCACTCCTCGCTCGAAAACAGTCCCCCGAAGTGAATTGAATTCGCGCAGCGAGGATGGACTGGCGAGTCAGACCACCCACCAGCCAGCGCGCGGCCGCGGCGCGTCACCGCATTGATTAATCTACTCAACGAAATGTCTGACTCAACCAACTGGCGGCTCGTCGTCAAATATAAATCATTAAGTACAAGGAATAGGGTCGGGATATGGATTTTTTTGGCGTTCCGATTTAGAAAAAAACTACATTTGATCAACAAATTTCAAAATTGCGGAGCAGCCCTGCAGGCTCGGCGTCTTTTTTTCACATTGCGGACGAACGAGCTGACAGACTGATACCAGCACAAACCGAAGTTGCGAAATTTTGTCTTTTTGTACTGTGGTGGGGGGACTAAAAAGAACTAATTTGAATTTCGCTAAGTTCTTAGTGCCAATGGCCAGATCAAGAATTAATTTTTAGGGGATCGAGAAAAGAAAGTATTTTTAGATTAAATGTTGTTATTGCTGTTGATCGGGTGATTGCTGTTGTGCCTACACAGTTTATGTGTGAATAGCTGAGGGATGCAGAGCGGGGTGTCGGTAGTGTAAAGGTAACACTCTCGTCCGGAGAGCGGTGCTATGCGGGTTCAATTCCTGACTGACACCTAAGTTTTGTATTCAACTCAGCTACCTTGTGACATCTTGTGATTATATATCATGCCAAAATTAAGGCATCAAAACCTTCTAAAAACATCAAAACAACATCTTTCAAGGCCTCAGCTTAACTGGATTCAATGCCGATATGTGCTTACCAGATCATACCCATTAACGGGTGATTGCTGTTGTGCCTACACAGTTCATGTGTGAATAGCTGAGGGATGCAGAGCGGGGTGTCGGTAGTGTAAGGGTAACACACTCGCCCGGTAAGCGATGCAATGCGGGTTCGATTCCTGCCTGACACCTAAGTTTCGTATTCAACTGAGCTACCTTGTGACATTTTAGATTAAATTTTGTACGAGGTGGGGCAAGATATTTGTGGCGCCGAACGCAAATATGAAATCTATTTCAAGTTTGGAAGAGGCTCGCTCATTGCGGCGGGCCGTGCGGCGTTCGTGACACCACCGGTTAGAAGAGTTTCGATCGTGCGTTTAACGTCGTAGCCCCATCCATTCACTAGACTTCATTCTAAGGAGAGACCATATGTACTGTGCTTCTCTGGGCCGAATTCCGGTCCGCAATTGCGTCTCGACACGCTTTGCGCTTTCGAGTCGGAAGAGTTTTCAGCGCTGCAGCCGCCGATCTGTTGACTCTAGGTGGGGTTTGGAAACCGGAAACTGAACAAAATTGGAGAAAACTGTATAAAAGGCCATATCGAGTAGGCTTTGGCGCTGGAAACTCGACTGACTCGAGCGCGTGCGGCCGAAAAGCGTGTAGAGACGCAATTGCGGACCGGAATGCGGCCCAGAGAAGCACAGCACTTTCTGTTCTGATTGTAAGCTCTGCAAAAACATGCACACGGCAGAGACCCCTACTAGAATCAATAACATCATGGGCAGACCAAATCTCCCTGAAAAAGAGCCCAGTTTGAAATGCCGAAATCTCAATTTGTCGCAATCTCAATTTGTCGCCAGTTTGGATTTGCTGGGATTCACTCACCGATGGCACGTAAATTTCAATATGGTACTATTAAGGGTCTTTTACCGCAACAGCACAGATAACGCAAAGAGTTTACCTCACATTCCGATAAATCTGTATTTTTTTAAATTACAAAAAATCGGAGAAAACCGAAAAATCCATATTCCGACTCTATTCCTTGTACTTAATGATTTATATTTGACGACGAGCCGCCAGTTGGTTGAGTCAGACCTTTCGTTAAGTAGATTAATCAATGCGGTCACGCACCGCGGCCGCGCGCTGGCTGCTGGGTGGTCTGACTCGCCAGTCCATCCTCGCTGCGCGAATTCAATCCACTTCGGGGGACTGTTTTCGAGCGAGGAGTGCGTCAGGTCGTCGAGAGTAAGGGAGAGAGATAGAGTGGAAGGAGTGGAGATACGGGAAAGCTGAAGGGGGGGGGAGCATCGCCAGAACGAAGTTCATCTAAGACTAGGCAAAAATAAAAGTAAATCTTGACCGTTTCCCAGGTATAGATACAGTCTCAAAGTCAGCAATACGACAAGAATTGATTGGTGATGTTCTTCAGGTTGAAGTCTCATGAAATCTGAAGAATTTCAACTTTTTGGGTGGGCGAAATGTGTTACAACCACTTCAATAAACAACTTTTTTTCTTGAACTTGAAAACATTTTTGGAATTGAGATGCCGAATGTTATTTTCGAGTTCTGAAAATAACCCCAGAATTGTTGAATATTGATACAAGTAATTTCAACTCAAACTAAGCTCTGTTAAACCCCTAGTGAGCTGTCGATTTCGATTATCACCGGCAGGTGGGTCTCGGTGAAATATAAATAGTGATAAGAGGCTTCCGACGAAAAAGCCACCGCTTCGCGATGTGATAATGGGGAACAGGAGCTTACTTGAAATCAAACAGAGTCCATCTCCTCCATTGTTGAGGTGTTAACTGTTTTGAATTCTTTGCCTGAGGTTAGAGCTACAACGGTTTGCTTTCTGAATAATTATTAAGCGTTCTTAGCGAAACTTTTTTTTAATAAGGCAAGAATAAAATGAATGAAATTGAATTGTACAAGTATTCAAATTATAGTGAAAACTCATACAAAAATAGAGTAAATGAAAAAGAATGTTATAAACAACACCAAAAATAGTAAACAAATAACTAAATGATTAGCTAATAAATAACACACAGAGTAGATTTAGGGTTAAACTTTAAAAAAATCTAACAGATTAAAAATTGGTTGAATAAAAGACCCCAAATGAAAACAAATTAAAAGAGACAAGAAGAGACACAGTCACACATTTAATAATTTGTTGGAATGCTTGGAAGATTGGACTAGCCTGCTTGACAAGAAGAAATGTTGTGACGTAGTCTTCTTTGACTTTTCAAAGGCTTTTGATAGGGTCAGTCATAAAAAACTGATCCATAAAATTAATCTGCTTAGTCTACATCCACTTTTGCAGAAATGGTTGTGTGAATATCTGACTGGTAGGACCTTCCAAGTAAAGGTGAAAGACGCGATGTCATCAGTTAAGAACGTACTGAGTGGGGTTCCGCAAGGACGTGTTCTATCCCCCGTTCTATTCACAATTTATACCGCCGATATTCCCCTTCGGCTCCAAAACTCTAAAATAAAATGTAACCAGTTCGCGGATGATCTCAAAATATACTGTGAATTCATAGAGGATGACCCGTTTTGCCTTCAGAGAGCTATCGTCAGCATTGAGGAATGGTCAAAAACTTGGCAGTTGCCATTAGCTCCAGAGAAAACAAAATTTCTTAGAATTGGGAATTCCATATCTATTCCAAACTATCAACTGCATGGTTCAATTATACCAATGGCGGACAAAATAGTTGATCTAGGTTTCCATTATGATAGTAAGCTAGATTTTTCAGAACACTATAGAGTGATTAGCAGAAGGGCCTTAAACAAGACTTATCAAATTTTTAAGGGGTTATCCACAAAAAACAGATCCGATTTATTGCACGCCTATAAAACCTTTGTCAGGCCCATTGTAGAAAGTGGTACATCAGTATTTAATCCTCATAAGAAAAAAGATGAGGAGTTACTTGAGCGAGTTCAAAATAATTATACGAGAAAACTTGTAATTAGATACAACGGCTTCCTGCACTCTCGGGTACCGAATGCGGCAGTGAGGAATAAATTTTTTGGGCTCCATTCCTTGTCATCTAGAAGAAAATTTGCTGATGCTTGTTGGGTGTTCAAAATACTATCTGGTCAGCTCTCCATACGCGCGTCAAAATTCTATAAACTCATTCCTTCGAAAAGTTGAGGTACTTTCCTCAAAATTTGGTATTCTAAACCAAAATTAGGCATTAGGGCGCACTCATTTACAGCTCGCGCTGGATCGACTTATTTAGCTCTGAAGAGTGACATCTCTCCATCCCTCAAAGGTTTTTGCTCCTTTAAACGAATAGCAAAAAAGATTCTTTTGAAGTTTTGAGTTTTCCATCACTCTACGTTTGACTGTTCTCATATTGCAGATGACTCTGATTCTACAAGAATTGTTAGAAAAAAAATGAACTAATTTTGGTGTTTTATTGTTGACTTTTGATGTCTTTATCATGGCTGTCTCAAATAGTAAATAAATCAATCAATCAATTTCAGCATTTCATACTGTCCCACATCTCACTCGATTGATTGTGTCAACCCTATATGCCTTGTTTGAGAGTAAGCCATGTATAGATCAAAAACAAAGAGTGATCAGTGCTGATTCCAAAGATGTCTTCAAGTTTGGAAAACTTCTACTTTGAAGCGAGTTATGACCAAAAGACGAAAAAAGCGATTTTCCGCGTTTTTTTCGCCTTTTTTCCAAAACTTAGGGTGGGTATTGTAACTCCTTGGAGCCTGCAGCTCTGGGCAAGATACTGCGCAGTTTTACTACTGAGGCCCAAGAGATACAATACTATTCGCTTTCGCAGATGCGTTTACCACGAAATCCACTTCCCTTGTAAGCTAAATATCTCTGCGCTTTCTCGGAATATTTCGTGCATTACCAGGGTTCGGCGTGAGGTGAGACGTATCACAGAGGGGGGTCGGACCCGTCGACGTCCGATGGGGGAGGGTCGGACCCTCGACAAACCAAGAATCAAGATGAGCTCCTATCAGGGGTGAGGGGTATCGAGAGATATACCGTTATAAAAATGACTGGAAGTTGGGCTCCGTCCATTGCAGACGTCCTAGCGTCAAGTGACCGTAATATGACGCTGGGGATTTGTATCTTCTGCATTTGTTATTGATCTGACTCCCCAACGACCACTGCAGCCTACCAGTCGCTGACGGTGGAGGCATAGTGACCATAACGGCTGTCACTAACATTATTGATACCATCATGAACCACGTGCCGTCCTCGGACACGCTGAATGCGCCAGCCGTCGAGCGTCATGCGCCAGGGTTGGAGCGCTGGAGCATATAGCTCCGACGCCTTGACGCTTTGCCGCTGGTCGTCTGCTATGGACGAAGCCTTGAGACAGCAAAATGAGATCCGTGTGGTTTTCAGGGATCGTTGGTCCACAAGGAAAAAAGAATGGTAGCGCAATCAAAATAATATATCGTTTTGACGATTCACGACCAAGATGAAAGAAAGAGTGATAACAGTTTTTCATGCGATTATTAATACTTGTTAAAACAGAACATGAGCAACATGGATATTGGAAAAACCAATGCAACTGTGATCAAGGGTGCGTTCCAAGAACGTTTCCACGACTCCGTGGGAGGAAAAACAACCTTCCGATGGAGAAATTTGCTTTCCATGGATGCTAATAACAACTGAAAATTGCTCCCACGTGGCCGTGGCTACGTTTCCATGGATGCTTTCTGCCATGGGAATGTTCTTGGAACGCACCCCAAGACGGAGTCACCGCCAGGAAAGGAAAATAAGGAGACGTCGGTTGCCAGTCCACGAAATCGAATAGTCACCTCATCATTGTCTCGACCCTCATCGACCCTCTCTCACGCGTGAGATCACAGCGCACGTTGCTTGGTGGGCAAGCCGCCTTGACCGCCGCTGTGACCACCACCTCTAGCCGACAATCCCAATAAGGCTCCGTCCATACCAGGGATGAGTGGAACAAAAATATGAAATTTCGGAAATCGGTTTTCGGGTTTCGGAACGAAAATTTTTTTTCTCGGGGTTCGGAAATCGGGCGCGAAACGCCTGAAAATGCGCGGAAATGCGGTTTTCGGAACGCGAAACGCGGAAAAATTGAGAAATTATCTAATCTTTTCCTTCTCCCAGATAACCCGATAATTTCGCATTCCGCAGCGTTTATTTCGGTTTTCGGAATGCGGAACGTGGAATTCCAAAAATGCGCGAAACTGCGGGTTCCGGAACGCGAAACGCGGAACTCCGCTCATCCCTGGTTCATACGTTGCGAGAGCGTGCGAATACGCGAAATCGATGGTCATCGTGGGTACACGATTTGCTAGCCGCTCACAGACGCTCCTCCTCGCGCGCCCTCGCCCGCTCGCTCTCGCGCGCTCACGCCAGCACCACGAAGCATGCATCAAGTTCAAAGCTTACTGCTCCATCACTAAAGCAGGTGGCACTAAACCTGTAGCGAAACTATTGCCCTTGTTCTTCATAATTCCACCACGGAAGTCGAAAACGGAAAATCATCAGCCGTTGCGCCGACTCGAGCGATTGATCTCCGGATCAAACGTTTTCAATTAAATTAACACGGGGTGGGCGGTGTTTTCCTGTCTTATTTTGCGAACAGCGTTGAGGAGCATCGAGAGGCGCACAACAGCGGGAGCGCCCGCTCTAACGACGTATTGATGCTGCCAAAGAGGTTAAAATAATAGTGGAGATCAAACTGAGAGGGCAAAATGAGACAGGAGATCAAAAAAGAAACTGAAGAGTGAACAAAAAAATTGCGCAATACAAATGAGGCAGGATATAAAATGGATATGTACGATAGACGTTAGTAGCATGGCCATCGCTAATGATTCCGACATGGAAGCGGAGTAGTGGCCAGCTAAAGTGTGCCACCAAAGCGCTCCTGGATATGACAGCAGCATTGTTGAGTATTTGCTGTCCTCGGGGTCATTACAAGCGCAATATTCTGTAAACGTAATGACGCAGATGTTCTGGAATTTCGTAAACTAAGATGCATTTTTAGGCAATTTAGGACTCACAGGTTCAGTCCCGCCAGAGGTCAAAATTTTCGCGAGACTGTAAAACGATGGAAAGTCGTCTGTTACAAAAGAGCATTTTTCACTGTGATATCTCTTGCGATTTCCTACATGAAATCGCCTTGTTAGGCCACAAATGTGATGCGATCCCGCTCGAAGCACAAGATTTTTTGTGCCCTGAGGGCACATAGGTGCGGTTCCGGGGATGGAAACCGCATCTGGTGAATGGCTGTCCGGATATGAAAACGTACCCGAAATTTCATGGACGCAGCTTCAAGCCGAAAAGCGCTACACATGATGCGGTTCATGAAAAAATGAAGTCCGCGATTGTTGTGAAATATTTACAAGTATTTATCGAAATTTTAATTAGGGATTTTCGCGTTGCTACAACGTGCGGAAAACCTAGTCCTGAACCCAAATAACTGATTTAGTTCCTTTAGCCGGTTCAAAACGGTCTTTGAAGACCCATTTTTAGGTGTTATACAATCGATTGTATCACTCCTAATTTCTATGGATTTAGGTGTGATACAATCGCTTGTATCACACCCAAAAATGTGCCTACAAAGACCGTTTTGGACCAACTAAAAGAACTAAATCAGTTATTTGGGTCCAGGACTAGGTTTTCCGCACGTTTTAGCAACGCGAAAATCCCTAATTAAAATTTCGATAAATACTTGTAAATATTTCACAACAATCGCGGACTTCATTTTTTCATGAACCGCATCATGTGTAGCGCTTTTCGGCTTGAAGCTGCGTCCATGAAATTTTGGGTGAGTTTTCACATCCGGACAGCCATTCACCAGATGCGGTTTCCATCCCCGGAACCGCACCTATGTGCCTTCAGGGCACTAATGAATGTTCAGACGCTATACAAACGTTTGGTGTCGTCGTCGCTAGAATATGACCTTCGAATACGCACTTTTCATTTTTCACGTAATAAGTTAGTCACACTACAGTTTTTTCAATTTTTTTTGCATTAATGGAATTGGTTGATACAATCGATCCATCAATGTACTGAAGTTGACCCACCTCGCGCCGTAGCCTGTGCATAAGGCTCCGTCCATAGCAGACGACCAGCGGCAGAGCGCAAAAGCACCATCTTTAACCACGTGCCGGCGTCAGAGCAACATGCGCCAGCGCTCAAACGCTGGCGCATGACGCTTGACGGCTGACGCATTCAACGCGTCCGAGGACGGCACGTGGTTAACGATGGTATCGATAATAGTAGTGACAGCCTTTACGGTCACTATGCCTCCACCGTTAGCGAGTGGCCGGCTGCAGCGGTCGCTGGGGAGTCGCTGGGGAGTCAGATCAACAACAAGTGCTGAAGATGCAATCCCCAGCGCTACTTTACGGTTACTTGACGCTAGGACGTCTGCTATGGACGGAACCTAACAGTAGCGAGCAGAAATGTTTTGCACACTTATCTTGTACCACGAGAGTGTTTCATTCAATATTTTTTTTTTGTTTCTCTCTGCGCTTCAATAACAACGTTTAGATAATTTTCGGCATTGCATATTCTACATTTCCTCTTCATGGCATTTTCGAATGGAGTGGACTGGCGCACTATGATTACAAGAAAGAGGATTATTCTTGGGACTACTACGTCACTCTCCCGCTTTCTGAAATATTCAAGTTCATTGGTAAGAGTGAATTCGATGTCATTGTGCAACCTATCTCTCACTACAACTCACTAGGATCCAGTACTCAGAAGGGACTTCTATAATACTTGACAGCACAGTTGTGAACAACATAAATATTCTCCGCTTAGCTTTTCTTAATCTTGGCTGTCCTGTGCGCTGAATAGATCTTGTGGAACTTCCGCATGTAGAAACTCAACTTTTTTCTATGCAGTATTCCATCCTCCAAGTTTCTATGCTTGGCTATGCACTCTCTAAGAAGAAATCAAAAAGTTTGTAGGCTAGGTGCGCCAAGCGATTCCGTTTTTTGTTACAGATGGAGAACATCAGCCCTTGGAATTACTGTAACTTAGTTGGAAATTTGACGTGGAAACTTCTATAATGTTCACTTCTTGTTGGATTGCATCTTTCACTGACCAAACCACTTTCTCTCGGGAGCGCTCTTTTTTATAGCATTCCTCAAGTGGCTTAAAGGCAGCGTCCGCGCAGAAAACCACATCTGTGTTTTTCTTCTCAATCCAATGTATGAACCAAGTGGAGATAGTTGGCGAAGCTTGAGGTCTCAATGTTGCGTATTCATAATGCTATAGGCTCGTGAAAATCGCTCCGTGGTCTGAAAAGGCGTTTTCCCGGTCGATCATCTAACACGAGGAACAGAAACCCCACGACAGTCTTCGGCCGGCCGCGGAAATCCAATTTTCTAAATTCTTTATTCCGAAGAATCTTCGAGTTGAGACGTGGATATTGAAAGCCTCCTATTTTTAAATGATCATTGACAGCAGAAAAGCGAAAGGAATTGCGGAACCCAGAAAGTTAAGGGGGCTAAACCAATTCAGCCGTTCAAATTTTCGATATTTGTGTAATACACAAGACACACCGGACAGACGTGAGAAAAAGGAGGCTGAATGCTGCGAGATTTTCAAACGAGTTTTTCTCGGAAACTTGAGTGGTTTGGGTGGTCTCTTCATGATATATGACAACCTGGTAAGCCTACCTGCGCAAAATTGTGAAAAAAATAAACACGGTTTTTTGCGCGTACGCTGCCTTTAAAGGTACAGTCCAACCTCATAGCCAAAATTTAGTATCATAGTCCGACCACCGTCTATAGCAACCGCGCCAAGCCATGAAATCTCGATTTGATCAAATAAGTGAGAAACTTCAGGGAAAAACTTGGCTATGCCCCCGATACCTTAAAAGTGTAACCAATCGTTTCGCCCCAAATAGCGAATCGAAAGCTTTGCAAATGGAAAATGTGGTTTGCTTGGCGATGCTCGAAGGCAAAATGTGCAGTAGCAATTCTCTTGGTTCTTTTTCCAGGGCGGTGAGCGCGGTTAGGCTTTTGGGATATTGTGAAACAGGCCAACTTTTTTTCCTTTTTGTTTCTCACACATTTGAGCGAATTGAGATTGCGCACTTAGCAGGGTTGCTTTTCACGGTGGGCTACTTATAATATCAAATTTTACCCCTGAGGTTGAAAGGCAGTGTTCACGATAATCTTCGATTTTAGACTGATTGCTGAATCGATTGTTTAAACAAGGTTCCGATCGCAGAACGCTTAGCTCTGGGCGAGATTTGACCAGCATATTCTTTTTTCGGGGGAGCGCCTTGTCGCACTGCACCACCGAAGGCCCAGCGTAGCTCTCATTCAACTGCTCGGTGAATCTTCACCGAACCAATCATCCCTCAACCGCATAAAAGGATGACAAGTGTACGACTGTTATATAGTCTATGATGGTGTACCTGTTTCATTCCGTTACGCGGATGAGTGATGATTGTTTTGGTGAAGATTTACCGAGGATTTGAATGAGAGCGGCTCTGGGACTTCGGTGGTGCAGTGCGATAAGGCGCTCCCCCGGAAAGGGATTATGCTGGTTCAATCTCGCTCGGAGCCAATTGTTTTGAGGTCAACTCAGCACCTTGTATAAACATGCCAAAACGTGCACTGCGACCGACGTTGAACAGCAGTTACGGCAAAAATATCCAAGAATCGTGTAGGGCTAAATTGATTGTTTGACCCCGTAGTACTAAAGTGACCAGGAAATTGAAAAAAACATGCCAGAAAGGCTTAGAGCTTTTTTACTCTAACCCCGCCTCTTTGCTCTCACAGGAACTGTTCGTTGTGACTGCGGAATCTTTTGTGGACCCGTCTTTTTCATTTATCTGCTTTACGTTGCCGTTCTTTGCTTCGACCCCAGACTAATACTGTTTTGCCTGAAATAGTCTCACATTTTCGACAAACCCCATTTTCACCGGTGACAACCACCGTGAACATGTTGATCCAACCGGACAACAAGTCCAGGCCAGAGAGCAATGTCACCAAATAAGACGTTTCAGGGCGTTTCTCGGAGTTTCGAAATTTCGGTTCTACTTGGTGACCAGCGCATTGTTTTGGGTGGAAAACTCGGGAACGGACATCTTCGTGAGCACTGTCTTTAACTGTTCTGCTGCCTAATTTCTGCTCTCTTTGTTTTTTCATGAGTAGTCCTATGAAAATCTTATCAAGATGTTGCTTTCAAAGCCAGGTTATGACTATTCCCATCTACCATTTCGAAAATGACCCCCTAAGAAACGAAGTTATGTGAACACTGTGATCCGAAATTAGGGTTTAACCGGCCAATTAAAGGCAGTGGTCGCGATAAAATGTGCTTGTCTTCTTTTCCTCTCTGAAATCATCAGCATCGATGATCTCTAATTTAAAGAAAATCAGCTGGCTTGAAATTGATTTTCAATCAATGAAACTTCGGATTTATGTACACATCTAGTCAAAAAAATGACTGATTGCTTGCGTTCATTGTTCAACTATTTTTGCTAGGTAAATTTGCGTTTATTTCTTCCATTGAATGTCGATGGTTTTTAACTGCTCGGCTTGAGACTGCGATCTTTTTGGTCGCCGCTGTGCACGTGTGCACGAACTGGCTTCTTTGGGCCTTAGAATCTCTAATTCTAGCCCGTTTTTCAATGCGATACCTTCACAGTTTTTCAACTGTTTTCGATCTGAGCTGAGATTTATTGTTTTTTCTATAGCGTTTTTCAACGTGATCTCTGCCTTTAACATTTACAGAGGAGGCGAATCTTGCTTTGACATTCCCATAGAAGAAAATCACAGTAGTTTTACAAAGTGAATTTTCTTGCACCACTCTAAGGTTGTATTGTCCACTGTTGATCTACCCAACCTAGAAGCATATTCCGTGGCTGTTTTCCTTGCTTGTGCCGCTGTTTGCTATTCCACTATTTTTTATACATTATCAAAAAAAGTGAGTTCAATACCGTTAGAACAGCGACTTCACTTTCCGATCAGATGTTTAGGCTCTTATTTTTTAGGAGTCCTTCAAACGTCATGAGCGCTCGATCACAATTCAAGTAAGTCACTCGTAGATTGTCTTTTCAACGGTTAAGGAGTACACCGTGTTATATTAACTGCGAACTGTTGCGCAGGTGCTCGTCTACTGCACAATTTGCGCAATCATATTCGTTTTGTGGCAGGTCTTCGAGCCCATTCTTGAACCTAAACCACTAATATACTTTTGGACTTGCTTACCTTGGATGACATGGCTTGGAGCGCACTCAATAATCTGCATTATATTTAACAAGTACGAAGGATTCGATTGAAGAGAGCGAACCTCTATATCATGACGTGAAGACAGTTACTCAAACCTTTTCCAGAGGTATTCGAACTAGCTTTCTTACTCTGTGGTGCTGTCTGAAGAATCACCCTACCAGCACTGTTACACCTCAAGCGATTGCTCCTTCAACATTGCAGAGCCGAAACTCGCTGCAAACGCAACACTTTGCAAAACGATAGTATGTTCAACTGCGACATTTGCATGATGCAAGAGTTGGTTTGGTTGTGTACCAACTCGGATTTCTATTATTTCTGTGCCCTCAACTTTGCCTTGTTCCAGTTGATATACGTGGATCAGTTCCCAGGAAAACACGTAATCATCGTGAGCGATCGTTTGAAGATAAAGCGAGTATTCTCATTAAAAAATTTCATTACCCCACATTGTAGGGATCTGCCGTGTCGGGCCTAGTAAAGTTGCTTAGCTTTCCGCCAGCTGTACTTTTTAACTGCTCACATTCTTATTGTGACTAGTTTTTGAACCAATTGTCGGACCGAGGCCAATTGTACATTTTTTGACCTGCTTGCCTTGGGTAGTCTTCAGTGGTGCACTCTCAGTTCTCCATATTATATTCGATAAATAAGAAGATTGTGATCAATGAACCTGATACTCTACGCCATATTGTGAAACCAGTGGCTGATTACTGTTTCAAAGGTATTCGTAATAACGTCTCTTTTCTCCTGCCGTGTCGCCTGATGACTCACCCCACCTCCATTTTCTCACCTCGAACAACAACTGCAACCTTACAGAGCAGAAGAACATAGCAGCAACTAAGGGCCCGGTGATAAATTAGGCTACTGCGTAGCCAACGAATAGCTGGAGATTCGGAACGCTGTTGCTTTAAAGGGCAACGTCCGCAAAGATTTAGTTATTTGGGTTTTTCTGCATAAATGTGACTTTATTCCTAAGTGTTATACGTTATCAGAGCTCCGCACCTGAACCCAGTGGTGACGTCCCATGATTGGCGACAAAAAAGGCGATCAAAACATGCTCAACATGTAAGTTTTTCGCAACGGCACGTTTCTTTCAACCTGCTGGGCCCATTCGGTCTCGGTCACACTCATTAGAAGGTTATTTCTCCATTATTCAGAAGACATGGGGCACAACAATTCGCACACATACAGCGTGTAAGGACAGGATCAAAGACATGCAGGACGAAACAACTGCGAAATTCTCCGTGGACGACGCCTTTACGCTTCATAATTGTCTTGATATCCAGAGTGAATGTTCGTTCATTTGCGGAAGATAATTCAATCGCTTCAACCGCGAAACGGCGGGAGAAGTTTGGTTTTGCTCACGCCTTGTGATCATTTAAATTTTTATAAAGTAGTTAATAAATCCATTCAAACAAATGGAAAACTAAATTCTTGGCTGCAATGTTCTTAAAGGCACAGTCCAACCTCAGAGGTAATATTTGATATTATTCTCCTGCCGCCTAGATCTTGCAAACCTGTTCAGCGCGGAATCTCAGTTTGCTCAAATGAGCAGAAACAAAACCAGCACGCCTTCAGAAAAGAAAATGGGTAACGCCTACCGACAAGTTTTGGATCTCAATAGGGATAAGGCGCGAGATGGATTCTGAACGAAATCTATGTTCTTCTATTTGTTATTGGTCTAGCTGGGATCGAATTCAGAGCGCGGATGGGGTTAGGGAACAGCTCGGCCGGCCACGTGACGCGCGCGACGGAAAACCGTTGCGTTCACGTCGTCCTAGGCGCGCGTTAACCGAGCTGCAACTTGTTATTTTTCAGGGGGCCCACGGTTAACGCGCTCCAACGAACACTATAACGCAGCGGTTTCCCGTGGCACGTGTCAAATGTGCCAGCCGAACTACTTCTTTGTGCTGTGAATTCAGTAATCATTCCGTCAAGCTTTATATTGTGATCTGCTCCAGCGCGGAGGCTGCGCATGACGAAATAAAACAGACTCGAGACAACTCTTCCTAGAATTCCCACTGTTCAAAATCCCAAAGATCGAATGATAATGACACCGTTCCATGTGGTTCTTGAGCTATACAGAAGACTCCATTGTAATCACAGTAAAATTCTCCCCAAGACAAGCAAAAAACCTAAAGACGAGTCTGAGATTGGACTGTGCCTTCAATAACCTGGATTACGCACACCCTTACACTCCTGCCCATGTTAATATACAATCGCATTGTAAAGGAAACTCAACATTTAACCATTTGCCCCAAGTCAAGCTGGAGGTACTCAACCCACCAGTTCCTCGGTGGTATCACTCACTTCTCAACAGATATCGTCACAGTCAACGTCATCGTCCCCCGTTTGTGGAAAGAATTTCCTGTCCCCTGTGCAAAACCCTCATACTGTCGGGTTTATTTATTCCTGAATGAGTGATTTGTGCCACGACTGGTTTCTTCCGACGCAGTCAAATGGGATCTGAGAAAAATAGCGGACATACTGCACATAAAAACGTATATTCGTCAGCAGACTATTTCGGCAAACCACGTTTCAACCAGTCGGTTAGCAAGGGTGTTGAGTCGGAAGTACCAAAGGAACCCTATCTTTCTTTTGCGCGCGCAACGTCCACCTCTTCAGAGCTTCTCAGACCAACAAATCTGTTCAGAAAAGAAAGCTGAGCAGATATCCAGTGCAGTCACCGGAATACTTCTAACTCTATTATAACACGCATTCAATACCCCTGCCTCTAATAACATGGTTTCTGACATTAGTATCGTCAATTATATCCAGATAATCATATGTTTGCCACACATGAAAACGTACATATTCACCGTATCCCTCTAATTGTCGCCACGTATGCACGTTGTACTCAAGGTGGCTTTGAAGCCTCCACCGATGAACTTGTGATAAGACATCTCCTTTAAGATCCTTGTTTTACGTTCAGTAGAGGAGCTTTGCTTCCCAACATCTTTGGTCACAGTAGAAGTATGACAGTTGAGGATGGCTACAAGGGTCTCCTATTCATATTCGCGTTTAGCCACACTGTCTCGGATTTTTTGTTTAGTTCAATTATATGTAGACCGAATTCAAGGGTAAGCGATAAAGCAGAGTCTTCCGAAGTTCTCGGCACCAAATCAATGTCTCAATTCGATCTCTTTTTCTGTAATCGAATGGCCAAATCATCTGATATCACTGGCTAACATGAGAGAGAATTTTTGAAAGAATCGCTTTGTTTTCCATCATTCGCGAATGAGCATCGATTTAGGGTTCAATAAATTAAGTTTAAAAAAAAAACTCTGAAGGTTCTCTGCGCCAATTTCAAGACGTTAGTAGATTTATTCGGTTGACGTTTCGACTACATCGCCTTCGCCGGAACCTGGAAGAATCAAGAACGAATGCAACATATCCTCCCAAGCAACCTTTCAAATTGCAAGAAAAAGCCCAAAAAACGGCACGATCTGCACTCAACAAAGCGAAAATGCGATCGCAGAATGCTCACCTTACTCGCGCCAAGCCAAGTTAGTTTTGGGCACCCTAAGTGACAGATGCAGTGGGTGGTCAGAGGGCGAGCGTTCTCGACATGAAGACGTTGAGATCAAAATCTACAGAGGTCAAAAAACGGGTCAACCTTAGCTGTTACGGCAAGACAATCCTCATTCCTGTCTATTTTATAACTTTGGGCGGATATCTAAAACGCTTCGATAGTCTGCGTGCCGCAGTTTGTGGCTCCCGCGCTAGAATTTTTGCGGTATCCTCAAACTCCAGTGGCCGTAATAATAAAACTTCAGAAAGCTTCCCGGGAAGGTTTAAACCTTCCCGCTGTCGGACGAGTTTTCCGCCATCCATCTACCCGGCTACCCGGCGGGTAGACGGGAAGGTTCCTGGCTACCCGGCGGGTAGACGGGAAGGTTCCTGGCTACCCGGCGGGTAGACAGGAAGGTTCCTGGCTACCCGGCGGGTAGACAGGAAGGTTCCTGACTACCCGGCGGGTAGGCAGGTAGGTTCCTGGCTACCCGGCAGGTAAGCGGGAAGGTTCGTGGCGAACGTCACGTTGATAAGACGTGGAAGAAAATCCTCAAAAGCTACCTGAAAATCCGCGAATTATCTTCCCGTCTACCCATCGATTGAAGACGGGTAATACCTTCCCGTTGCTAAACTTTCACAGTTTCCGTCTTCCATTCAATGAGTTTTCGTGTTGCTTTTGAACTCATTGTCGTACATGACTTACATTTTGTAGGGCCTCCTTCTATAGCTTTTGCAGTGTCAACTCGTGCTACATTCGAACATTGTAGCTTTCGTTGAACCTTTTTACCAATCGTTTCTCTTCCTCATTAGTTCTATGCTTGATGACCTGACTATCTTGATTTGAAACTCAATTTTTTTTTCTTGTGAATCGGACGCATTAAACGTGCCACATTTAAAAACATTCTTTGAAAAAAAAAGACCAACAACTTCTCAGAATTTATTGCTTTACGAGTTCCATTAAAATCGAGTTTTAAAATCAATGAGCTACTGAAAGGAATTTTTCACAATAAAATCAACAGACAAGTTTAATTTTCACTTTCATAAATTAATTAAATCGACTTCCAATTCCAATTTTCGTATTTCACAATATTTCGATTTTTTTTGCGATTGGATAAATCAGCGAATTCAATGTTTGCAATCCTGAACGGATTGATTTCCCTTCCGCATTCTTTAAAGGCAGTGGTCACGATGAAAAATGTCATCGAAAAAACTACAAAAATCAGCTTAGACCGAAAACAGCTGAAAAACTATGAAGGTAGAGCGGTGAAAAACAGTCTGGAATTAGAGTTTCTAGGGCCCAAAGATGCCAGTTCGTGCACACGTGCACAGCGCCGCTCAAAAAGATCGCAGTCTCATGCCGAGCAGTCAAAAATCATCGACATTCATAGGATGAAACAAATGCAAATTTACGTAATAAAAACAGTTGACCAAGGAAAACAAACACTTCCGTCAATGGTTTTGACTAGATCGGTCAATGTTCATTGATTGGATTTTAATTTCAAGCCAGCTGATGTTCTTTATATTAGAGATCATTACTATAGTTGTACAATTTCAAAAAAAAAATGTCGCACGAACGGAGTTTGAAAAATTTTCGTTCGAAAAAATTTCGAGCGAACGAAAAATGAAAAAAATTTGCTCGAAAAAATTTCGAGCGAACGAAAAATGAAAAAAATTCGTTCGAAATAATTTCGAACGAACGAATTTCGGAACTAATCGAAATTTTGATTTGTTCCGAAATTTCGATTTTTTTTTTGAAATTCTTCCGAAATTTCGAATTTTTTTTCGAAATTTGTCGGAAATTTTGAACTTTTTCTTGAAATTCGTTCGACGAAATTCGAACGAACGAAATTTGAAAAAAAATTTCGTTCGACGATTTTTAGGTCGAATGAAAACGACCGAGAAAAAAATCGAAAAATCTTTCCAAAATTTTGTTCGTGTACAACTACAATCATCAGTGCCGATGATGTGAAGTGGGCTCGTCCACCATCAGAAGACAAGAAAGTTCAGGCTTCAAATTTGCTATCAAGAAACATCAACTTCCATCTTCAAACGATAAGCTAGATTCTGATGACAAACGTAGAATGGAGCCGGTTTTTGCATTCTCTAAACGGACGGCTAGACTGATTTTTTTTTGCGGACAAATTTGATTTCCGTGACTTTGGACTAACTATGGAAACCATTTTGGCGTTGTACGATTTGACCAAAGTTAAGTACATAACAAGAATGTCTATTCTACGAGTAATAGATGTCCATGCATGCTGAAAAAAGATATCAGCGCGTGAAAAAATCAGTAAAATATCTTTTTGGACTACGGTAAGACAGATGCTGGTTTGCTTGCGTAATTTTTGAAGCGATGCCACATCTGTCTTACCGTAATCCAAAACGTCAGGAACCTCTGAGGAAACTTGCCGCGCCAGTGCCTGTAAAGTACCGCGACCCTGGACTATGTCGCGATAATTCCGCTATAGTACCGCAACGGCTCCTTGATCGGACGGTTCTGTTGCCGTGTCTTGAGCCTCGACATCAGCGCGATAGTACGAGCAGCGTCTCCGCGTTAGAACCGCGCCGGCTTTGCGAGGACGCAGCAGCGAACCTGCGTGGGGTACGATGCACTGCCCTGTGTGGTGAAACTAAATTGTTGCCAGTTCAATTACCCAAGTCCGATGTACGTTCCGTATTTCCTTGGGCGCAAAAACGGCGGAAACCTCTGTCCCTTTCAGACAGGACCTAGCGACCGCAGGTGCGTATTTTTGTTCTTAGGCCCCCCTAGTTGTATTATAATTCCTAAACAACTTCGTATCAGATACTCTCCCGAGCCGCGGCGGCACTATCGTGGACCCGCAGCGGCTCCGTGTTAGTCCCGCCGCGGCTCTGCGGTAATGCCGCCGCGGCTCTGCGGTTGTGCCGCCGCGGCTCTGTCGGAGTGCTGCCGCGGCTCTGCGGTAGTGCCGCCGCGGCTCTGTCGGAGTGCTGCCGCGGCTCTGCGGTAGTGCCGCTGTGGCTCCGCGGTATTGCCGTCATGGCTCTGCGATGGTGCTGATTCGATGCCTGTAGGCGCCGAAGCGGCTTTATCGCGATGCCGCAGCAGCGATTTCTCTCAGAGACGCAGTTGGGAGCGCTTCTTCTTTGGACTATCCGCTTGTCAACTTGTTTGGTTTAGAGCATATCAACGTAACAGATGACGAATATCACGCATAAAGAGGTGAAAAAACGCTATTGAAAAAGTGAAGAATTTCCCACAATGAAAGCTTTCTCTGTACGATAGAATATCGACAAAGAAATCTTATTTGATTACTGATCGTGAAACGGTTCGTATTAATCTGTAACTTACTCAGACAAAATGCCGCTCAACACCCAGTAAGAAAGCCGGCATTGTCAGCGGCAAAGTGGCCGTAGAGCCCAAAACCCAAAGTTCTGTCGCCCGCGGCAGTGACTGTTTGATACCCAAGCAACAAGACGCCCATAAAGCAAGCCACTGGTTCTGAAAGGCCCGTGAGATGAAAACCTCTGGATAATATTTGCTGGTCGTGAAGCCCAAGAATATACACACGGCGCACCCTGGTGTCGGCACACTGGCAGGCAAGCGGAACTGCCAATGCACCGAACATCCACACGGACCGCCAGCTGTTGGACGGGGCTTCCAGTGGCTGGGCGGGTTGAAGGGTAATCGTGCCGACGACATTGCCGACATCTGAGTCCTTTCGGAAGAATGCATCGTGAGCTTTCCTTGGGCATGAGCGTGGAGCGTTTTTTTGAGGTGCATGCTCCACCCGTCAAATGCACTATTCCGACCTTCTCGACACGATAGACATACTGTATCGTTACCAGTTCCGACCGAAAATCGATTGCCGATATGGGGATTTCGCCAGCATTCTCATGTGCAAAGAAGCTAGTTTTCACTGAAAAGCGGAGCGTGGCGTGCTCCCAGTTGAGTCCCGCACACTTTTCGCACCGCTTGGCACACTCCTGGGTGGGTCTAATACACTTTTTTTCCGGCGCTTCACGCATTCCCAGTTGGGTCCCACACACTTCTTTCCGGCGCTATGCGCACTCCCATTTGGGTCAGACGCGTTTCTCCCGGTGTTTGGCTCACTCACAGCTGGGTCCCATACACTTTCCACGGCGCGTAGCGCACCTCCTGTTGGGTCCCGTACACTCAATCCGGCGTCCGGCGCACTCTTACATGGGTCCCGTACACTTTCTATGGCGTCCAGCGCACTCTGACATGGGTCCCGTACACTCTATCCGGCGTCCGGCGCACTCTTACATGGGTCCCGTACACATTCAATGGCGTCTGGCGCACTCTTACATGGGTCCCGTACACTTTCTATGGCGTCCGGCGCACGCTTACATGGGTCCCGTACACTTTCTGTGGCGTCTGGCGCACTCTTACATGGGTCCCGTACACTTTCTATGGCCTCTAGCGCACTCTTACATTGGTCCCGTACACTTTCCATGGCGTCTGGCGCACTCTTACATTGGTCCCGTACACTTTCTATTGCGTCCTGCGCACTCTTACATGGGTCCCGTACACTTTCTATGGCGTCCGGCGCACTCTTACATGGGTCCCGTACACTTTCTATGGCGTCTGGCGCACTCTTACATTTTTCCCGGACACTTTCTATGGCGTCCGGCGCACTCTTACATGGGTCCAGTACACTCTATTCGGCGTCCGGCGCACTCTTACATGGGTCCCGTACACATTCAATGGCGTCCGGCGCACGCTTACATGGGTCCAGTACACTCTATCCGGCGTCCGGCGCACTCTTACATGGGTCCCGTACACTTACTATGGCGTCCGGCGTACTCTTTAATGGGTCCCGTACACTTTCTATGGCGTCAAGCGCACTCTTACATGGGTCCCGTACACATTCAATGGCGTCTGGCGCGCTCTTACATTGGTCCCGTACACTTTCCATGGCGTCTGGCGCACTCTTACATTGGTCCCGGACACTTTCTATGGCGTCCGGCGCACGCTTACATGGGTCCAGTACACTCTATCCGGCGTCCGGCGCACTCTTACATGGGTCCCGTACGCTTTCTATGGCGTCTAGCGCACTCTTACATGGGTCCCGTACACATTAAATGGCGTCTGGAGCACTCTTACATTGGTCCCGTACCCCTTTTCTCGCGTCTGGCGCACTCTTACATGGGTCCCGTACACATTCAATGGCGTCTGGCGCGCTCTTACATGGGTCCCATGCACATTCAATGGCGTCTGGCGCACTCTTACATTGATCCCGTACACTTTCCATGGCGTCTGGCGCACTCTTACATTGGTCCCGGACACTTTCTATGGCGTCCGGCGCACGCTTACATGGGTCCAGTACACTCTATCCGGCGTCCGGCGCACTCTTACATGGGTCCAGTACACTTTCTTTGGCGTCCGGCGCACTCTTGCATGGGTCCCGTACACTCTATCCGGCGTCCGGCGCACTCCTAGGCTGGGATTCATGAACGCAGCCGGCTAGGTTTGGGTTTGGTAAGGGCAGCAACCCCAGCGGTAGCCAAACCAAGAACCGGCATTCACAACCGCCCCATCGCGGTTGGGTGGCTAACAATTCCACGGCCACGTACTTGCCACTCAATTGACGCCGAGAACCTCGATTGGAGAAAATCAATATTGGCACTCGGGTGGGACTTCCGTAACCCGTCACTGTTTTTATTGCTCATGATTGCTAATTTTGCTTGCTTTTCTTCTTCTTTTTTGTCTACCTTTTGTGCTATTATTCTTCCAATGGATCGCAGGCATTTAAAGGGATTTTCCTCAACTTGGAAAATGTTTTCCATTTAGGTTTTCATTTTTTCCTTTTTTAATCCTTTTTGGTTTTTTGAAAGGTACATAAAGTGATGCTGCTCTCTTACGATGAGCCGCAAACCTAAGCTGGTGAAATTTCAACCCCCAATTTAGCTTTTTTCTCGCATTACTAGCCTTTTCAACTTTTTATTTCGAAACGCCGTTTCACATGACTTAGAGTGTTGCTGCAGGGATCATCATCATCCTCTCAATGAGTTTTTGACTTCAAGTTCTCCGTTTGTCGTTTGAGGTTCCGAGTTTTTTCCATCTTGTCTAAGAATCCCTTTGTGTTTTTTTCTCTTTGTCATTCTCCACACAAGTTTACTGTCGCTCACAACAGAAAGAAAACTAAAACTCCTTAGAAAAATCATATGGAAAAAGCTCAAAATGCAAGAAAGAAAAAAACAGAAGTTTGAACTAAGAACATCGAGAAAACCCAGGTTGAAGAACCATGTAAAAACATTAACATTTGAAATCCAGAGTGGGCGCTTCGGAAAAAAAGTAGAAGAAAACGTTGTAAATGCCTGAAAAAACCAAATCATGCTTCACAGTAACATTACCAAGTTAGGGTTTTCCAACAGAAAAATAACGAAAACGAATTCCGAGGCCGAAATGGGAGAAGAAACCCCAGCGAAGAGCCTGTGGCTGCTCGGTAAATGGTCAGTGCACGGAAGACAAGAATTAGGAACAAAAAGTGGAGGCAAAAAGAACAACGATGTGCTATAAAATAAAAGGAGCAGGCATAAAGATTTTAGTTAGCCATTGGGCAACATACATAAAACTTACAGATGAGGTTGATGATAGAAATTTTCGTTGTTATCAGGAGAGGAACACATTATGGCTAGAGGGCCTATACGGCGGCATTTCTGTATTTTCAGCTTGCCTCCGAAGATATCAAGTTTTTTATGCGTATTCGCATAAGGTGCGTTTCCTCATTGTTGTGCACCTAATACAACACACCATCAATTCGACAACTAAGCCGCTGAAACCGCTGCTAACCGCGGTTCAACCGTACGCTCCGAGGTGCGGTTCCGCGTAGCCCAATCGTAGCCCAGCCGTAACCAAACCGGATTTTTCGTGAATGCCGGTTTCCTCCGCTAGCCCAGCCGTAACCGTGGTTTGCCTTTCATGAATCCCAGCCCTACATGGGTCCCGTACACATTCTATGGCGTCCGGCGCACTCTTACATGAAACCGTACACTCTATCCGGCGTCCGGCGCACTCTTACATGGGTCCCGTACATGCCTTTCTTTGGCGTCCGGCGCACTCTTACATGGGTCCCGTCCCCTTTCTATGGCGTCCGGCGCACTCTTACATGGGTCCCGTACACTCTATCCGGCGTCCGGCGCACTCTTACATGGGTCCCGTACACTTTCTATGGCGTCCGGCACACTCTTACATGGGTCCCGTACACTTTCTATGGCGTCCGGCGCACTCTTACATGGGTTCCGTACACTTCTTAATGGCATCGTGAGGGCGTATGGGCGTCGCAGTGCTTATTCAAATCTCTGCGTTTCGCGCCTCCGTGAACGCGCGTCGCGTGCCTGCGTCGCAGACTTCCCGTTGATATTTTTGAGCGCTTCATAGAGTCGGTTGTTCAACCTATGAAAGGGGCGTGACCGGGTAGGTGCATTACCTACCCGGTCATGCCCCTTCCCGCTCGAAAACTTTCATTAATACGGCCACAGATTCTCGTGACACAGTCTCCAGTGCATGCCCAATGGCGTGGCAGGGTTAGACTTTCTCAGGCCCGCAAGATGTTCTTCAAAGGCAGTGTTCACGATAATCCTCGATTTTCAGATTTAATCGCTAAATCGATTGTTTGGCCCACACAGTAGAACTGGAAATGACGAAGAAACAGAGAAAAACGCACCAGAAGGGCGCGAAATCCTTAAGTATCAGCCCGCCTCTCCAAGTATCAATGGAACTGTTCCGTTGTGACAATGAAATCTTTTGTGGACCTGTCTTTTGCAATTCTCCATTCTATGTTGCTCCGTTCTCTCCTTCGGGCCTAACTAATACTGTTTTGCCCAAAATATTTTCCATTTTCGATTACTCCCATTTTTACCGGTGACAACCACCATGAACCTGTTTATCCAACCAGACAACTAGTCCAGGCCATAGAATAATGTCACTGAAATAAGACAGAATGTAGTGCGTTTCTCGCCGTTTCTTCGTGATTTTAGTAACTTGCCAACGCATTGTTTTGAGCGGAAAACTTGGAAACGAGAATAATCGTGAACACTGCTAACGCGTGTGCATAGAAAACGCCCGGTTTCCCTAATATATTCGTCTTGGCAAAGGCCACACACGATAACGTAGACCATCCCTGACGTCGTGCAGTCTCCCTCTCGCCCGTTTTATGTTAGGGGTTCCGGATCAGTTGGCGTTTCAGGTTAGGAGGCCGAGTTTCTCTAATGAGCCAGCTTTTTCCATGCTGTCGAACGAAACCCTTTTTGCTGTGCTGTATTAGTCCTTAATGACTGCACGCTTTGTACTATATGGGTGCTCAGACATGGAGTTACCCTAAATATTTTTATTGCTGGCCTTTCGATACCATTTGGTTTTATAGAAACCGCGCTCCAAACAAATTCCTGCATTGAGAAAAGGGAGCCAATTTTCCCGTGGTTCCTGAAAAGAATTTCATGTTTCGCGATTGCTGCTTGAGTAGGTTAAAGCAGGCGTCAAGTTCTTTTTGTGTTGAATAGACGTCGTCAATATACCGGCAATATAGCACAGGTCGATCAAGCACTGGACTTTCTGTGTATATTCGCGCGGGAGGAACCACGGCAAAATCGGCTCTCTTTCCTCGATGTAGAAGCTTGTTTGGAGCGCGGTTTCTATAGAACCAAATGATATCGGAAGGCCAGCAATAAAAGTATCCTGGCTCACTCCATGTCTGCGCACCCACCTAGCTTAAAGCGTGCAGTCCTTAAGAACGTATACAGCACAGCGAAAAGGGTTTCGTCCAACAGCATGGACAAAGCTGCCTTACTAGAGCTATCGCGAGAAACTGCGTTATCTAATGATATCAGCCAGGCGGCAATCGTATCTGCAGATCGCCCAAGTAGCACGGCGCCGCAACGTCGGACGATACTGCAAAAGTTCCTTTTTGCCTCCCTTTTTTCCCTGACGCTTTTAGCGCAGTGGTCCGCTCGGCCCTAACTAAATCCAGTCTTGAAGACGCTGTCACGGTTTTTTATATTCACCTCCGCCTTCTAATCTAAAACGCCAGCTGATTCGGATTCGGTTGTATGATCGATTTTGTGCTACTCCAGATTGCGTAGTATGCCCATTTGGGCGAGAGGGAGACTGCACGACGTCAGGTGTGGTCTACGTTATCGGGTGTGGCCTTTGTCAAGAAGGAATTTTATTGGGGAAGCCGCGCGTTTTCTATGCACACGCGTTAAAGAACATCTTGCGGGCTTAAGGAAATCCAACCCCGCCACGCCGTTGGATACGCATCGGAGACTGTGCTATGAGAACCTGGAGTTTTGTGTTACCGTGGAAATTCTAGCGCGGGAGCCACAAACTGCGGCACGCAAGACTGCGTTTCGGATAACTGTCAAAAATCCTTTAATGAACAGGAAGGAGGAATGTCTTTCCATATTAGCTGAGCTCGCCCCGTTTCTTGACCTCTGTAGATTTTGACCTCAACGTCTCCATGTCGAGAACTCACGCCTTCTGATCACCCACTGCGTCTGCCAATTAGGGTGCCCACTACTAACTTGGCTTGGCGCGAGTAAAGTGAGCATTCTGCGATCGTATTTTTGCTTTGTTAAGTACAGATCTTGTGGTTTTTTCGGGCTTTTTTTGTAATTTGAAAGGTTGCTGGGAGGATATGTTGCATTCGTTCTTGATTCTTCCAGGCTCCGACGAAGGCGATATAGCCGAAACGTCAATCGAATAAATCTACAAACGTCTTGGATTTGGCTCTACTAACATCTCACACATACTGACTCAAGAAAGCGTTTGTTGAGAACCTGACGCACATGGAAGAATTCCAGATGAATAACGTGAGTTTCGTAGAGGAGGCTTCACGACATTTTCAATGCTAGATGCATTGAACGATTGGACCCGAATCATCGATCAGAATTTTTCAGTTGATGTATATATTTCAATTTCGAGAACTTGGAACTCCTGATGAGTTACCACACGAAAGGCTCACTGAGAAGCTAGAGATTAATGAGTTTCATCCTCGAATAGTCCGCCCGCTGGCGCCTAGCATTTCTGACTCAGCGGAGCTTTCGTGCTGATGTTAGAGACCTACTATCTACCCCTAGGATAGCGAAAACGGGTCTCCCTCAAGAATCAGTCCTGTCTTCCATTTTTTTAAATGTGAACACAAGAAAAATTCCAAGGATCATAAGCGTTCTTGGAGTCGCATGCAAAGCATATGCAGATGACTTGAAAACTTATAAATGTATTCAGAGTCAAGAAGACATCCAATCAATACAGACGGCCATCAGTTCCATCTATCAATGGTCACAGCAATGTAATCTCCTCTTTGCAAAACAGAAAACAAAAATTTTGCATTCGGGTGAAAATAATGGGAGAGCTTTATACATCATTGATGGTGTTCAAATCTCACCAGTAACTAAAATTCGCGACCTTGGTTTTCTAATGTAGAAGAATCTTCATTTCGATTCACGCTGCAAAAATCTTGCAGATAATGCTATACTTAAATTATGTGACCTCTACAGGTGTTTGTCTACTACAGATCCCAAGACTCTTCTAGAAGCCTTCAAATCTATGTACAGTGGACCAATTCTAGAATACGGAACTACCATATTTTGCCCAGTAAAAAGAAAACAAACTGTCATGCTAGAAAAAGTTCAAAATAGCTTCACGAGCAAATTTTTTTCTTAGGATTGGTTAAATCACTTATGACTCGATACCTCCGAATCAAGAACGACACTCAGAGCTTGGCACCGAATCACTGTCTCGCACAGGAAAGAAACAAGATTTAGTCATGTTTTATAAATCCTCCATAACCCAGTCAATCTTGATAGAAACAGATTTCTTCTTCTTAAGCGGTCGATTACACGAGGCCCCACATTAAAACTCCAAATAGCTTGAGCCAGGTCTTCTCTGAGAACTAACTTCTTCGTTTGTCGTGCAGGTTCCGAATACGTCAATCTTAGTAAGCGTTATCAGATTCTCAGCACACCTACTGGTCTCTTGAGCGTTGCAAAGAGGTTTCTCTCAGAATATTAAGTTTACCGTACCAGTCTTTGAATCCCTCTTTTCTTTCTCCATATTTTTACTTTTTAGTTTTTCTTCTTTTTCTTTAACATGTTTCTTTTGTGTCTGTTTCAAGGATCGCACATTCACACAGACTGTCGCCTACGTTTTATCGTTTCGGTGTAATGTTCGTTTCATCCTCACTCGTCTAAATATTCGACTACACTCCAATAAGTTTACCCTATGTAATAAACATGAACATGAACAAACTCTGAAGCATTTATGAGCTCTGGGGGGGAGGCTCTAGGGATTTTCAGCGAGGTTCTACAAATCAGTGTTGGCACGATATATATGATCACAAGATATCACAAGGTAGTTGAATTGAACACAAAACTTAAGTTTTAGGCAGGAATCTAACCCGCGTCGCATGGCTTTCCGGGCGAGAGTGTTACAATTACACTACCGACACCGCTCGGTGTTATTCAGCTAGTTACAGTGATAATAATGGAAGTGATTCATTACGACCCTCTACTCCAAAATTCGTGAGGCCCCGGTGAGACTTCGTCGAAAAACCTGCTGAGTCCGAATGAGTCCGGGGTGGAAAAACCTGCTGAGTCCCACTGAGCCCGGTTGCCCCCAGCGCCAACCAACTCCTCTGCGAAACACACAATTGATAGTGACGATTATCACCTCAGCTGTGAATCGGAACGCGTTTGGTGGCTGATTTTTCTTGTTTTCAACATGTCTGAATCTGATTTCCGTATCAGCAGCAGGTGGGGCAGAGCGCAGACGACGAGAATCGAGATGCGGCGGGATTCGGCAGGTCTCAGTCGGCCGAAAAAAATGCACCCAGATCACGTGAGAAACACCTGTATCGACCGGGTGGGGTGAGGATGATTTCGGCGGGACCCAGTGGGACTCAGCCGGACTCAGTCGGTGCATTGGCCCCGCCCTTGTACGCATGAGAACCATCAGTATCGACCGGGGGGATTGCGGTGGGCATCAGACGGTCGCAGTCGGACTCAGTAGGTTGATTTTTTTGCACCCATTTCCCACGAATTCGGTGCGTATCGACCCGGTGGGACTCAGCAGATCCACCGACTATGACGGGGGCCTGAGAGAAGAAATGATAGCACTTTTTTATGCAATACACTTCAAACCAGCCCTGAAAGTGAAAGAATGAGCCCTCGTATTGGATTTCGGTGTCGGATACCATATTTTGAATTTTATAGGGAGGGGATTTCAGACCCCGCGACGTCTCGGAAAGCGTCCCACTGGAAGTTGTGGGGGATGATTAAAGTAACAAAAGTATGAAGGGCCTTTCAAGCGGACTGTTTTGTAGATCTACGAATTTCAAAAACCGATTAAAGCTTACTAAATTTTTTTTCAGCCGAAGCAGTGGAGTGAAAATAATTGCTAAGTACGCTTCAGGTTATGAGAAAAGTAGCATATGAAAAGCTTGGCGCCTTGATTTTGGCTTATTCTTGAAATAAGAGCCGTTTACGAGATGATTGCATTATTTGCTAAGTTTAGCAGCTGTGACTTTGTTCTATGAAGCAACAGAAGCAGAGGCGCTTGTCGCGCTTGTCGCCTCTGCTTCGGTTGCTTCATGAAACGCAGTCACGTCTGCTAGACATTTCGTTTGATGATGAAGTACTGTATAGTTAAAACTATTTCGTCCTGAAGGAATTTCGCTTCATAAGGAATTGTTGAGGATTAGAACAATCGTATGCATACAAACAAAGTAGAAAAATCCGGATTATAGGCAAGGTCAAAGAATCTCTTTTTTTCCAGTGACCTGTATAGCCATATATTTCACTTTTAGGTGGCTTCAATCGCTGACTTACAAGCCAGCCAACCCTTCAGCAAAAACTACTTTTTTTATTCACTGAGCACATTCCATGGGGGAAACTTACACGGCGAAAAAACTCGAGAAAAATTATCCTCCAGATTTATCATGTCTGGTGTTTTTCGGAGAAAGGCTGCTCACTGCACATACCAGCCGATTTCCGCTCGCGGAAAACAAGAAATGCAGCCATGTTGGCCACATGAAGAGAGGCCGCACGCATTTTTTGGTAGTTTTCCCCTTTTTTGACAACAGTCCGAAAACAAAACAAACATCTGTTACCGCCCTTCGTGACCAAGAACTCAAACCGACAAGTTTGTTTCTGAATTTAGACACTGGTTCTCCGGTGTAAAAAACCATTGTACCGCGAAATTAATATCATCGTGTGATTATTTTGCACTCGTCTGATCATCAGTATAAATCGTTTTTTTAGGGGAAAATACTGCTATGCCACTTTCTACTATTGCTCTAACGTAGCTGACTATGACGGGGCCTTAGTTTGGTAGGCAGATACGAGATTTGTCGCTCCCCAATGGCCGAATTCATAACGATAGAACCTGCGCTTAAGGGTAAATTATACTCCGAACTCTCTTCACTCATCTCGCAACTGCAATCACGGCTTTGCCATGTATTTATCGTTGATGAGTGCAGTCCCAGTAATTCTTTGCCGAAAAATGTTATCTCTTACTGAGGCACCAACCAAACAACCATGAACCTACCGAATCTCAAAAAGCTGGAGAAAAAGAGTCAAGAGATTGAGAAGTTGGTGTAGAACTTTCAATCATCGCCCAAATGACCCTTGAGTGAACTCTTAAGCAGTTTCGAGCCATCCATTAGAGCGACAGAATATACCTAGATTTTAATTAGCCTACAGTAGCAGTAGAAGGCGAATAATAGAATTGCATGATTTGCGACGGGAGAGAGAACATGCCCTCTTGTTATGGCTCTTATGTCATTACAAGCACCTGGTGCAGTGTTTTTGAGACGGACAGAGTTTACTTGTTACAAGTATGACCTTACCGCTGAAATTCTATTATGGACCCGGAACTGCTAACGAAGCATTTCATGGGTGGTCTCGCCGACGTATGTGTAGCTTTTCAAACCAGTTTTTTTTCCGAATTCTCCTTTCATATTGGGCCAGCGTCAACACCTGCACCTCACCGTTGTGTACATGTGGGTGCGTCCCATGCTACTTCGGTTGCTTACCGTATACATACGTAGCTACATAAGTTCATGAGTAATTCTGCACCTTTACGAAAATTGAACACAAAAGCACATTCCCACGTGATTTCGAACCACAACCATTAGTTTATTTTCCCTCATCGACTTCACTCAGAGATTTAGCTTTACTTTAAAAAAATCCCTATGAAACCATGTTTCACAATGGAGTTTTCACAATGGAGAATTTATATTCAATCAGTGGAAATTAAACTTCGGACTGACATGCTCGAATATGTACGTACTCATCTAGACAAAAACATTGAATGAAGAGCTTGCTTTCATTGTTGAACAGTGTTTATCAGTTAAATTTGCAATTATTTCTTCCTCTGAAAGTCGACGATCTTTGATACCTCGGCATTAGGCTGCAATCCTTTTGGTCGGCGCTGTGCACGTGTGAACGAACTGGCATCTTCGGGTCCTAAAAACTCTAGTTTTAGCCAGTTTTTCACCGCGCCACCTTCATAGTTTTTCAGCTGCTTTCGATCCAAACTGATTTTTGAGGTTTTTGCGATAACATTTTTCATCGTGACCACTGCCCTTGGGATTTCTCGTGGATAGTACTACGCAATACCAAGAAAAAGTGGACAAGTCTAATTGAATGGTTTTTTTTTTCAAGCCGGAGCAGTTTGACGCTGGCAGAAACGCTCCATTAAAAGGGATCATCAGGGAAGTGGAGTGGCCGAGTCTACAGAGGTGAGGTTAATTTGTGTAATAAATCATTCTACCGCTCTGTGTGTGCAACCGCACTCCCAGAAGACCCGCTTGGCAGCATCCGATACAGTTGGTCCATCGGCTAAGGCAGCTGGCGACGGCCACGATCGATCGACACGCACGAAGGAAGTCACACCAGGAGCACGTTGGTTTAGCCGGACTTCTGCTAACGGTCGTTTCAGGCACATCTCCACGACATGACCTCGTCACTCTCTTCACGACAAAGCCTTTTAACAAGAGCCCTGCGGCGCCTAACGACACAATTGGAACATGGACAAAACCTACTCGAGATGCGTGTAAACTCTGACAATCCACAGGAGATGGACCACCAGAAAAGGACAATCCGCACTGCAGTGCCTGCGATGGAAACAGAACGCGGACACGTCACAAGATATTCTCGAGTACTTGCAGTCTCGGAAAACGCTCATGATATTCACAACGAAGCAGCCAAGGCAGTGACTGAGCTGAAAGTTCTACTTGAGGAACTCGACGAACACATAGATGCATTCCTCCACAAACAGTACCCTTACCCGAACCACAGCATGCACCGTTTCCAGCACCCAAGTTCAGCGGCGAAATTTGGAAATGGGATACATTTTGGACATGTTTCGATTACAGCATACACTCAAGAAACATCGACAACTCATACAAATTCAACTACTTACTTAACGCTCTCCAGGGTAACGCAAGGGAATCTGTGAGACAGTTTGAGGTCACCGATTTCAACTATCATCTGGAAATATCTCATCTCAAGGAAAATACCTCGACAAGGAGATCGACTCCTTATTAAACTCCAACATACGGAATCTCACAGCAATCTTTGGGAACATCAGGAAATCCTTTGTGAGCAGCTCTCTTCCACCGTATCCCAACTAAAACTCAAAGGAGAACACGTCGATTATCTATTCTTAGACAATCATCTCCGCTGTTAATTCTCTATCGATGTGCAGAAGCACTTTTCACGCGAGGAAAGAAAGCACGAAATGATGAGCGGATGGAGTACTGCAACCATGCTATTCATCGCAAGAGAATACATAAAGGCTGAACTCAAAATTTCCGCTCAACCAAACCGATATGACACAACCCAGGGTGACCCGCTGCAGCATCAACGCACATGAAGTGAAAACACCAACTTCAACGAAAGATTTTCCAATTCCCGTATTCTCACCTGTTTCTACTGTTCCAGCCCACAACATTCGCCAAAAGACTGTAACGAGTTTACTTCAAGGGAACAAAGACTCAACGTTATGACACAGCAAAGCCTATGCCGAACCCAAATCGTGGGAACCCAAATCACCTGGCTTCGAACTGTAAAAAAGGAACATGCCGAATCTGCAATCGTTTTGACCACCACACATCAATATGTTCTGGTCTTGCCAGAGCTGAACCTACGGTGCTACAATCATCGATCTGCACTCTAGTGAGATCACGACCACAGCCTGAAAACAACTTCGAGAAAATTAACTCAATTGCGTGCAATTAAGCAGATGGAACATCATCTTATGATAAGACGTTGTCTACTGATAACGATGCGATTGTCTTGTTTCTAGCAGGACAATCTCAACTACTAAACTCAACAACGCAACAGAAACACGAACAACAGCCTCAAAACGAGAAACCAACTCAACAACGTCATGTTTAAAAAGAAACTGATCATCCAGTTCATCCAACCTTCCGGCCTCCGAGTAAACCCTTCTCTCCCCAAGAAAAACGAACTACAGCCTCAACACGAGGAAGAACCATCGCAGCAACGCAAAAGAAACACGAACAACAGCCCCAACATGAGAAACCAACCCAACAACGCCATGTTCAACGGGAAACTGATTATCCATTTCATCCAAACATCCTTCCTGCCTATCCATATCGTCAACAACAACATCCCAGTCCCGAGGCGACTACACAACCACCTCATTTCCGCTGTCCGAGAACTGGTCATCCAGTTCATCCCATCACCTCCACGGCCAGTGCCTTCCCTGTACAACAGTTTGCCTGTAATGTGACATCAACCCCACATCGTGTTCGTACTGGAGAAGAAACTGATCATCCAGTTCACCCGAACAGCCGTCCTCCCGAACCATCCCCCAAGAAGAAATTTCGCGTCTCTAGGAACCATCACAACGTTGCCATTATCAAGAGCAAACTGATAATCCGCTTCATCCGAACACCCCTCCTCGGACAAGAATTAAGCCAAAGCTTACCGGTGAGGCCGGGAATGTAGTGGATTACCACTACAGTATGACATTACGCAAGAATGATCCAGGATAGTGAAGTGATATCAGATATAACTCAATGATATGCTGTGCGTTCCCTTTATAAGGGCATCCTTTGTGTAATAAATCATTCTACCGCTCTACGTGTGCAACCGCACTCCCAGAAGACCCGCGTGGCAGCATTCGATACAGTTAGATTTCTTTTGATTGAACCTACTTTGCTTTTTCCTTTTTATAATGTGAGCAATCAGCAGCTTCAAAAAAGTCAGTAATTTTCTTGGAGAAATTGCGTCGTGCTATAAAAGAGTGAGCGTTAGAATTGATCCCCGTACATCGAAAATGAAAAGGTCAGTAGAACTCTAATAAGCTGTTCTACACGAAATGTATTTACAGGTATGATTGTGACTATGGCCTCAGCATCTTTACTGTATATAATCCCCATATACGAGGCGGTCGTTCTGTTCCCAGAATGCACATCGAAACCTCAATCACCCGATTTATGCAAGTCGATGGCACAATAGTATCGTCTTTTACTTTGCGTCACCAGCGCAGGAGATAGAGTGGAGAGCGCAACAAGCGCGAGGGAAAGTGGGCGAGGCATGCTTGATTATCAACGGTACAGCCCGCAACCTTCGGTAGAAGAAAAGATTATTGGAATGCCCTATCACACCTCGCCAAAAATTCATAGGCTAACAATAAACATTGCTCTCCCGGAAAACCGCAGTTATTTTTGCATCACGAAGAGCTGTAAACCCTCAATGACTTCACTATCTTATCAACATTTTCGAGTGTGTATGCTGCGACTAACCAATACACTGCTGTACATGTTATAGGAGTTTTTGCGGCTTTCACGATACGCTTCCATTCAGCACAACGCGCAGAAACAGATTCAACGTTAGGACCGAGCTGCTGAATTGCAGTTGCTTCGTTATATGTGGGAGCCACGTCTTCCTTGGTACCGTTCTCTGGATTTTGCACGTTGCTTAGCGCTTATGCGTCAACATATTACATATAAGGTGACGGGTGTTTACGGATGAAGGCTAACGTTCACTCTATACACAAACCCGTACTCGCGCAATTTCCTCGTCTGCAGCTGTTTACGACCGTAGGTGGATCCACTTATCCCTACTAATATCATCGTTGCAGAGACTGTTATAACGTTTGGTAAGAAGATTCTGCCGCTAACATCGCATCTGAAAGACTCCCAGCTTGAAAACGTCAGCACTCAGTTTCCAAGCCGTACAGTAGCATAGGCATTTAAAGTTTTTTCTCCATAGGCACCATTCCAGCCAAGCAAACGCACAATACACGTGTCCATTTTTAAAGCATTCCTCTGGCGTGGCCGCAATTTGTCGTTTCTTTACTACTGATCCAAGATATGTATTCGAATTTCTCAACTTGCTGTGGTTACACTAGAGATGATGAGACGTTTTCTAGAAAGTCATCCGTGATTCGATTTGTCTAACGAAACAAGGTTTGAAAAACTAATCCCTTTTCGATACAAAGTCAGTGAGGGTTCTGTCACGGGAATGAGGGGAAGAACTAGGCCCTTAGCAGAAACCCCTTTATCACCAAACAAAGATGGCAACCAACCTGGGCGGCATGCACGACTGCGAGTGTGGCGAAGGAGCTGAGGCAGAGGATAGGATATCGGCGCTTTCCATACTGCCCGCGAGTGCTGAGGGTCATCAATCCATGGTGTCTCAGCGAGGTCTCTGCTGCTCCATTCTCCTACGTAGGGTCGGCCAGTGGACGATTTTCAAGTGATCTCCAGACCTCGCACTGCGACCGTCAAACGCGCCGACGCCTTTCTGTTTCGACTTATTATACAAAGAATGGAGTACATCCAGTCTCTCTCAAACATCTTCCGGTTCTCCTTTTGATCTCTTGCTGGGAGGGAGTTATCCGCCCACTTTCCTGCCACTAACCGATAGGTATCACAGGAGCAGCGAAGGCTGACGTGACGGCAGAAAATAGGCGGGGAGTCTTCCCCCAGTAAGAGATATAATTCAGAATCCATCTCCCTAATCGTCTTTTCTCTAATGGTATGCTTTCACCATTTAAACACGGATCGGGTTTTCGGAGTTTTATAGAGAAGTTTTTTCCTGTTCCTAGGGTTTGTTTCATTCATTCTTTTATTATTGAAAAAAACGCTCAAAGTTCTGGAAGCCGGTGGAGGCATCGATTGTGTTTCAACACAGTTCGATTTCGCTTTACTCAAGTTTTGAGCTTTCGGTTATAGAACATTGCCCGAAATCTTGAAATTTTGCCGTTCTCTTTCTTTTCCCTTCTTCATTTCAGGAACTAATCAGAGTTAGCGGAAGTATTTTGCATTTTTCCGGTAGCCTTCTTCAGTATGAGCGTTGCAAAATTTCGACCACGTTCGAATGGGATTCAAGAGCTACCTTATTGTCGGGGGGAGTTCACATGTGGAAAGCATTTTTAACTGAATTCGTTCCCAGTTTGTTTTTACTGAATTCGTTTTTCTGCTGCGGAAAAAAAACGAAACCATTGAACGGGTTTTGAAAATCTGTTTTCCTTTCAAAGTTTCTCTTCCCCCGGCATCATCGCGCGCACTCGTAGCGCGCAGCTCGGTTCCGACAAAGGCGATATAGCCGAAACCTAAATCAAATAAATCTACTAACATCTTGGATTTGGCTCTAATAACATCTCTCTTCCAAAAGTTTATAGAAATGAATATTTTCCAATTTCAACTGTTTGTGTCCTTCCATCAGCCCTCATGCTTCGACAATTTCTCGCAAAGCTTTACCACTCACGTCGTCGTCTCTTATTTCTACTATTTTCATAATCTGAGGCTGTTTTTTTCATAGTATGGCATCATATACAGAATTTTACACTATAGGTTTTCAATCCCAACGGGTTGTGTAAGGGAAAGAGTTTTCCTCGATACTATACATATTCTAGTCAAAATGAACAGGTGGATAAAAAAATTAGGAATACGCTTTCGCATTTTGTTTCTTCTTTTGCCATAAACTCACAAATGAATATATTATAGCGGTTTTAAAAAGTTAATCTCCATACGGCATGAAACCACTTCACAAAAAGCCTTTCCCGAAATTTCCACAAATATGTCGAGGGACACCATACTTGCAATAATTGATGATAACAACAATTTGATTGCACAAGAAGAAGGAAGAAGAAGCTGATTAGTGGATCTGAGCCGTAAATAATCAGGTGGTGAGGTGCGATTGATTACATCACCTTGAAGGGCGGCTAATATTTGATATAAACGGAACTCATAGAATACCATTTTGCCGTGGAACTTGGCAAAAGAGCCTTCCCAGCGCCGTCATCACCTCGGACCTGCTCGACCAATGAACAAGGTCGGAGCGTGTGGCTGTGATGGTCGCGAATCAGGGATGTGCGGCAAACGATTTTAAAAAATCGGCAAACGGAAATCGACAAAAGTTTGTCTAAAAATGGCCGGCAAACGGCAACCGGCAATCAACAAACGGCAAAGTAAGAAAAGCTGGTACAAAAACGTACAGATGTTCTGAAAGTACCTGTTAAAATACTATTTTCTCATGCACATTTCGTATTCAAATAGCCAGATAAGAAATTGTTTCTCACTAATACCACAAGAAGTTGAACCTCTTACGTTTTGTTACAATACCTGATATAAACAGCACCGGAATTGACATTCTATTGAACACTAGTAAGCGAAATGTTGTGGTGAAAGGATACTAATTTTTCGAGGTTCTCTAATGTCAACCTTTTTTTGAATATGTAGTAGTATTTCATTTGCCTCGTGTTCCAAATTCATCGCACAAAATTCAGAATATCGCGCGATCAAAGTTAAGAGGGTGAGCACTCGAAATTCCTTCAAGGAAGTGAAGAGCTCAATGTGGCCTTACTTTAGCTTAATAGTTTCTAACGAGCGTGGCAGCCACGCCGCTTCTCTGGTACAAATCGCCTCTGCGTCTTTGCGATGAAGCCACACCGGCTCCTACGGGCACCACAGAGGCACCGCGAAGGTGCCGTTGCGGCTCTGGTATCGATGGCCGTGCCTTTACAAAAATAAGACTGACTGAGAGTAACTCATATGAAATTACTTATGAGTCATAGTACAACTGTGCTGGGCCTACGGACGAAAATGTGCACCTACGGTTGTTAGGTTCTCTATCTGATAGGGACAGAGGGTATCCTCGTTACTGCGGGCAAGGAGATACGGGACGTGGGTAATCAAACTCGGTTGATTGAACCGGCGATACCACACAGGACGGTGCAAAGTAGTGGACGCGCGTTAGCTTATGCATCCTCGCATAGCTGGTGCGGTCCTAACACGGAACCGCTGCGGTACTATCGAGACAATGTCGCGGCGTTGTCGAGGTTTCAGGCACTGCAACAGAATCATAACGGCAGTGATGATCGTGGAGGCGCTGCGGTACTACCACGGAACTATCGCGGCACAGTTATGGGTAGCATTACTTTTCCAGAGCTGCGGCGGCAAACCTTCTCAGAGTTCGCGGCGTACTCGTTAGCGTGCCTCATGGTGTGTTTACTGCTTCACCGGTATTAATTAAAGGATAATGACGTGGACAAATACATCTTAAACGCATGTTTCTGGACGGTCTTGTAAGCGCTTTTGAGAAACTGCTCCATTTTCGTCATCTCTCCCCTAACGACTTGTCAAATTTCTTTTAAACTGTGCGCAAACAACTCAGATTCGAACAATTGGCTAGTTTTTCAAGCTTTCCGAAAAGACGACTCCTGAAAAACCGCGCATATCTCGAACCACCTCCATCCTATGCCGTACGCCACCCTTTATTCCCAACTGACCACTCTACACCCCGTGCATCCAGTCTATAGTCAAGCAGCGAATTTATTCAAAACGGATGTTCCCCACGCCGTGTACTCCCTCTCCCATCCTTTCAACTCAGAACTCCAACTTTCAACTTGGTGCCATGTTTTTCAGCGCAATTGTGAGCATAATAGAAGATGGTGAAGTGCATAAGCCCATAAACTGCCAGTGAAGTCCAACATCCTTTACACGACGCTTTGAAAATTATCTGGGAGAATTTGCGCCAATCAGCGTTGTTCCTGGATCCTTTGTGCTCTCTCCTAAAAATGATCAAGGTGTTAAATCTTGTCCCGATGAGAATTACGTTAATTTCTCGAGCCTCAGCGAGGAGGCGCTTGGGAATTCGGTGTTCTTCCAGACAAGTGGACCAACACGAGCATGACACTACAATACTAGTAATTGCTTTGACGTGACCGCACGGTAGGTTACATCAACTGGCTTGAAGTTTTGAAGTACGTATAGTCTGTTTCTCTACTTTCGAGCCGGTCGCTGCAAGGCTTAGCAGGTTTTCCATGCTCGTCCTAATCTCGGCGTTTGTTATCTATTTCGTACTTTTTGCCGAATTTTGTCGAAAAGTGAGAGGAAAAACGGCAAACGACAATCGACAAAAGTCGTCCGAAAACGGCCGGTAAACGGCAATCGGCAACCGGCAAACGGCAATTGCCGCACATCCCTGTTGCGAATGCTATACTGCCTTTATTCGGGAGTGCGTAAGTCTCCCTTTCCACCCGCACTCGCTGCTACAGTACTGCACCCCGGCGTCGCGGTCTGTGGCGGCCCTCTCCAATTCGTCCTCTCCCACCGCATGTGGCAGGCATCGACTTTCGCATGACCACCGTCCGATCAACCGCATCACCAGCGATCATGTTCCGGAAAAGGTGAATTTTTCAAAAATTTTTCACCCTCGTCAGTCGTTTCGATATAGATTCGAATGTCATCGTAATGGTTAGTGTATAGATGAGTCATCGATTCGAAACAGTCAATTAATGTTCAGAAATATACCGAAGGATTGTGTAAAGCTTCGAGTGAACTCTAATCTTTAGCCAGTACGATGTCATTAAAATCAACTTCCAAACAACTGTAAACAGCGAAAATTTCGGTAAAAACTCACCGGCTCTGGACATCATCGCCGGTCAAGCGGACGATCGTACGGTGGTCATACGAGGTCGATGCCTGCCTTATGGGTTGGGAGAGATTGGATGAGAGAGGGCCACGACAGACCGCGCCGCCGCGGGGCAATACTGGAGAAGCGAGTGGGGGTGAAAAGGGGGGCTTGTGCACTCCCAAATAAAGGCAGTATATTTCACTCGTTGCCTCGCACATCGCACCGCCACAATCGACCTCAGTATAGGGGGACGTTGATCGAATTCACAGCGCGGGTGGAACTAAGGGACAGTTCGGATGGTACACGTGACGCCTGTGACGGGAAACCGCTGCGTTCACGGCGTCGATGAGGCTCGTCAACCGCGGCTGCCTGAAAAAAAATAAACTAGTTGACGCTCGGATAACGCGCCCCACCGGCAACGTGAACTCCAGCGGTTTCGTCGCGCGCTTCACGCGTGCCAGCCAAACGGCTCCTTAGCCCCACCCGCGCTATGAACCCGGTCAACTTCCTTAGCGTAGGCCCATGAAAAAGCGAAATTCTCATGACTTCTATCCGCGCAGGAGCGGAGCGGAGGCCACAGACAGCGAGGGAGCGTACGTCAGACGAAAGATGCAGCTTCAATTTTGAGATTATTCGCTATATTGATTAAGTGGCCATCGGGTAGAACTATAATGAAGTAGAAATTGAGAAAAACGCAACAGAAGTACACGAAATCCTCAAGTATCACCCCGCCTCTTAAGTATCACAGGAAGTGTTTGTTGTGAAAGTGCAATCTTTTGTGAACCCTTCCTTTGCAATTCTCTACTCTCTATTCCTCCGTTCTCTCCTTGAGGCCCTAATCAATCTTGCTTTGCATGAATTATTCTTCTATTTTCGATTGACCCTATTTCCACCGGTGACAACCACCAAGAACATGTTCATTCAACTGGACAACTAGTTCATGTTATGCAATAATGTTACTGAAATACGACGTTTTAATTTGTTTCTCGCCGTTTCTTCGTAATTTTGGCAACACTTGGAGGCCAACGCATTGTTTTATGTGGAAAACTCGAGGATGAAAATCATCATGAGTACTGCCTTTGAGATAGGTGATTACTCACCCTTCACTTTCTAGGTGTGAGGCGACAGCTGAAGCCGCGGAATCAGAGCTGAGTTTCCAAAAACAGCAGGGTTTGCTACGGCTCTGCTTTGTGGAGAACTAACAAAGTGCTGCTGTGGAATATTTCTCTATTATTATGTTGTAGAGAAGTTCACTACTCCCTTTTTCTATCCTATCAAAGCTGTACAGTTATTCGTGGAAAGTTTTCTTCTCGTCCTACAAGAATGTCCTTACAATTTCGTGAGAATCATTTATCACATTGCTGAGCAGATACTGAAGGTACTGTGCAGGCCACTATGTAGTCAGTGAACGGTGAAGAGTAGAAAGGTACTCAAGGAGAGCTAACAGCTCGTCAGTGTCTGGGGTATCTCGAAAGTGGAGTCTAATGATCGTACTATTGAAAATTCCGAGGACACACGCAGAGAAGTTCATACATATCTTCTAAGGAGAAAAAAGTGTCAGTGAAGAGCTTTATCGTACTACTCGACAGATCGTAATGCATAGCCGATAGCAATTATTCACTCTCATTCGTTGTTACAGTAATACCAGATGCTCAACTGTCGACGGATCATTTAATATTTATAGGAGATGGACTCCGAGATTATCCAACACTCTACATTTTGGTTCGGTTTCATAGACACACTTGTTGCTCTGTTAATCACTATTCTCAATTCTTTAGTAGCCGTGGTGAGCTTCGCGCTGCATACTATCTCTCCTCTCATTGAGGCTTCCCATGACCCCTCTAAATTGAACACCGCATAATCTTTCGATTTTTACAGAGTATTCGTCGCTGCGAAAATTACGCCAAATGGACGGCATATCAAATAATGTTCTCTATATCTCTCTGCGACACTGTCCAGATAGTAGTACATATAGTCAGCGGGACTTCGCTGATGCTTTCTTGGGAGATGCCTGTCACTTTGAACAGTGTAAGTTAGGGGCAGTGTTCATGATAAATAACACATTCGAGTTTGACGTCAAAATGGGTTTGTTTGGTGGTGAGCTAACGAATAGTAAAGAAAGAGCAAAGAAAAACGCTCAGAATAAGGTGAATAAACGGTTTCTAACGTATTACCACCAGGTTCAGGGCGCGAACAAAATTACGCGCCCTGCTAGTTTCCGCAAGCGCACGCTAATGGGGAATGTGCGAGAGTCGATCCCAGGCGGGCCGAGGCGAAGTTGCTTGGCAATCCGCCATCGAAAAGGCCCGTGACGCCAGAAGTTCGTGGCAAGCGGGGGGGGGGGGGGGAAGGTGGGTGGGGCAGTCTCTGCAGGGGTATGGTTTCCGTTTTCGTTTTAGTCTAACGCATGGACCAGGCGGCTGGCCGTGATGCGGGGTTGGCAACCTCACTGGGGAATGGGGTTTCGATTCGCGCCGGGTGATCTACAGTCGCAGCCCCGTCCATTCATCAGACTAAAATGATTGCGCAAACTCTCCCAGGCCTACGAAATCTTCACTTCGCGGCCGGTCTTATCGATTCCTGACCCGTTGTCGCCACTTTCTTCTACCCTATCCAATCCAGCACCGGCCAGCATAGTGATTCATACTGGAAACTTGAAACGAGCTTCATCGAGAACACTGCTCTCAAGATATTTGGTACCCTCTTTTAAAATAACGTCCGTTTGTGAAAGGTCTCAGATGAATACAAACACTGATCATCGGATTATTGACACCTGCTTGAACTAGTCGTATTTCAAACAATTTCAAAAGTGATTAAAAAATCCAAATAGGGTCGAGAACACGTAAGCACAAGCTTCCAATCTTCAGATACTTGGATCAATCCTGTCTTCCGCCTGGATCTCATCCAACTCATTCAGCATCATGCTGGCAGTCCATCGTATGCTCAGTGTCAGCTTTCCTTTCATAGAACTCCGCTATTTCAGAGGAGTATCAAAGCGCGTGAGCAGTTATTCTATATTTTTACATATTTGCTGCAAAAGAAAGTGATCCACTTACTACGGGCGATTTGCTATGTTTTATGTAGTTCTTTTGACTGCTGTCGGTTCATGGGGCAATATTTTGATCTTCTGTCACAGGTTAATTGATTTTCGACCTCAATGTGGCGGGAGCTTTGATATCCGTCTTCCTCGGATGATTCGCTGCAGCTTTCATTTCTCCCTTCTTTAACATGACCGATATCCGTTCTCTATGCTAGTTCTGAGTCGTACCTCCTACGGGCGACGCGACGAAGTGTTTGCCATCAATACCGATTCTCTGGCGGTATGGATGATGAACGTTGCATCGTGTTGCCCGTCCTTGAAAGTATGATTCCAACCTCGGTCGTAGCAAATTTCTTTATTCTGACGCACTCCACGGCCTCTAGTGGACCTACTCAAGAGTCGATATGAGAATATATGAAAAAATCGTCTGTGAAAAAATGAAGGTCATCTTTAGTAGGACTGAAACGTGTGGTAAAACTTTCAAACCTCATATATAAATGCCTAGCCTTCATATCGAGGTCATACCTATGCGAGGTAACTTGTGCTCTCAGAGAGCCTCATCCGATCATTCGGAGAAGAGATGTGCAGCAAACGATTTTCAGATTTCGGCAAACGGCAATCGGCAAAAAAATACCAAAAACGGCTGGTAAACGACAATCGGCAAACGGCAAAAAACCTCATCCCTAGATTGACCCAAAGGGCGCTCCACTTTTTGTTTTTTCTAAAACCTTAATCAGCATTCTAGTTATTCCAATTCAAGGGAATAGTACAGATTCAAGGCATAAGATAGACAGATATAAGACAAGTGGCACCACATGGAAATCTAGGAAATCGCAGCTGCGGGTTCTCAAGCTTCTGCTCTTACAGGCACCACAGCGGCACTACCGCGGAGTCGCAGCGGTAATGTCGTGGCGGCCCACGATAGTGCCGCTGCGGCTCTGCGGTAGTGCTGCTGCGGCCTCGCGTTAGTGCCGTTGCGGCTTCGCGTTAGTGCCGTTGCGGCTCCGCGGTAGTGCCGTTGCGGCTCCGCGCCCTAACAAAAAACAGGAACAACTGCGTGTAACTCACAGGAAATCAGTGATAATACAACGGGATAGGCCTACGAACAAAAATACGCACCTGCGGTGCTTAAGTCCTCTGTCTGATAGGGAGAGAGGGTACCCCTGTCATTGCGACCTAGGACATACGGGATCTACTTCAAACTTGGGCTATTAGACCAGCAACAATCTCGTTCTGCCACACAGAACAGTGCATCGTAGTCGACGTTGGTTCGCTGATGCATCCTCGCAAAGCCCATGCGGTTTCAACACAGAACTGCCGCGGTACTGTCGCGGCAAGTCCGCGGCGCTGTCGACCCTCAAGGCACTGCAACAGAATCTTCGCGGCACAGTAATCATTACGGAGCCGCTGCGGTACTACCGTGGAACTGTCGCAGAGCCCCTGCTCACGTGTGTCGCATTTAGGCTTTTTGGTCGTAACCTCCCTATCACCAGTTATACTTCTTCAAGGCCCACCGCTTCGCTGCTGGTGATAATTCGAAATTGAGAGCCCACTAGATCTGCTTCAGGGTTTGTATCTGCAGAAAAATCGGGATCCATCGTGAACGATTCGCTCACGCGTCCACTCATGCACGCTTACTTACTGTTAGCCGAATACATATGGTGAGATTGCGAACAGATTTTTATCTATTATCCAAGCGGCGAAGCGGAAAACAGGTAAGTCAAAACCACATGATAACGCTTGAGCGAGCAACGGAAAATCGGCTCACTCCTAGTGCCTACATAGCCGCGAACATAGGCTGCCTCTTTTCAATTTTTTGCCGAGTTCCACCGGAAAAATAACTGCAATTTCGGCAAACGGCAATTGCCGCACTTCCCTGATACGGAGGCGTCCTTCTGATGAGACATTCCGCGAGCACTCGCTCAGTTCAAACTCCCTACCATGAGCGACGCAGTGCTGTCAAACCATGTCAACCGAAAAAAACATATGCCTGATATAAACTCTCACACTCAGGCGTCGCGAACGGTTTCAACCCCTGTCCGAAATCAAGGGCGTTTCTAAACAATATCGATTACCGAGCGATGTTTTTCTGGTAGAACAGCATTACTGCTAGTTATATTCTCCTTTGGTCCGCCAATGCGAGCATTCGAGAACTCTCTAGAAATGCCTCAGAGATCAGTTACATTTTCATGAGCCGATTGTTTGCCTGTGTGGTTGTCACCAGGGCCGGTAGCAATCCTCCCGAAGGTGGCAGCTACCGGCTGTCACTACGTGGTGACTGGGTCAATCACGTCTCGGCTATCAACATGGACGGGTCGGCATAGAAGTGCACAGGCGGCACTCAAATTAATGACCATTGCAGCCAGCCACCTGGGAGCAGTGAGCGTTCTTTTGTGAGGTGGCTGACTGCAAGAAACAGTGGTGACTTCGCTCACCGCCGCAGAGGAAAGAGAAAAAGCGCGCGAAACGAAGAGGGCTGGGTCGATACCGCGGTCAAGGGGTCGAGCACGTCCAATGGTGCTGACTTTTTCAAGCAAGTGCGCTCCAAGGAAGGGCGGTGGAGCGCTTGCGATCCGACCAGTACGCTGCCCACTTATAACCCAGCACAGCGCGGCGGCCTATCTCGTTGTCTAGGTGGGCAAAGAAAAATTGCACCCGCCGGCTGGCGGCCATCCAGCTCCGCTGCCAGCTGATAGGAATGATAGCGAAACGGTGGAAGTTTTATTGATGTTTCAATGATTCCTAGCGAAGATTAGTGGGAGATTAACGTCAAATTGTACGTAACTATCATGAATACGTCTCGTTTTTAGATTTCAGTGCTTTAGTCCTATGTTAAGCTCAACTTCCGATTCCCAGAAGTTGTTGTGGCCATATTCAACCATTTCCAGATTTTTTTTTCAATAATCGCTCGCCACAAATAAAATCAGATTTGTTCAGAAAGCCATCTAAGAAAGTAGGCTGAGAAACGGTTTCGTTTTACAGAAAATGCATGAAACTTACGTGATCCGCGTGTACTAGTTACTAAATGCTGTATAATAGTTCATCTGAGTGCGGCTTTTATCTAAGCTTCGTTTTCTTCTTCCACTTCAAGTTCACTTCTTTCTATGTTGACTGGGAAGCGTGAAACAGATTAGGGATCAAAATAGATCATAATTTAGAAAAATCCTTTAAACTTTTCGATACATTGTGACAAAAACCCGAGGTTGACTCCTCGACAATCATACTACAAAGTATTGGGTATCGTGGTTCAGTGGCAAGAGGTCGTCCAACAAAAAGCTTTCAGAATCGTTTTTTGAATCTAACATTCTCTCGCTTTGATGATTTTCGCAGAAAATTCCGAAATCCCATCATCCAAGGTTGAAAACTTATTATACCTGAAAGCTAGACACATTTGCACGCTCCCGAAACCCATCTTCACTACTGCTAGTTCGATCAAAGTTACGATGAATACGAAGAATTGTGGAGTAAGTAAATTTAGGAAAACAGAAAGAGGCCCTCCCACATTAACATGTGGCCTAGTGGTCGAAAGCGCTGTGTTTGGCATTCGTCTCGTAGGATGATGCGGTGCTGGTTCGAATACGTCGGCGGTTGAGAGTATTGCATTCAACGCTACTCTTCGAGAATGGTTCTCGTTCTAAGGTGGCAACCATAGGAGGCATCTAGGCGTCACCGACCTCAGGTTGGCTGCCTCTTTGAAGTCACCACATTGGGGGATTGATACTGGCCCAGCAGTTCATTGTAGAAGCAAGATCAAGTCAGGAGGATGAACTCGCGTAATCACGAGAAGCTTTGTGAAGCTCTTTAGCAAAGATCAGCATTGAAATCTGATCAAAGTATCTGTGATGTTAAGCAGCGCAACCACTACACAATGAGTCGCGTAAAAAGCGATGAAGGCATTCGCAGTCTTTTTTAAACCACGAATTCATTACAGTTCGTTGTTTTTCAGCACAAAGAGACCGCCGGTATGATTACCCGGATCATTATAATGGCAGGGCAACATGTGGAAAGTTGGAACTTGGAGGAGACATAAAAATTTTCGCTTATATAGCTTCCTCTACGTATTTATTCCACGTTTCCAAGTTCAAACCAAGCATGCATATCTAAAAAAAATTTCAGTGTCGGAGGGAGTTGTGACACTGGCGAACACCAGTCTTGTGTTCAGTGACAGGGTCAAGAAGAACTGGATAGCATGCCGATGGGAGGTGGCAAGCTGTGAAAGAGGGTCGTGAAAAATTTCCTCTGATACCTTTGATACCTTTGATGGTCCATTCTCATCGGTGATCTTCTCGATGTGGACCACATTCGCTCCATTCTTCTCTGGAATTAGCGACAGTCATCCAGTGCGTCAAATCTCTTTGTTTGAATGATTTGATAATCGTATCGGCCCAAAGTGTCGCTGGTCGGCCGAATGCTCTTTTGACATCTCGAAGGTACCAGTGAGTGAGTCTGGTACTCCATCTGTTATACGTTCTGCGCACGACATGTCCTGCCCATTTGTACTTGGCGGATTCGATGCGGATAAACGGGTCGTGGAGTCCGAGCATTTTGCGGAGACGTTGCTGCCTCTGAATTCCCCGACTAGTTCTCAGGAGACATCTTTCCAGCGTCCTGTGCGTGCTTCAGAGCCACACAGACTCCTTTGTTGTGAGCCCAGGTATTGCAGCCATAACACAAAACCGGAAACACTGCGGAATCGAACAGGTGGGCGCGCAGCTTGACATCACATATCTAACTAGCGACTTCTCGAATCGTACCCATAGCGGCCCACAAGGCCCTTTTTCGACGTCCGATTTCAATCGTGAGCTCGTTCGTCATATTCATCTCACGTCCTAGATAGACGTAGCTGTCCAGTTTGGTCACGTCGTTTCCATGATTAAACACCTGTCCGTCGTTACACCACTGGTTGACCATTTATTGGGTCTTCCGCATGTTCATCTCAAGACCAATGGTACTGCCCACTTCGTCCAGCTCATTCAGCATCAAATTCAGCACATTCGTTCTCTTGCTTATAAGCACTATGTCGTCTGCAAAACGCAGGTTGGACGGATACTTCTCGTCAATGAGCAGGCCTCTGTTGTCCCAGTCAAGCTTACCCATTGCATGTTAGAATCGTTGTTGAGGTTCCATTGTTGCGCTGCTCCAGTATGTCAACATATGAGGGGTCGGCTCCTGCGTGCAACAGGTGAAGCGACGAGGGGAGGTCAGAAGAGACCCGTCATCAACACACTTAGAAAAGTCGATAATCAATAAATCATGTCGTGTAGCAGTCAGGGAATGCCTGAGGGAGTACCGAAAGAATAAAATTGTGTCAACCGTCGCGCAAAAACGTAGTCTGAAACGCTGCCGCAGGGACATGACAAACCAACGTACCATGACCACGTCTTTGAAAGATGAGAACGGAAGGCCTCAAACAGCAAGAGCGGACATGACGAATTTCTACACAGATCTCTATCGCACGACGACTCCTGTTCCGAGATGCCCATCTCCTGCGGACGAGCCAGTGCCACCGATCCTGGTCGCTGAAGTCATGTAAAGTCGCTGAAGAAGGAAACTGCTCCCAGTCCCGATGGTATTTCCGCCGACGTTTTAAGAGCAGGAGGTTACTGGCTATGTAAAAGTTACTGGCTGAAAACTTCAACTCTTATCTCTCAGTGGAAAAGCTCCAGGACAATTCTTGTTTTCAAGAATGAACCGACAGGAGACATCGAGAAAGTATCGCCCTATAGCTCTTCTGCCAGTTCCATATAAAGTCTTCCACCAAGATCATCCTACTGAAATCGTTTGGAGACCATCATGGATTTCTACCAGCCAGTGGAGCAAGCTGGGTTCTAGAAAGAGTTTCTGCTGTATGGACCATTTCGATTTGCACCGCTTCCCAGCTGATCCGAGCGGTGTCGAGGAATACGAAGTTGCCGCTGTGCTTAGCCATTTGCTTTGACTACTAGAAGGCAATCGACTCAGTGGAGGCTAATGCCGTTCTCAGCGGGAAAATTTATGATGAAAAAATGGAAAGTTGGAGAGATTGGAGTGACGCAATGTTCCATAGTCGTACTTCAACACAGCTCCTCTCGCCACTCGGCTAGCTAGCATTACGTCGTTGGCGTGTGGTATAGTTCATGGATGTGGTTTCTGCGTAATGTCATGGGTAATTTGCTGCTGTAATGCCATGCGCGCATGAACATCGGCGGCGACAAGGCCGATCCTTGGTGCACCCCGACATGAATGGGAAAGAGGTAACTAGTTCCTGCTGAGCACCTTACAGCACTGCTGCTGGATTTGCGTAAAAATTCTCAGAAAAGTAAAGTTTCGATTCAACCAAGTTATTGCCCTTGTTATAAAATAACAAAAATTGACTAAGCAATTTTCGCTTGTATCTGAAGAAAAAATTACACATAAAGACAGTGTCCAGAGAATTCTCGATTCTGTAATTAATTGCTAAATCGATTGCTAGTGACCTCAATGTAGAACTGAAATGACGAATAAATCAAGGAAAAAGCACCAGAAGTGATACGCGAAATTCTGTACTCTCCATCCCGCCTCTTCACTCTCACTGGAACTATTCGTTGTGACAGGAAACTTTGTGTGGACCCATCTTTTGAAATTCTCAACTCTCTGTTTGCTCCGCACTTTCCTTCGGACCCTAACAAATATATTTTGCCTTTAATATTCTTCTATTCTCGATTGACCCAGTTTTTACAAGTGACAACCACCGTGAAAGTAATCATACAACCGGACAACTAAATTCAGGCCAGAGAATAATGTCACCAAACAAGACGTTTTGTGCGTTTATCGCTGTTACCTCCGTAATTTTGGTAACATGGGTGACCAACGCGCATAGTTTGAGTGGAAAACTAGGCAACGAAAATCATGGTAAATACTGCCGCCAGAGAGAAGTGTTTCAGCACGGTAAACGCATCTTATGAAGTTAACGACTAGAACCGTAAGTATCTCTTGTGGCTCCAATAGCAAGACTGGGCAGTATCCAGCCCAGGATGATGGGTTCTAAGAAGCTACAAGCTCGAAAGAGTCGTTTTATGAATGCATTCGGCACGAACTACCCCCTGGGCAAAATCTGGGTGAACGCACATTTTTCCTTATCTACTTTGTCAGACCATGATAGCATTTGGACTTGTACGGATTTTCGGTTAAGCGTTTATTTATACCGATTTTAGGGCTGTGGAAGCGTTTTAGAAAAATGCTCCAGATTCAAGTTAAAAAATCTCCCAGGGAGGTTTTTTGGGCGCTGATCACGAATCTGTGATTTTCAGTCAGATTTTCCATGTGAGTTTTTCGAAACTACTATCATTCGAAAGCATCCCAACCGTTTGAAAATTTTGAGGGGAAAAACACCACTTTAGAGATTTCCGGTTTTCTACGATAGATGTGTGTCAAAATCTTTCTCTGAGGTTATTTGGGTATTAAACACAAACACAGCTGAGTCCGTTTATCGATTTTTGCAGATTACGGTAGATTACCGGTCTGGGTATACGGGGTTTGGTCAAGTTCTCAGTTTTGACTCAAAATTTGTATACGGGGATGAAGAAAAAATTGTATTCAGGGTGGAAAAGTTCAAGTTTGCGTCCTTTTGTCGATTGTTTGAAAATCATGAGGGTGAGATTTCATTACTCCTAAATGACATGAGTACCTATTGCAACCTACAGTGAACCACAAAATTTCTGACAAATGTACTCCAGATTCGTGTCCACCACCTAGATTACCCCTACATACAAGTTTTGAGTTAAAACCGAAAAAGTTTTGAAACTCCAAAAAATGCCTGATTGGTACTCTAGAAGTCTCGCTGATAGTCAAGGCGAAAAATGCTCCATCACTTTTCTACTGAACCTGCAGCTCGGGGCGGGATACCCGGATAATTTCGAGATAATTCCAATTCAGACTTCAAAGCCTCCCCCGATTCTTTCGAGAATTTCGTGTACAGTTAAAATCTGACGTGACCGTTTCTACGGAATCCAGTCGTGATTTCCGTTGCATGTTGATGCAGCTTTGACTACTCCACTGCATTTGAAATGCGGTCACCCTCGCCGTCTGCACTCTCCCACGTCCGCAGCGGTTTTCCGAACTGAGGACGCAGAGGAAGGTTGGACACTCCGTTGCATCCTGTGTAAAAAATTCATAACTCTCACTGCTCATGGCGCAAGCAGGTATCCGTGCACGCCCGATTTTACTCCCTCCGTCTGCCAATGCGCTCTCTCACTGTTTCTAACGTCCGCTCCGCACCAGCATGCGTGAAAGCATTTCAATTTCGCGGTTTTATAAGCCCCCTTACGCTCTACGCAATTACCGTACTCCTTTACGTGTTTGACCGATGAGGATACGCGATGTTTGTTTGTGTAGCTTGAAGTAGAGGTGTAGTCGTCTCAGATAAATAGACGTAACCGCCTATAACTGGAGCAAGTTCATCTGATCGCGATCAACTATTGCGGAGCCATGCCGGCATCTGCCCCGTACTTCGATTACATTTTGTGAAGTCTAACCGGTTGCTTCGCTGAGATCCGTCCTTTACAGATCGATACACGTAGACGAAGCTGTACGGCGTGAGAGGTAATGACTAAACGCTTACCCACGAAAGTCAGGAAATGGGAGCTGTTTTGGAGCGAATCACTGAGGGACGACGCACCACGTGTCTCAGGTAGAACACGTATTCTGGAACACGCATCCGCGCTCACTAATTCCCCAAAAGTTCAGCTACCGAATGAAGTACAAGAAGATCGCGCCAGATCAGGAGAAAAGTTACACGGAGTCGATTGGGACTGCACGAATCAGACAGAGTGGCGATGAGCGACCAACTCAAGAAAAACGCTTTACATTCAATAATGCGTGTCGAATATACATTCAACTCAGTGACCACACCCATCAGAACGAAAAGGCTCTATCGCAGGGGCACGTGCCCCCAAACAGTAGCATACGATGCTTTGCTAAATTCCATCACAGGGAGCACTTTATGCTGTAAGGCTTTTATCGCTGAAGCACGTGCTGCAATGTGTTTTTCAGCGGCATCGTAGCTGAACACCGATAAGCCACGCCGCCGGCACTCCGACATGGGACTCAGCCATGTTCGTCAGTGCACCTTGCGGGTTGCTACCACCGACTGGACGACGTCCCAATAGGTTATATAAACCAAAGTACCGCAAACTTGGGTAATTGAACCGGCGAACGCTAAAGACATCTGATTGTCCATCATCAGAGGGGGCGCCTTATGCTTTCCTTCTTTAGCGAATCGCTCTGTATTATCGCGTTGAATGTGTAGCATGCACTCATTGAGTCGTTTTTACTTGTTGGGCATGTGCTGTGGTATTTGAAACGCGGATGAGGCGCACGTGCTCCCCTAACGCAGCACGTTCCTGCGTAATGCTCGAAACAGCCTTGTCTTCAGATTGAATGCATGTTCTACGCTCATTAAATGCGGCGATTGCCTGAGAACGCAGCAACAGCAAACGCACACAAAGAGCGTAAAAAAATCCTGCTGACCGCAACCAGCGCGCCGGTTATGTAGGCAGCATGGCTCTAACCGCTAATGGCGGCCATTGGCATTCACCACCCCCTCTGCTCATCTGTCGTGTATCTTATTGTATCAAGGACCACCTTGGGACTTCTCCCAGTCGCACTCGGCATGATGGAGTGATTGATTTGCTGAAGCATGAGAGTTTACGCTGACAGTACACTAGTAAATGGAAAGGCAATCGGCAATATAGCAAAGATGGCAGCACTGCATGCACTGGCATGGAAACGTCTCCAATATTCACACTACCCGGCAAAATGTTATTTCCACGGCATGTGGAAAATGAACTAGCCGTCACGCTCCGGAGTCCACTGCACTCCACTGCCTTTGCCGGAGCTTCTGCACGGCGTGCGGGTTCCTGAAGCGAGAACTTACCGTAGAATAATATGCAAACGCGCTGTAGCTAAAAATTCCGCCAGCTAATGCCTAAACTTTTTCCATAATTTACGTAAACTCTAGTCAAAAATTAGCGAACTAGATGCACAGAAACCCTGAGCAGCCCCGGTTTTCTGTGTGAGGAGCATCTAGCTACGCTTGCTGGCAGAGAAAGGTGATTCTCAAGGTAGAGGGTTGAAATAACTCCTAAAGAGACCGTCTATCCCTGCCGGTTCTTGTATGTTCTCAAAAATTATACCTGTGGCCTTCGCTCCGACTTAGGGAAATCCTAAAATTGAGAAATTCAGCCCGAACCCTGCCTAGAAAAGCCTTCTCCATGTTCCTCCGATGCTGTTCTGATCACGAGGAAGGCTATAATAGTTTTGCGCCCTGTTCAAACCTCAACAGCGGAGTTCATCGCGAACTTGAGTACCATTTTCAGGTGTTAATTTCCCTTAAATTTCATCAGTCATTTTTATAGATAATCTTTGGTAACCCCCTAAAGTTTCATCAATTATTTTTAGAATAATCTTGGCACTGCATATGCTACTACATTTCCCTTGTCCTACGCTATTTTCCAATGGTTTGGACTGGCTCACTATGACTTCGATCGCTACTATTTTACATGGGATTACTACAACACCTTGCCACTCTCTGAAATATATAAGGCCATTGGTAAAGATTGCGTTTTAGGCTCCTGAGCTTAGTGACTAGATGATAAAGAGAATGCTCCAGACTCTTCGAGGCGTGGGTTGGGGTTGTATTTGACACGACAAGCTTGACAATTTTTCATTTTAGACAGCCTACTCAGTTGTTGCTTTTTCTTGCATGCGCCGCGGTTTGCCTTTATTCCATCATACCTCTCTACACACATGCTATCAACGAAAGTGAGTTGAAGGAGACAATCAACAGGAGAGTACAAACTTCCTTCACACACATGCTCCTGTGCCCATCCCATGGAGCTGGCGTACTAAACGCGCCCATCGCGCCTGGCAAGGCAAGAACTACTTCAGCTATTGTTTATTTTGACCCCAACTCAGGAAAAACCTTTTCAGGTATTTCCTCTCTTCAGGCAGACTTTCACAAAATAATTTCTCACTTGAGAAAGGTTCCACTGACACTTTTGCAGGCCCTCCGTTCCCCCATTTCCAAAAAGAGGTCGAGATGCCTCCGTCAGCCACCGCACTAAAAAATTTTGACCACTGAAATATCTGATTCTGAGCTCATCTGTGTCTGAACGTTCATCTGTGGAGTTCAGTACAGGGTTTCCCATGGAAATTAGGCCGCTGTGAAGAATTTCGCATGTTTCAGGGCCCAGTTTAGGAGCAGGTTCAGTTAAGTTTTAGCTTCTACAGCTTTTGTTGCAGAAGTCCATAAAACGTCAAAGCATTGAGGCGCTCGTTCACCATACAGAGTATTAAGTCTGATTGAGCAAGGATGTCAGCATTCTCTGAACACTTTACAAAGAATCTGCCCCTCTGAGCCTAAAGGTGTTGTTTAGGTATTTGTCTGCACTGCACGTTCACCGCGCTCATATTCATATTGTGGCAAGTTTTCAGAGCCAATCCTCGAACCAGAAACCGAACAGTATATTTTTGGACATACCTACCTTGGTTTAATTTTCTTAGGAGCACTTTGCATCAATCATCTGTGTCACTTTCAATGATCAAGTAAGGAAGAACACCACTTATTGAGATCCTCTGTCAAATGCTACAGTGTTTAATTTCTGTTTCCAGGGACATTCAGAAGAAACTTTCATGCTTTACTGCTCTGCCGCAGGAAGTGTGTCATCTCTACGTGCAAGGTTTCAGTTCTCAAAGTCACAGCTCTTTCTACTTTATATAACCGGAGCTCATGCAACTGGCTCACAGCTATTGCACTAGATGATAGTTAAAACATACAATGTCAGTAATCATTCCTAATCAGTGTGAGTCCTCACCTTTGCACACCCAATTGTGCATTTCGTCTCTTTTTCATCTAGTTTTTAACTTTATGGTTGGGATTCTCACACATACCTCCATGAAGATCAGTGCTAATACAGAGTGTTTTTGTAGCATTTGGTGTGCAATGGCTATGTATGATGTGCGTTTTGTATAAAATTTTCTTATAAACCTATAATATTACGAGGTTTTATTGGAGCCAGTTACAGAGGATCTTAACTGAAGCGTAGGGAGATATTTGAGATGGTTTAACATCGCGCCTGCAAGTGCAAAGCACTCTCTTGTCACCACAGTGTCACGCAAGGGAGATGTACAGTTGTCTCCCCAGTTGGTGTGCTTTTTAGATTCTATGGCATCTCGTCCTGAAAACTAAGATAAAGCAGTTGGAGAGAAGTTTTTTAATTTCCCCGAGTCAATATGAATTTCCTAGGAGTTTCGTTCCCGAAATTTTCCAATAAATGAGTGAAAAATCTGTGACAGCATTCCCACAATTCCCGGTGAACGATTATTTCCAAGTTTGACTTTGTGCCAATTTCAAATCAAATCAAATCTATTTATGGCTAAAGCGCTCAAAAGACTTTTTCTAATGAACGAATAAATCTAAGAACTTGCTTTGCTTTGTATTTAATCCGAGTGAACCTTTAGTACTACGTTCCAATACTCAAGTTACAATAATCTGATGATTTTTCGGATAGTTTCAAACCATATCAGGAAATAATTGAGCAAGCGCTCAGGTGTCTGAAAATCGAATGTCGTGACCAGAAGGGTATGGCCGAGTTTTCAGGAGATCGCAAGTTTCACGCTTAACTCTTGTAAGCAAAGGGATTTCACCTTACTGAAAAATTGGATTCATCAACGAATGACTAACTGTGTTTTACCTGTCTGTGCACTACTGCTCACTAACATAATCACTTAATCCTAACAGAACTCTGAGTCCACTCTAGCACACTCGAACAGATCAGTCCTACAAAAATTCAAGTCTGCTGACCGATAGAACCAGCACTCCGTGCCAGACCCCGCAGTGCTTCTATTTCAATAGGCTATTTGAGTACTAAGGTTCATTTTCTGGAAGCACTTTGCTGGAACGAACCTCTTCTACTTCAGACGTCACCAGTTTTTTGGCAGCTGTGGTTCAGACTACTTCAGGATTTTTCAACCCCACATTCAGGCTAACGAATGTATGTGTACCAAGGTGAGCGATCACGAAGGTATACAGTCACCTGCACAAGATACATCACACGGCTCTTCTCAATCACGGGAGAGGCATACGTTGCAAGCAGTACAAAGCTTGCCAGAATGCACGGTCAAAGGTGTGATGTAGCTTGAATCCGCATGGAAATTGATACTCCCGAGCGATTGTGAGCTCGCAGAAGTAACCTCGATCCCTCTGAACAACCTGTTAAATTTATCGAAAGAAACTTCAGATTTTCCCTGATCTGATCAGTGTTTCATTCATATGTTTGAGCTAGGAACACCGGTATTATTTGTTACCTCATCTGTCTTTAGTGAGTGGCTTTTTCTTATCTGGCAGAAATAATAAATAGAATGAAGGAAGAGAGAATGTTTGACTACATTGGTGCCTAAAGAAAGGAAACAGAATTACTCATTGTCAACACGGGAACACACGTTTATGGTTGGCGGTTCACTTATCACACAATCGTTTTTCGTTGGCGGTTCATAACAGCATCCTCTTTCAACTTATACCAAACCTATAACTGACCAGATGACCGAGATCGTGATCGCGGATTGGTTTGCGAAATCAATTCTGGGGTGATAGCAAATGGGGGTTGATTGTTAAACGCGAATAAAGCCGCCACACTGCCTCAAGCCGCCAACATACCGCGACAGAAATGCAGTTGAGCCGCCAAATTAACGCGAACAAACAGCCACCTCCTGGCCGGCTACAGAACCGCATGACATAGGTCCCACGGTTTGTTGCCGGTTTAACAGCTGCCCTCTGCTTACACATACATTATTCCGCGTGACCTTCGTCCGCACGCAAAGTATTATCTACACTTGGACACAGGGTGAACGACATTTACGGTTTGGAAAGACGAGGGATCGAAAAAGATTCTACAAGTAATGCTATGTTATTTTATTCATTAGGAAAGAGCAGTTCAAAGAGAGAACATCAGTAATAATTCGCTTATTCGAAACACACGATCAGAACGCAATTTTTTGAACTTTCATGGAGATCCTAATTCTCCGTAATTTTTTTATGAGCTCCGTGAGTTTTTAGGACCACTCTCGAAAAAGGAGCATGTTAAGGTTAATCCATTAGCCTCAATCAATCAGTGAATGCATGTGATGTTGACCAAAAAGTTTGCATCTGTAGTAACATTGTTGAAGTTTTTTTAATTTTCAAACCTGGCATGGCTTTTTAATTTTTCAAACAAAAGTGTTAGCGTTTTTTGAATTAAATAAAGTTTTTGAAAAGCCAAAAATTTCTCAAAAGGAAGAATTTAGAAAAAATTTTCTGGATGAATCATTTACAAAGGTGGTGTTCTTCTTGGGAGAGGTAACGCTAGAGCGCGAAAAAGACATTCCGAAACTCGTCGAGTAAATGCATAAATTCAAAGAATGTCCTGCCATTCAACTGAAATGGATAGTTAAAAACTTATAAGGAGGATGATGATAGTCTATTTTTCGATTCTTGAGAAAGAATTCAAGTTAACTTTTTTATTCCGGAAGCGTCCGAGGAATTGGGGTAATGGTGTGGTTCCAGTCATTGATGCAGTGGAGATTTGTGTAAAGTGTTTGCCGTTTTCTCAAAATGAAAGTAATCCCCCGCCCGCAGTTAGTGCTGAAAATATATAGAAACACTGTTACACACTCATATGCGCATCGTGCAAGAAAAAGGTTTATGTACACATATTTCCAAGTTAAAAAATGGACCCTCAAAATAAATAACGATGTGCCACTGATGGCGGCACTGATCTGGCAATGAAGAGGAGTATTCGAATCTTGCAGAAAAAGGAGGAACAAATACAATTGGTTTTAGAAACAAGTTCGCATTTCTTTCACCCACAAAACTCGCCCGCTACGCCCCGAAACCTAATGCTGATTAAACATTACTGAAGCATCAAAATCACTTGAAAATCAGTCGCTTGGAAGAATTCTCTATTTTTTGCACTAAAAAAGCGTTGTGGAAAACCTGTTCCGAAACTGCGAGCAAGCAACTGATAATTTACTACATACTCCTCATAGCCTGTGCAATAACATGCAATGAATTATGAAAATGAAACTAACCTGATAATAGCAAAGCGAATGAATTTTCGGAAGAAAACTAAACAAAAAGCGGGAGAAGATGTCGGCGCTCGCCAAAAAATTAACAGCTGATTGTACAGGATTGATTAGTGCCACCAAAGAAGACGGACCAACGTGTTTCAGCAATGATCTACCTGCTTGCTGTTTTTGATCCCTCATCGCCCGTTTACCTGGCGGAAGCCGTTAAAAGACTATCGCCATGAAACACCTTCTGTAGTTTCAAAGATAGGCTGACGTCCTGAATCAAAATGGCTAATAGTGCTATCAAACTCCTTAACCCTCTGCATCAATTAAAGCTGAGTACTTGGCCTTAGTATAGATGGTCAGTACAACTGAATTTCTCACTGTATCTTGCTAACCTTGCATCCAAAAGCTCCTCAGGGAGGAGTTTTTTCGATTAAACCTCCACTTCCTCTCGCATTTCAGCACCATTTCCGTGCTGTCTGCAGGAAAAGACGTAAGCATGTTAAACGCGAACTTACCGCGAGGATGCCACATGTCCAGGAATTTTAGAAAAAAACAGACCTGAAAAGACGTTTTGGAAATCGCTATTTTTCGTAACAAAGGTTACAATTGTCGCTTTTTCGAGGCGTTTTCATTGAAGAAAGTGTAACAAATGCCTACCACTGAGGGATGTTAGGGTGAAACTAGAGCGAATTCTCTCCCAAATATTAGGAGGTCCTGCTCAGATTCTGTTGTGGTTAAACTCGCGTTTAACGCTAATGTGCTTAACGCCTGTTAATTCGCGTTTACTACACCCCAATTACTACCACCCCTGGTGTCTTTAAGTGATTGGCGATTGATAACGACCTGTGCATTTTTGGTGACGAACTCACAAGGAGCGAGTGGCTGGGTTATAACGAGTTTTTCGTCATTTCTCCGTTATTTTTAGGGACACTTGGTAGCCAGCGTGTTGTTTTGATTGGGAGACATTGAATCGAAAATTAATATTTTTGAGCGCACTGTCTTTGGCGAGTATACCATAAGCGAACGGGATCATCACCCCTCGAGAACTGCCTATTTTAAGAGGTGTGGGTTTGAGTAAACGAGATGCCCGAGGTACCTGTATTTTCCGTCGTTCTGCGGACTCGCATGAAAAGGAGTAGACCATGAGTTGAAGGTAAGAGTTCCCGACAGAAAAACAAGACCCATTCAGGCCCACTTATGAGCTCTAGAGGTGGCCAAAGGGGCGTGCTCAACAATAAGTGCACTGGAGGCATGCCAAAGTGAAGCTTCTTCTTATAAATCACCGCAGGGGAAATTATAGCTCTTGCTTCGAGGTTATTGTACAGTAATTGTCTGCTCCTATTTGTTATGGGAATATCGGATTCCGCTTATCCAGATCTAACTCAATACTGCGATACACTCTGAGGAAAATCTGTGGTGACGGCACCGCAGTGGCGCCGTTATTAGGTGCCCTATAGGCATAGGCACCACTACAAAGGGGTCATTGCGGTGCCTTCACTGCCAGAAAGAGCCTGCACGCCGATAGCGAAGTAGGCTCCGCAATCGCAGCTCGTTGAAGAGCCGATTGCCGCGTAGGTGTTTTTCAGAAGACACCTACGCGACCTTACTGCATGAAAAGCCTCGAGGAGTGAGCCAAATATAATTGCCCTCCCTAACTAAGGGATATCGAATAGTTGTTTTTTGTTAAGCCAACACACCGATACAGCTGACGATACAGCTTTCCAGAAACTTTGCCTGTCACCCTCTTACGTTTTCTTCGGAGATCCTTTGGCTTTGGAATGGTACTCTTGAACGATTTGATGTATTTTAGCTTTTCAAACCCATACGAGATGCGGAATTCGCCAGAGACGTAATCCAAATAAAATTTCAGGCTAATCAAACACAAAAATTCAAACACTCTAGCTTTGATACTTGAATGCAGAAGTTCCTCACCCGGTATTTTTAATCTGGCGAAAATTCAGTTTATGTAGTCTTCCCAAGAACAGCTGCGTTGCAAATTACACAGATTCTCACGAGAACCGTTAAAAGGCTATGCATATGACTACAGATTTTAACCGTGATGGTTTTCGCTGCTATGTGTCAGAGTTCGAGCCTTCTGAATCGTTTTCCAAGACGACTCAGCATTTGAGAAGCGTTTTCGCCATTTACTGGTGCACACGATGCCAGGATGAAGTGCAATACCGCTGATATCATTTGCGTTTATGAGCACAGAAAGGAGTTTTATTCTTTTGTCAACACTCTGGTTCAAAATCGACCAATTCATTGATATAAAGAGACATCTGGAATCAGCATCAAAGAGCCCTTTTTAGGAGACACATTGCTTGCTCTGGAGACAAGATATTTTGGAAAAGTTGGCCTTAGCACAATCCAACACAGGAAACGCGCTTTCAATTTTAGAAGCAGCTATGAGTGATGTGTCCATCGCCTTACGTCTATATGCCTTGTTTCTGAGAGTAAACCATGCGCCATTTTTAGAAAAAAAGCACTCGATGTTATTTCCGAAGAACGTCTTTATATTCCCCAGCGAAGACCGAGAACGTAAGAAAGTGTGGTTTTCGAGTAATTCGACCAGTCGACCGTTCGAAAAAGCACGGCTTTTGAAACAACAAAAAATGACAACAAGAGTCCTGTTACTCGGATGAGAAAGCGATTTTCTGCTGAGAAATCGTCAAAAACACAACATATTAAATTGGGTTCAGATAATTTTATCAAACAATAATCACATTATTCGTTTTATACGCGAGTACTCGAATATCCTATTCACCTGGGAACTAAAATTGTCGGATTTCTCTGAGGAATTCGATTATTATCGTGAAATCCAATCATCCGCCGAATCCTTAGAGGATTCTATTTAAAGCATTGTTAAGTGTTCAGTTTGTGTCCAATTAAAATTCTATTATTGTAAAAACTTCTGAAAAAAACTATTCGCTCATTTCGAATCACGGGCTCGAAATATTCTATCATTGAGAAAGAAGTATGTGCAGAAAATATCTATGCAATATTTGGAAGAGTCTCGAATCAGAATAGGCCACGAGGTTGCTTTTCCGAATATAAATACCAAACGGATAGAGTAAGGTTTTCAAGATTAAGTTCACTCATTCCAAGAAAATTTCAGAAAAGTTTCAATTTGGAATTCTCTCATTCAATCGGGCAATTAAAAAAGAAGAGATAATTGAATTACACTCCCTCCTTCATAACTTTTCAAAACGACGATATTTTAAAGATTCGTTCATTTGAAACTTTCTGACAGTTGCCATTGGTAAATTTTCATTTTTTGGAAACAATTGTTTTCTGAAAATGCAATATTCTTTCGTTTATTCAAAAATGAGTGTCGAATACTCAGGCAAACCATCGCTCCGAGCGGTACCGGAGAGCTACTCGAGCGGCGCTGCCTCTCCGCTCCGAGCGAAAATTAGCCATCTACTCGGGCCACAGCAGCCGCTCTCCGAGGGCCACAGCAGTAAATCGCTCAGGCGATCTTCGGTCCCTAACTGGCACTACGGTCTCTGTTCGGGCGATTTTCAAGCCAAATTTCAGTACAATTGCTATTTTTCTTTATTTCCGCCTCTTCTGGAAAGGATTAAGCCTGTTAAGAGGATAAGGTACATATTGCAGCCTGTGGGTCAGAGGAGAGTTAATCCTGCCACCCAGGCCGCAACAGAGATACCATCCCAGCATAATAGTCCGCAATGGGAAGCCTTCCCCACCGCGGGCCATGGAGGATCCCTCGGCCGCCAAAATTGTCATCCTGAGAGTGGTCCGGGAATCACCTCTCAAGAGTGGCCTCAAAGGCCAACTACCCGTCTACACGAGGCGAGCACGCCTTTTATACCCGCAGGATTGGTTGTTCTTTGAGTGATAACGTGGCTCGCACGTTATCACTCGGCTAACAGACCAATTCGTCGATCTCCCTATCTATCTCTGTCGATGGCACCGCTGTGGCCCCGAGCGACCGGAGAGCGACCGAGGGGCGAACTGGCACCGGACAGGGACCGCGGTGCCAGTTGGCCCCTCGGCCGCTGTCGAGGCGATGACGTCATAATTGGGAGGAGCCGGTCCGCTCCGGGCGATGGTTTCCCTGAGTAACCATGTCTACTCGGCCCTCTACCTAAGGGATGAATGCCGAAATTCAGGGCTCCGAAAAACACCCGAAAATTCAGGAAATGTAACAAACAGCATTGTTTCTTAGATCGTGGTTGCTGCAGTTTTGAAACCGAAATCTCGAAGAATACGAAAAGCGTAATACGCGGAGACACATGAGCACAAACAGGCGATCAAGATTATATTAGTTAATGTCGCAATGTAAAAAAGACTTAATGCTTGAGATGGAAATTCAATATAAAGCCAATTTTACTACATAGGCGGTGTATGCTATGGTCAAAATGTGGATAACATAAAAAACACGAATATGGAGAGCACCGGAAAAGAAATCGGCAAGTCTAGTTGGAAATTTGATCGATACTGCAGTATGACTGATGTGCGCCAAATCGGAGATGTGTCGAACGCGGAGCCGACGGGACACTGAAAGCCTGCACACTCACCGCGGTGCCGACGCTATTTTACCGAGGAGCCGTGTTGTCAACGCTACCTCTTTATCGGACTGCGGAGCCGACACAAGGCAATCTCGGGGCGACTGCGTCACACACCACTTTTCCACGATCGCGGAGCCGCCAATCAACTGCCGATACCCAATCGCGATACCAGCGAGAATCTCGGGGCTATCGCGAAACCAGCGGTACCGATTTTATCAGAGACTTCGCCGGGTTTCCACAGGTTTATTTGCCATGACGGGGAAGATTTAGAGGTGAGAAAGCAGATACTAGCACGGGATCTCAAAACAAGTGCGCGAAAAGCGCTCGAGGCGTTCTGGATACAAGTTTTTACTTCGCCAACGGCGCAAAATTCTCACCGAAGTGTGGAACTCTTTCTTTTCAGAGTTTCCCATCTTTAGGGTCCTATATCGTGATATCTTTGTAACAGGTTAGGTTACATTCATACTCCCAAGTCCGTTCAAAGCTTCATCCGCTTACCTCTGGAAAAAAACGGTGTGTGAATGTAACACACCGCTCTTCATTTACCCTACACTTCATCAATTGGGTATCATCGATTTTGCTATCCGTGAGAATCTTGTGCCGTTGGCTATTTATAATCGTCTTTTCTGGATCAATGCGAAGGACCCCAAGGCCAACCGGAAGGATGAGGGTACAAATATAACGCGGGAGCTACAGCCCTACATCAGATTAACCTTCTGATTTGGGATAATGTCTTCTGATAAGTATACCAATGAAGCCATACTACCTTCGACCTGCTACAGTCGAACTGTCAACTATTATTCAGATTTAAATGTGCCTTGAAGAACGTACATTGACCCTGGAGTATAAACAAAATATGCAGACAACAGAGTATGCGCTAACATCCATACCAGCTGGTCATGGTGCTTTGTTTTGAGGAGAGTTACACGGGACAGATGCGGTGCTTCGGGTCACGGTGTGCATCCGACTGATCGGATATACATAATAATAGTAGTTATGATAGTGCTTGACTTGCCGGCGAAGAGATTATACAGTGATTTATATAAACTATGGAAAGAGTAGTTTGTCATTAAGTTGAGTACACCTATATAATACGGGAACTGAAGTTCCAAGCAAGCAAATCGAAATTAGTAATGAAAAGCGAAGTAATCATTCCTAATCACGAGGCAAGAGCTCCTTTTCTTAGCAGAAGCCTATTTTAGCAATCGCCAGTAAGGTTGTAGACCTCACTGCACGTAGCACAAAGAGCAGTGTTCTTATTATGAGAATTCAGAAGTTACATCTACAGTGGCCTTTCACCTGAATCAGCGCTTGACGGAGAAAACTGACTAAAACCTTGAGGGTTTAGAGTGCATTACTTGGTCTAAGTGGTTCTTTTTATATTCAACCCCGTCTTTGAACCCGAAAGTTGCTTGTACATATTTTTCGTTTCGTCAACTTCCATTTCCTGACTGTCCGGCTCATGTAATCCTTAGCCTAATCCTCGTCGCCACGAGACGACTATCCTGAACTGAGTTTACCTGAACTCCTCTCTAGAGTTCAGAGAAACGCTGCACAAATACATCAATACTATAATACGTAGACTAACAAACGGATCATCCTGTGTTCCTCGTAATTCGAGCTATAAATCATCTGAAGTTCATAAACGGCCGCAAGGACCTTCTTCCAGCGAGCTGGTTTGAGTTAATAGACTATTCCTCCTGCGCTACAGTTTGCGGAGAGCTACTAATACCGGATAATTCCTGTTTCCATGCTCAATATTTGGAAGCGGCATGAACAATGACTCCCGGCTACTCAGGAACAGAGAATCTAGAATCTATTATGGTCATGCCCTATCTGAAATCTCAGCATTTTTTTTAATCATTCATTGCAAATTATGGGTAGTCGTAGGAGTCATTTGTAGATTTGCTCCATTATACTCACAAGGGAAGTGTTCATGGCAGTAAACACAAATGCAAAAACGACTCGTATTGTTAGTATCTCTTGGGTCAACATAGGGAAACTGCGCAGTATCCCGCCCCGATCTGCAGGTTCCAAGAAATTACGAGCCTGAAACGGTCGTTTTTTGTTTTCTTTGTACCTTTTAAAACGAGCACTAACCTTTCCAAAAACTGGAAACAGACCTCATAATCTACTCAGACAACAGGTGCGAACTGACCGCTGGCAATCAAGGCCTCTCAGAGCGGTACGCTGGCAAGTTGCGGGCGGATCGCTTCTCATCGTGGCCTCGGCGGGCGGATCGCTGGCTATCAAAGCCTTTGCGGGCGGATCGCTGCGTTTTGGCGGGCGGATAGCGGCGCCTGGTAAACTTGATCACGCTAGCGGGCGGATCGCCGGCAAGCTCTAAAGCGGCGATCCGTCCGCAACCTGCCAGCGATCCGCCCGCAAGGGCTTTGATAACCAGCGATCCACCCGCTGAGCTATGAGATGCAGCGATCCGCCCGCAACTTGCCGGCGATCCGCCCGCCAGGGCTTTGATAGCCAGCGATCCGCCCGCTCAAATTTTACACGGTGAAACTGGTCAATCAATGATGAGTGGATTGGAGTTCATTTATTGATCCACTGCCACGCCATAAACCCCCACCCGCCATCTCTTTTTCAGTGTCATAGTTGTTTCACTTCTATATGTCGCTTTTTTCTTGTTGTTGAGTGATCTTATAATGCTTACCTTGTATTTAGCTCATTAGAGTCCGTGTTCTTTAATTTTCCCAGTTAATCGCAAGTATCCTAATTCTGGGAAGCGGTTGTCTCTGAAAAAAACATATGGTGTATGCTAGAAATGTAGAGAAAAGCGCTTCGCTCAAAAGATGGCGGAATAACATCTACGCCGCGGCTATTTAGAGATATGATAGGAACCATACAATATCGTTAAATTCTTGACACAGATGGTGCTAAGCGCGTGAATGGAAGAGTCGCCCAGTTTTCCCCGCCTCTCCTGCGCTTGGAATAATTTACGATCACCACTGACGGCTCACTTGGCCTGTTTTCAGTTCGTCGCTTTGAAATTATTCGAAAAATTATTCGAAAATATTCTAGTCGATTTAATTCGAAACTATTCAAAATTCGGACCTCGAAAAAAGAGGGTCATTCGAATATATTCAAAAATCGGACCTCAAAAAAAAAAGAGGCCATTCGAATATATTCAAAAATCGAACGTTAAAAAAGGGAGTCATTCGAGTCTATTCGATATTCGGTCTTTTCTTTCAGGGCACAACATAGTAAACTGATGTCAACCTTGTTTTTGGAGGAAATGAGCCTCCTTCGAGGGAAGTAGATACCAGGCCGTCCAATAATTCCTGTCCGAAAATTTTCAAAATTCTATAATTTTCCTTAGAAGTGTTATAATATCAGGCAAGTGTAAGAACCTTCTAGAAGGTTCTCCAAAGTTCTACGCTGGGGGTATATAAGGCGCAGTCGCGGCGTCCAGCTACCAGTACAAGCTAAAATGGACCAAGGTCGAATTCGTACGTTCGTGTACTACGAGTGGCTGCTGGGCAACGACACGGGCACCGCGGTCGCCAACATCTGGAGAGCGTGCAAGGAGGATGCAGTGTCCCAACGCACAGTCAGCCGCTGGTTCAATCGTTTCGAGAGCGGCGACACGAGCCTCGAGGACAGGGAGCACAGCGGGAGGCCTTCTACGGTGGATGATGACGAAGGCCGTCGCTGTATCAAGAAGAAGCCGGAAGCCACCACCCGTGAACTGGCGACGACGCTCGGCTGCAGCGAGTCCACCATCCACAATCGACTCAACTTACTCGGCTACCACAAAGTTCTGGCCCGTTGGATCCCCCACCGTCTGACGGAGGCCAACAATCAGAGCCGCGTGGCCGTCTGCCAGTCCCTCCTCCTTCGTCCGCATCGCAAAAACTTTCTCGAGGACCTGGTCACTGGGGATTAGAGCTGGGTCCTTTACGACAACGTCGTCCGCCATGCCGTCTGGATCCCGCGCGGAGAAGAGCCGCCGACGACGCCGAAAGCCGACCTGCACCCGCCGAAGATCATGCTCTGCTGCTGGTGGGACACCAAGGACATGCTGTACCTCAAGCTGCTCCCGCAAGGCAGGACGGTCACCGCCTCCATCTACACCGTACAGCTTGAGAAACTAGCCGCAGCCATCCGAGAAAAGCGTCCCCGACGGGCCTCGGTCCACCTGCTGCACGACAACGCGCGCCAACACGTGGCGAAGGAGACCCAGCAGAAGTTGGCGACGCTCGGCTGGGAGACCGTTGCCCATCCGCCGTATTCCGCGGACCTCGCCACCTCCGACTACCGCTTGTTCCGCCTGCTGAAGCACCATTTTGCCGGAAGAAAATTCACCAACTACGACAACCTCAAATCCGACATCGCGGACTTCTTCGAATCGCAGCCCCCGGAGTTCTGGGCAAAGGGCATCGGCGGCCTGCCCAATCGATGGGCCACTGTTGTGGATAACTGTGGTGATTATATTGATGATTAGACCTGTTTTTCAATTAGGTTGAAAAAAATTAAAAATGGTGAAATTTTCGGACAAGAATTATTGGACAACCTGGTATATGACGCATTTTTCCGGCGGAGGAGTCAGATGGCAGCGGCGTCCTCGGTTCAGTTACTAAAGTTTGCGGTGCTTGAACCCTATCTGGAGGTCCCTCTCACCCGGTGAAGGCCCCAATAGAGGTTGGGAGGAGTCGTCGCGCCGCGTGTCGGGGTGCCGGCCGCATCGTGTGTCGCTGTGCCGGCGGCGTCGCGTGTCGGCGTACAGGCGGTTTCCCGGTTTAGCGTGCAGGCTAGCTGTGTGGGCGCAGTGTTGAATTCGAGTGATTAGGTTCCCCATTTTGGATATGTGGACCGTGACTGCCCACATTTTTGAGGATTTCCTATGGGAGGATATGAAAGGTAAGAACCCGAAAGTCCGAGTTTCAAAGAAGTCGAATTACGACATTTGAAATGTACGGTCGGCATGGATCCTAAAGAGACGTTCTGTTCCCTAGTAAACGTTGGCGCAAGCTCGGTGCCATATGCTAATACATAGGTGCACCAAGTTTGTGCCAACCTTCAGACAGGAACGAATGGTAAATAGGATTTCGCTATTTCGAGACCCACAATGCAGATTTTTCTGGAACTTAGGCAATGTAGGGAGCCCTTACTAACTTTGTGAAAGTGCCGAGTGAGCCAAATTATCCGCTCTAGCACAATGTGATTTTACTTCATTCGCCAAAAGATGACAATGCGACTAGCTGTAGCTAGCAACACGTTTTGGCGCAATTTAGGCAGTTGGCCGTATTCATGAAACAAACGGAGCCTCCCGGGAAGGTCCAGAGTTTGCCCAACGCATACACTGGCTGCTTATAGGAACCCTTCCGGGAGGCTCCCGTAGTTTCATGGATATGGCCACAGAACTTTTCAGGGTGATTGTGATCTGGCGCCCTGAAAGGATGGTCGCGTGAATGATTCCACAATATCCAACCTGCGCCCCATATTGGAGCACAATCGAACCGCAAAGTACACTACTAACGTAGCTGATGAGCTTCAAATCTCTACTAGCCTAATCGGAGTTAACTTTGGGTCCGCAGCTGCAAACAGCCGTAGTTGCAGCGAGCAGCTCGGATATACTAGAGCTGGGTCTACGGGGTCACGGCACTATCATTTAGTTCTCAGCAAGATTGTTTGTAAGCTGCGTGCTGCAACAGACCTTATCTGCAAGTGCGGAGCGCTATTTCACTCCTGTTCGGACACTGCGGGGCGGGCTGGACGTAATTCTTTTGAGAGACTAGGGCATTGCATTCAATTTTTGAAGAGCTTGACCCACTGCCGTGTCTGGTGTTCGAAGAGGCGTGAACCAACGTCTAAGAAAATTGTAAAGTTTTCAGACAGTGAAGGGTAGAATATGAGACACGGGACGGAGTAAACGAATTGATTCATTATTATGTGGGTATAAGGCAGTAGATGAGCAGTACTGAGGTGTGCAGAAGTACGGCCGGCACCGGTTGCCCCCATACATTGCGTTCCTTATTGTGACTTGGCGCAAACTCGGTGCACGCAAGTTATGTATAACATAGGCACATCTGCTTTGCTCCAAGAAACAATAAGGAAAGCAAAATATCAGAGCGATCTGTTGTCGACAATACGCCGGTTGGGGTCTAGGGTGCAGCACAAACTTCAGGGTTTAGTTTCTTGGGCAGTAAAAAGTTTTTGACCGGATTTTTTGGCCCAGGTTTTCCTCAACATATTTAGGTAGTCAACTTTTTGGGTTGATTAACACTGCAACATAGGCGCTCAAAGGCACAGTCCAAGCTCAGGGGCCAAATCTTAGATCTCCACATAATTATGAAGTAGACCCACCCCGTATAACACCTGCCAAGTGAGAGCTCTCGATTCCACAGAATAAGCGAGATATAGGAGGAAGCCAATCTGGGGCGCCCACACCAGGAAGCCACTTTGGCACGCCCCTTTACGATCTTTCGAGCTGAACAGTGGCGAGATGAGTGATGATTTCCGATCAATAGCCCCGTTCTTCCCTACGTTCTCAGCCTCCCTCTTTATTCAGGTCGGCTCGCATCCATAGGTTGCAAATGACGGAAGTTATAAGCCTCAGACAACTCGTCCACCATGCTTCCGCAGCTCAATTTTCGAGGGGCCACAACTCCGTTCTCAGGGGGCCTTGTACGACTAGAGAGACATCATTGGAATCAGCGTGAGACCATTTTCAAGATAAGAAGGGAAACAGAAAATCGATTTTGAGGTTGGACTGTGCCTTTGAGAATTGGTCCCCGACCCAAGGGATCAAAAGGAGAAGGTGTTCAAATTACGGGTACATCGCTGACAACTGGCGGGTAGATCGCTGATAACTGGCGGGTGGATCGATGATAACTGCCGGGCGGATCGCTGGTTACTCTCGGGCGGATGGCTGGCTACTGGCGACCGGATCGCTGGCTACTGGCGGGTGGATCGCTGGCAACTGCAGGGCAGATCGCTGGCTACCGGCGGGCGGATGGCTGGCTACTGGCGGGCGGATGGCGGGGAGGATGTCGATCCTCCCGCCAAAAGCCAGCGATTCGCCCGCACCCGCTGTCTTAGGAGCTTAGCGCCCGAAATAGCCCCCTTGGACAAAGTTTGGATGAAACCCCGATGTTCGAACATTATACAAAGTGATGGCGTTCTGGTCTTGCAGGAATTGTTTGTTGACCTTTCCTTCTAGCAAAGAGGGGTTTTTAAAGCATTTAATTTTTTTCCCCAGATACGACCCGAAACTTACTCATGACGGTCCCAACTTATCACGAATTTGAGGTTAACCCGTCGATTTGTTTTTGACTAAATTCGTTCAAAGCCCTACTCGGAGGAAAATTTGCGGGTGAAACGTGACTTTTGACGATTTCCGGAACGCTACGATAGGCTCGAAAGTGGTTAGTTTGGAGAACTAAGCACGAATCTGAAGTCTGTTTATAAATTTTTGACAGCTCACATTAGATTACGGTGGGTAAATATACGGTAGTTTGGTTAAAGTCCCAGAATTGGCTCAAATTTTCTATGCGGGGTTAAAGGCAGTGGTCACGATGAAAAACGTTATCGAAAAAACTACAAAAATCAGCTTAGATCAAAAACAGCTGAAAAACTATGAAGGTAGCGCGGTGAAAAACGGTCTACAAATAGAGTTTCTAGGGCCCAAAGAAGCTAGTTCGTGCACAAGTGCACAGCGATGACGAAACAGATCGCAGTCTCATGCCGAGCAGTCAAAAATCATCGACATTCAGAGGACGAAATAAATGCAAAATTAACGAAAAAACTTCAGTCAAAGTTTTTGACTAGATTGTGTACATAAATTCGAAGGTTCATTGATTGACATTCGATTTCAAGCTAGCTGATGTTCTTGATATAAGAGGTCATCGATGCCGATGATGTGGAGAGGGCTCGTCCACCATCAAAAGGCAAGAAAGTTCAGGTTTCAAATTCGGCCCAAAACAGTGGTTTTTTCGCGATTTTTTCTTATAGGTCCTACTACTCGAGACCCAGGAAAGGATTTAGAGAGAAAAAGACGACAAGCATATTTGATCGCGACCACTGCCTTTAATGGGGTAGGGGGTGCTAAATACGAATTCAATGTTCATTTTGACAGTAGTCGAAATGTGAGGATAGGTTTTCCTCCCTAAATGACATTGTACCTATCTTGAACCTAAGAGTTGAACCCTACATAGAAGAGCAAAACCCGAGAAAATTTTTCGAAATGCCCAAAAAATGTCTGAAGCTCGAAAAAACGCGTATAATTTCTTGGAACCTGTAGCTCGGGGCGGGATACCGCGCAGCTTTACCATTTAGGTTCAAGAGATAATACTAATACTAGTATTTCCCGCAGATGCGTTTACCACTAGAAACCCTGCCCTTGTCAGACTCTCCTTCTCATAATATTGCCTGCCTCTTCTCTTCCTTCTGGTATACCTCGCAAACTATCACATTAACTGAATTGTTTGAGCTGAGAAAAATTTTTATCTAGCAGCTCAGCACTTACCGCGTGTTATTGCTCCCTGATCAATGGAATTTTTTTGCTCTTGGGGCATTTTTGGCATTCTCGTTGGAGATTCAAGAAATCAAAATATGGGTTTTAAAAAAAATTCCTCGAATTTCTTTTTTTCTGCTTTCTAGCTCATATAGTTCGAATGTACTCTCATGTGACAAATTTAAACAGCCGTACCCATTGTTATAGATTTTTCCGGATGTTTTTCCCTAATGATTTTGTACCCCTCTTTTTTCTAATCATTCAGCTATCAGTTTTCCCTGTTTTTTATTATTGTGATGCTTGTTAAAAGCACAGTCCAACCTCGAAATCGTTTTTTTGCTTTCCTGCCAATATTGAAAACGGCCTCCCGCTGATTCCAATGATGTCTCTTAAATCGTACAAGACCCTCTAGGAACGAAGTTATGGCCCCTCAAAAATTGAGGTACGGAAGCATGGTGGACGAGTTGTCCGTGGCTTATAACTTCCGTCATTTGCAACCGATGTATGCAAGCTGGATATGAATGGATAGAGAGGCTGAGAGTGAATGAAAGAACGGGGCTATTGATCGGAAATCATCGCTCATCTCGCCACTGTTGAGCTCGAAAGATCGTAAAAGGGGTGTGCCGAAGTGGCTTCCGGATGTGGGAGCCGCAGGGCGGCTTCCACCTTTACCTCGCTTATTCGAACGAATTGAGAGCTTGCGCTTGGCAGGTGCTATATAGGGTGGGTCTTCATCACAATTATGTGGAAATCTCATATTACGCCCTGAGCTTGGACTGTGCCTTTAATGCTCTAGGATGGTTTTACGATGCCTTCTGCCTGCAGCCCAGCTACGTATTAGGAAGCTTCGGTCGAGTCGGCGGAACAACTAAGCCGATATACGGGGTCGCCTCGCCCACGACTTGCAATGTCGCCTCTGTACTGCCCTTCTCCACCGATCCTACACGCTCCCATCCTTCCATTCGTCTGCTGCATTCCTAGGCGAATTTTTTTTGTCCCATGTTATTGATTACCTTCGTACATTAACGACGCTAGCTCCCATTTACCGTTCTTTTTTTCATGAGATGTCAGCAGCTCGTATGTCATTTTACATTTTACAATAATTTGTTTTAATCTGACCGGTAAAGTATTCATCATCCTCAACACATTATTCCTCCACTTGTCATGCGTGATCCTGGCGAGATAGTAAATTCTATTGATCGGTGATACCAGCATATTAGGAGTACTATAACGTTGGCTATCCTGTGACCTTATACATGAAGCGTTGGGAGCCTCCCGGGAAGGTGCAACTTCCACCCGCTATTGGAAGAGTTTTCGATGTTGCACCTTCCTGGGTACGCGGCAGGTGGAAAGAAAGGTTCCCGGCTACCCGGCTTGTAGCTAGGAAGATTTCTAGCCACCTAGCTGGTAGACGGAGAGCGCTGTGGCTGCCTGCTACGTCGATCTCGCACGGCAGAGAATGATCAATATCTCCCTGACAGGCAGTGCGGACACTTCCTGTCCACCTGCACAGTTGAGGGCGGGTAGGCTATGCCCGCCGGAATGCATTGATAGCGAGGCTGAGCCACAGTAGCCATCTACCCGGCGGTCTCCTCTCCGTCTCTGTCGGTGGCTATCCATGCCTGTCTCTGCTCTCACAGGTGGCGAAGAATGACCTGCCACTATTGAAATTTGCACAGGGAAGGCACAATATTGGTTGCCATACGCCGGGCACGGGAGGGTTCCGCTCCCTTCCTGCACCCGTGGTTTCATGAATACGGCCACTGGTTTGTCGAACATCAAAGTGGCCTTCATTCACATGCTCGTGTCCACTGATGCCGACTGTGGCGCGAATGACAACATACCTATTTTTGATGGCACTTCAGACGTTTTTAGACTTCTGATCACCTCTCATCGATCTTTGCGTAGTGAAGTGGCTACTAGTAGTGTCATTGTAGCCAAGTAAAGACATCAACGCATTATTGAGCCGCGGCTAACAACAGGGACTGCATCCATGATCGAAACCTAACGAAAGGGGCTAGTGATAGAATGTTAAAGTCAACCGTTAAATGTTAAAATCATCTGTCAATTTTTATTTATTCATTTATTCATCCAATACATATAGCCGACGTGTGCAAATGGAAAATGCTTGTTTTCAGCAAGCCAAAAATAAACACACCTAGATGATACACGCGACAGGCAAATGTACAATACCCGCGCTAAGTTTTGTGAAAAAAGGGAGCATTTGCCAAATTAGGCAGAAAAACGTTTGATGCTTGTAACTTTTGAGCGGAGACGTTTTCGGATTTTGAAAACGCAGTCATATTCACAGCTCAAATTCCTGCATAATGATGTGCATTGTGTACTGAAGTTCCCTAAAATCGCTTGGTTTTTGAGAAAAATTGTTTTTTTCGATCGTTTCCCAAAAATGTCGCGCGCAGCCCAGTGCGGCGAAACTTCAGTAGTAATCATTACAAGTAATAGAAGAGCAATCCCTATGTTTACTGCGTGAATTAGATAAAAGTGGGGCTATCTCGAGATCTGTGCAGATTGAATTTGCGAAATCCTCCATTTATCGATCTGCGGCTTTCGCAACAAAAGTCCGACTTTTTAGGAAGCTCCCGAGTGTTTAATGAAGGATTTCAAAAATTCAATCTGCATAGATCTCGATATACCCCAACTTTCATCTAATTCACGAAGGAGACATAGAGATTACTCTTATATTTCTTGTGCAATTACTAATCAAAGTTTCGCCTCAATTGGCCGCGCGCGGCGTTTTTGTTAGACGACAAAAAAAAAAAAAATAAATTTAAAAAATTAACTCAAAAACAAAGCGATTTAGGAAACTTCGGTCCACAATGCAAATCATTATGTACAAATTCAAAACTGTGAATATGATAGCGTTTTCAGAATCCAAAAGCGTCTTCGTTCAGAAAAGTTACATGCATCGGACGCTTTTTTGCCACGTTTGGCAAATGCTCCCCGTTTTTACAAAACTTAGCGCGGGTATTGTAGGTTACGATTCAACGTTGGATCATCAAGACGAGAATCTTTGCGCGTTAGTTGTAGTAGATTGAAGCCATTTCAACAAGAGCAGAGGCTATTTAAGGACCAAGAGCTAGAATGGGCTTAGGAAAACTAAATCAAGCAGATTTTGATTCCTTTCAAATCTTTTTCCTATCTCCAAACATATCGTATATCGTGTTTGGACAGCCATAACCCGAAAGGATGCAGAAGATCTATAAGTATCATATAAGCCAACAACCGTTAACGACCTCAAGCGACGGATTTGATAACAGCTCATCGGAATTTAGCAATATGAATTGGGATGTGCGGAGGACTAGTGAAGACCAACCGCTCAAGGCTAAGAGCTGAATGCAATTGATTACTTTTAAAAAGGCTTAACCGACGATATTGAACGCGTTTTGTGTAGTCATCCAAGGTAGACAAGTACAAAAAGCATTAAAGGCAGCATACACGCTCGTAAACGTGAATGGGATAAGTACGGAAATAGAATGGTATGGCTCAGATTACAACGACTACTCATTTTGAAGCATCAAAAACGACCCACAATACCGTCACAGGAGTAGCAAGTTCGTCCCCGCCCGTATTTTCAAGCCCCCTGTATCGGCGCTTTTCCTGCAACGCGAGGTTGCTGGGCCATCTTCACCGTTGGTAGTGTTGGTAGACTGCCTAGCAAGTGAACCACACACGTCACTGACGGCGAAGATGGCCCAACAACCTTGCGTTGGAGAAAAATAGCAAATACAGGGGCGTGAAAATACGGGCGGGGCCAAATTTGCTACTCATGTAACGGCATTGTGGGTCGTTTTTACCGCTTGTAAATGCGTAGGCATTATGTTGTAAGACATACGGTTCGATTCACGTTGTTATCCCAACCATGTTTGCGAGCGTGTATGCTGCCTTTAAGAGCATATTTTTGAACAACCTGTGCATTTCTCCTGTCTTCGTTTCTTTGATCTCCCGATACCTGGTCTTTTCCCCTATTATTTCAAGTAATTCGTGAAGCTAAACATATTGAGGTTTTTCACTTTTCATATTGATCTAAAAATGACCGACACTTAGTCGCTAAAATCCCTTAACTCACCTGCCTGCAAGCATTGATATAAGTTTGCAAATGATTAAGCCGGTTCGTTGCATACGTGCGTCACTTTAAACCCACAACGCGATCAGTGACGTGATTAACCGCATAGTTCCAAGGCTGTTCACGGGTTCAAGGAGTTTCGTTGTATCCACAAAGCTCGTTCACCAAGATCAAACATTCAGTTCAAGATGATATTTCTATGACATCATGATGACGGACAGGTTCGGGAATGGAACAAAGAAGTGAATCAGCTGCTAGTGCTCCGCTTTGGCGCCAGGATCAAGCTGATGTTAACTGCCATACGGTAGTACTCTACTGAAAAGTAGGCTAATATGGTGAAACAAATAATGTCAATATTCCTAAATTTCCGTCAGATATGTACGTTTTGTGTGGACTGCCCCGCCATCTGCACACTTCACACTGCCGTTGTCGCCAACTTCTTTATAAGGTTTCCGATGAACGATCATGGAGAACGTATTGATCTTAAACCTTGACGTCGGGAAGTATTGATACTTATGATATCATTTGGAATATAACTTTACTGATCAAACTGTGGACCCTAGCATACCTGGCACGGAGGTGAGAAAATCTGTTCCACGGTTCTTGAAAACAGAAAACAAAACGGAGACGGCTAAAAATACTGGAAATAGAAAGCTAAGAAAACTCAGAGATGGCAAAAAAATTTAGGATGTAGATCTTAGCTCCCCCATTCTAAGCCGGTCGAAGAAAGGCATATTGGACTCACCATGCCAAAATCTCCTTATCACAGTTACCTATATGTATTTTGCCATGACCGACCGCTCCGCTGCTTGCTCCGCCCGGAATCATTCTAAGGAGCTAGGTCTTATCTATATTCACGAAAGCAATTTCTTGGGAGGCTCATTAACTGGACTTCCTTATGTATAAATGGAGCTAAACAATTTGCAATGGAAGCAGATGCGGTAAAGACTTTCGCATTCAGGTGAGTTTTTTTCCTTTCGGGGGTCAAAACAAAGCCGAAAATAGAGTTAGAGGCCTCAGAGATTTCTGAGAATAAGTAAACGGAGCACTCTCTCAGCCTTATTAATCAGATATGAATGTTAATTTTGACGATACCTCCGATACAAAAAATCTGCCAGCTTTCTCAGATCATGGAGAATGCCTGCACGTATCTTGTAGCATCTCAGCACAGAGTCTGCTTCTACACAAGCTTCGTCAGGAGGAGACCAATAATGGTCAGTGCTATATAAGCTATCTGTATTAAAGGCACTGGTCGCGATAAAATATGTTTGTCTTCTTTTCTTCTCTAAACCTTTTTCTGGATCCGTACTAGTGGAACCTACAAGAAAAAAATGCGAAAAAGAACCATTCCTCTCCCCACCCAAGAAGCATACGCACGCCGCTCAATACTTTTCTGTCTGCTGTCAATCAACAACGCTGGTCTACATCCGAGCTCTTGCGCAGAAGACTTCAGATGGCTGAGCATACGCGGTTTGTGGCAGAGTACCTGTCTGATGCTCAGCCCAACTCAATTTTTGGTGGCGCTCCCCCACGAGTCGACGACATCGAAGCTGCACTACCGAGATGTACCCAAGCAATTCTTGCTCGTCTGCGGTGCGGTCACTCGACATATCTAAAGAACTACACTCATCGGATTGACCAGTCAGTCCCAGATAAATGCCTCGAATGTGAATGTGTGGATATGATTCATTGCATCTATTTTTATGTCCGGCCAGGCCTACAGTTGACCGCAATGTTAAAAGGACATGGTGCGGTTGTGGCCTCGCACTAAATTACGGTAGAATCTGGCACTTTGCCAGATTTTGTCATCGATCGGCGCCAATCGTCGTCTCCCTGCTCACGAGAATATCAGCTGTGGCGCCGATCGATGACGAAATCTGGCAAAGTTCTAGATTCTACAGTAGTTTTAGTGCGAGTCCGCAACCGCACCATGTCCTTTACATTGACGTCAACTGTACAACCTTGTCTGCTCGAGATCTATGGTACAAGCCGTGTGAGGTGGCTAGCTTCCCACCAGGGTGTGCGTTTTCGTTTTCGATTTTTCGTTTTTCGTTTTTCGCCCTTTTTTGGCGAAAAAATTATTATCGAAAAAACTGAAAATTTACATTTTTCGTCTTTTTCGGTCTGAGATTTGTGGTTCTGATGCGACTTGCAGTGGATCCTTTGCTGCTTACAGACGTCTGCAAAAGTTCGCACTTGTCTTTTGTTTGGTCTCACAAGGGAGGCTTGTTATGTACCTTTCCGGTGGCGATTTGGAAAATCACGTTGTCGTTGCTGTAGGTCTGTGGAGAGTATATTAATGACCCGTGCTTGATTGAAATTGGCGGAATGGCTTATAAAACGGCATTTTTATTGCTCAAGAAAAGGTAAGGGTACCACCCATCAGGAAATTTTCAGGGCGTTCAGAAATTCGTTTCGAATTCGGCTCAAAGCTTTCCACTGGGGTTATTTAGGACGCTGAATCCGAATCTGGGGCCTATTCCGGGCCAGACAGGGCTACTGTAGGTCACGGTAGGCACAATGCCTTTTAACAAGCGACACCTACCTTAAAATTTCGAAAATCGAAAAATGGACCTTAAATTCGTGTTCAGCGTCCTATACATACATGTATATAACACCCACACTGAAATTTAGGGTTAAATCTAAAACTTTGACCGAGCTACCGTATACCCATCGTAACCTACCGTGATATATCGAAAATCGATAAACGGGCTGCAGATTCTTGTTAGGCAGCCCGAATCCTATGTACAAGTTTTGAGGCGATTTGATCGCAGGATTCTCGAAATCGCCAAAAGTTTCGTTTGGGCAGCAAAAATTCCCCCATTTTGAAGCTTCGGGTATTTTTGGAATATTGACAAATGGGCCTCAGATTCGTAATCAGCACCCGAAACAATCCCCAGAAACAAGTTTTAAGCTCAATCCGAGACAATTTTTTGAACGCCTTAAAAATTGCCATTCGTGAAGCCTTTCCATATTGGCAAAGGTATGGAAATTCCTACCTTTGGAAATCTCCTGTGAATCTCTCAGACATTTAGCCGATTCTTAGTACAGAATATTGGAGCACTGTGCTCCCCAAGATATCATAGTGGCATCTCGAAACTCCATCTTATGTGTGCAACCCTCCCTTGCCAGAATCATTTCGCGTAAAAGCCGACGTATGATCCGCCCCTTTCACAACAGTTCCTTCTACTACATCACTTTCGATGAAAAATTAGACTGACTGGGTCTAAATTTCTTGGATTTCCTGTTTAACTGCAGACTAAAACGGCCAGAATCTTTTGAGCATGGCCAGAATTCTCAGGAATAATCCACAGATAACTTGCATCGGTACTTCAAAGGCAGCGTTCGCGATTATCATTCTCAATGAATGTTCGTCGTAAATTGATAGGCGAGAAGAATTCTATGCTCCAGTGACGAAAAAACGGTTTGAAAAGAGCTAGGAATGGCAAAATAACGGATGCAAACATGCGTTCTGAGGTCACCGAAACGCTTCGAGTCCCCTTTCCGCCCCCTAAACCCTCGAGGGCTGTGATAACATGAAGTAATCAAGTCCAGGAAGTACTGATAGGCGAGCTCAACCGCTTGATTGCATTTATAGGTATCATCCTTCATAGCGGTCAATTCCACCGCGCTCAGAAGTCAACGTAACCAAAGTGGCCCTCTTCCAGCACAAAAACGCGGTTTTCACGTTCTCTTCAAGCATGCCTCGCTGTATAGGGCACCAGACCTTCCGTAAGCGGTTGAAACATCAAAAGTCAAATCTATTGTGAACACTTCTTCAAGGTCAGGAATTTCGTTTCTTGTTTAATATGTAAATGGAAAAGGCGTCGAGAATTGCTCTTTGGAGGCCCATAATTTTCGAGCGAGCCATACTAAATTTTTCTGCTCCTCTATCGATCCATACAAAAAACTGGGACTGAAAACATTCTTGGGCGAGCGGCATCATGTATAGTTCCATCCAGCAAAAGTGGTTGAACCTAACCCTGTGTAGACAACAGGACTCAATGCGTGGTTTGCGTCGCGGCCATTAACGTCCAATAGCGCCGAGAGACTGAGCTACTGGTCAGTGCTGACCTCGACAAGATCACTCACCATGAAATTCAACATGACAGCGCAAGAAATTCGTGCTATACATCGAGAGCTATTCATGTTCGTATCTGTACAACGTTTGTTCAGTTTTGATCTGTGACTTGCCCACGATTTTCAACTTCTACGAATTCGGTGTTTTTCACAAAGTTATGGACGACATTCAAGTCCACAGTTTTATCAAAACTCGAAAAAACGTGGACATGATTGTTCTGAGAACTACCGCAGTTTTAAACAAAAAATTCACAATAAGAATTCAAGGGGATGTTCAGCGCTGCTATTTTGTCAGGATTCAACACTGCAACAAGGGTAAAATTGCTCACATTAATACGTTGATTGTGTATGCTTTTGTTTCACTAAGAAAACATGATTCTGTCATTATTCGAAGCTTTTCGATTACGCTGCCTTGTTTTTCCAATTAAAGACATGTAATTACGTAATGATACGTTTCAAAAGAATTTTTTTCGGTTTTTTCGGAATTTTTCAAATTCAAAACCGAAAATTTTTCGTTTTTCGGTTTTTTTTTGGTTTCAGAGTTCTTCGCACATGGAAGAAGAAGAAGAATCATTTTCTTGTCAAATTTTCGGATTCAACTTTCCGGTCTTTGGTGGCGGACGACCCCCTCCATATAATTGGGATCGATGATCTCTAGTATCAACAACATCAGCTGGTTTGAAATTGTAATTCAATCATTGAAAAATTGCCTTCGGACTTGCCTGCTGGAATATTTCTCTCCTCTTATAATTAAAACATTGACTGGAGTGCTTGTTGACATTATTCAACAGTTTATTACCCAAATTTGCATTTTTTCTGCTTGTGAATGTCAATGAATTTTGGGTATACACAACCGAGACTCCGATCTTTTCGAGCGGAGCTGTACACGTGTGCACGAATTCCCAAGTTAGGAACTTGATAGCTCTGATTTTAGCCCGCTTCTTGCTCAATGACCTTTATGGACTTTCAACCGTTTGCGAACCAAACTAATTTTCAAGGTTTTCTCAATAACATCTTTCATCGCGACCACTGCCTTTAAAGGCAGTGGTCACGATGAAAAACGTTATCTAAAAAACTATATAAATCAGCTTAGATAGAAAACAGCTGAAAAACTATGAAGGTGGCCCGGTTAAAAACGGGCTAGAATTAGAGTTTCTAGGACCCAAAGAAGCCAGTTCGTGCACACTTGCACAGAGCCGATCAAAAGGATCGCCGTCTCATGCCGAACAGTCAAAAATCATCGACAGTCAAAGTAAGAAATAAATGCAAATTTACCTAACAAAAACAGTTGAGCAATGAAAGAAAGACTCCAGTCAATGTTTTTGGCTAGATGTGTACATAAATTCGAAGGTTCATTGATTGAAATCCAATGTCAAGCTAGCTGATGTTCTTGATATAAGAGGTCATCGATGCCCACGATGTGAAGTGGGCTCGTCCACCATCAAAAGACAAGAAAGTTCAGGCCTCAAATTTGGCCCAAAACGGTGGGGTTTTTTCGCGACTTTTTTTTCTTATAGATTCTACTACTCGAGACCCAGAAAAGGGTTTAGAGAGAAAAAGACGACAAGCATATTTGATCGCTACCACTGCCTTCAACCAACAGCTGTATTTTGAACTAGAAAAGTCGTAGTTTGCATTTCAAACTGTCAGAGTGTACAATCCTTGTCACCGAAGAGGGAAGGTCACTTGGAGAAAGTTGCCATATCGAAACTACACGCAACTTTTTAGAATCAACTTTCGACGAAAGGCTCGACGTTAGCCGAATCCACTCCGTTTCTTTGAACAGAAGAATAAGCGATAGTTTGCGGTACACAAATTAACCGTACCGTGGTCTTACAACAGTGCCCAAAACTGAAAAAGAACCTCATAATGTGTTCAGTCATATAACTCCTCTGTGCTATGCTTACACGGGGAAATGTTTCACCTATTTCAGATTCTCAGAGGTATGGTGAGTGTACCATATGCTGTTCATTAAAGGTGAGTGTACCATAAGGAGTTGGGAAAGCGATGTTGGCCAGACGCGCAGCATCCAGCACAGTTCGATTCGTCATCGCACCACAGGCATTCGTATCTGATGAGCGTACCATGGATAGGATCTATAGCTATCGGTAACAATATGATTCAGTTTCCCCCTAAACATAAGACTGACCTGATCGATAAGCCGGCTCACTCCAGTGAGTCCTCTAACGGCCCTTCAGCGCCAGCCCTGGAAGATAGCTTTGAGCCTTCCTCCAGAGGGTCCTACAGAACTCGGAGGAGTCTCTTGAGAGACTCAAAGACATTTTCCTTGGCCGGCATCAACTGCTCTCCTTCCACGGTCCGCAGTGGGATTCGTCCCTCGCCGCCGACTGTGAGAAATATGATATCCTTGCCACAGACCTTAGCGGCAAGGATATAACCTTCATCACGGTTGGCAGCAATGCCTCTGATCCCTGCTGATGTGCGTGGAAAATATGAGGTGGTACGCGCCTGGTCGAAATACTCCTATGCTGCGGTTCTTGCCGAAGCAACGCAATGTTGGGCATTCAACCACTAAAGCACAATGATGCTGGTCTTTGAGGCATTATAAAGCCGAAAACGCACTTCTTCCTGAGCCGGCTGAGGAGGGAGGATCAAGGGTCCGAAAAACTGTTTGAGGAGGGAACTCAGCCAAAATTTTCTTTTTCCTGGATTAATCATTTTATTTTCTCGAGTGCCCCCCCCAAATAGTTTCAAGCCGGATCTAGCTTTGGTATGGTTTTTTCTCACATTTGGGCTGAAGGCCTGAGATGGAGCCCCAAAGAGAGCAGGGGCCCTCAAGATTTTTTAGGGCCCCGAAGACAAAAACAATTCCTCGAGGTCAGTTCAAGAGGGGGGGGGGGTTAAACGGGCACTGAACAAGGTTGTGGAAACCGCTTTCAGTTTTAGCGAGGACTATGAAAGGGTACGGTGGGCATAAGGACAGTTCACTATGGTAACCCACCAATAAACGCTTGTAGCTCTTCTGATGCCTTTTTATGACACGATTTCGATAACAAGATATCACAAGGTAGCTAAGTCGAACACAAAACTTAGGTGTAAGGCAGAAATTGAACCGGCATCGCATCATGTTCCGGGCGAGATTGTTATAATCACACTACCGACACCGCTCTGTGTCATTCGTCAGGGTAGCGATGCGATGCGGGTTAGATTTCTAGCTTTTACCTAAGTTTTGTGTTCAAATCAGCTACATCGGGATATCTTGTGATCATATACCATGCAACAAAAAGGTCCTAAACACTCAAAAACATCAGAATTTTGTCTTCAAGAGGCCTCAGCTTAAAGGCAGCAGACACGCTCAAAATAGGTATGGATTCAATGACATAAATCGGAGCTCTAAAACTGGTAGTATGGTAAATAGACGAAAAAATCGACGAAAACTGTACGCAAATACAGGAATAACGGTTGTTTTGTTGTGGGGTAAAAGTGGATGAGTTAGGCTCGCTCGCTTTAAGCAGCGAATATTACCGACAAAACGTTTGAGATAGCGAAGCCGATAGAATCTTTCGGCCTGTACTAGAACGCTCATCTTGTTGGAAGAATCATAAACCAGCTAGAGTGACTGCACTCGTATATTGAGCTGGCGTAGTTGTCGAAGCTCATGGGCGGGGTTGACTAAATGTTCCGATTTGCTTTGCTCAAATTTGGTAGTTTGGCCTCGTCTTTAATGCTTCCAACTGCGTGAGCGTTCTACTGTGGCCCATAAGGCCCAAGCAATGTATGTAGTTATCCCAACAACTTTTGCTGCCTTTAACTGGATTCAATGCCGATGTGTGCCTGCCAGATCATATCCGTTATCGGGTTATTGCTATTGTGCCTTTACAGTTCATGTGTCAATTACATTGCTGAGGAACACATAACGGTGTAATAGTGTAATGGTAGCACTCTCGCCCAGAAAACGATGCGATGCAGGTACGAGTCCTGCCAATCCCCAGGTTTTGTGCTCAACTCAGCCACCTTCTGATAGCTTATAGCTCCGCTCAGAGTGCTGGAGCGCAGCTACAATAGTCAAATTCGAATTCATCGTAAAATCCTTTGTTTGAGAATTGCATTTGATTCGTTTTGGCCACTTTCCGCGAATGACATCCCTTTGTGAATCGAGCATGTCACAAGGGATGAATTCTGTACCCTCACTGAAGATCAAAACTCGCAAGTTTCTGATACTGATCTCTGAAGAAAGAGCTTATGTTCTTAACAAATCACAGCGATATCACCGTTATCATTTCGATCAGTTGAAACGTCACAATGAGTCGTATTTGTTAGTACATGGTGACAAACGATTGCTATCATTCAGCACAGAATAAAGGGAGACGAAAACCGAACGTAATCGAAAGGGCATTATTGTAGCTTGGGCTGCAGTCTCACATGTTTTCTCATTGTCAGACATTTGGTACGCTCTTCATTCCACCATTTTTTGTCCACCATTTTTTTCTTTGTTTCCGAACTGTCTACTAGCTAGGTTGTAGCTAGTTTGAGGTCTGTTCTAATGCCTTCCAATATAGATTCTAGCTTAAGATTGAAAAACAATCCCTGCAATCTATACCAGACGTCGTAAAATGCCTTCGTATAATTAGACCACTTTAGACTCCATAACTCCTCCAATAAAAATCCTTCTCAACAACAGTCGATCACACTTCCACATTGTCCAGACATCGTAAATCCTCAGCAATCTTAACGACCGTAGGTTGCTGCTGTTTGTGTTAGCAGAAAGCGTCATCCTGGATTTCATGTGATTTCTCAATGTTGCACCCACATAAATCATTGACAGTCTGAAAGTACTCTGGAATAGTATCAGTATTGCAAAGATCTTTATTCATAGGTTTTTACACAGCTTCGACTGCAGAAAGAACTCTGTACAAGTTTAGAAGAGAGCTATTACTAAATATTTGAACTAGCTAGGTCGAATATGCAAATTTGAATTACCAGGTTACCTAAAATAACCCATGAACTTGGACAGGCAATTTTCATGTACATCTATCATACTCTCATTATCAAAACGGAATCCCGGTCCGCATTTGCGAACAATCGCTGTTGCGACACGTAGTGTTACCAAAATCATGTTGGGGTTACAGACGATCTTTTTGAGACCACGACATCACGGTAGGTACTGCTTACTGCAATGTTAAAAGGCGATGGTGCGGTTGCGGTCGACACACTAACACTACGTTGGAAAACGTGGCGCCTCGCATGATTTTGGCATCGATCGACAGCACTGCTGATCCCAAGTGGATCACGGTTTTTCTCCTCTTTCTCGCTTGTTTGAAGCCAGCATACACGCTCAAAAATGATATCAATTTTATGGAATGAATCAAAGGTCTGAAGCTGTTAATATTCAGAGATAACGAAAAAACCGAAAAAAATCAACTGAAATGAAGATATAGCGGTTCGTTTTATATTGGCCCAGAAGTGGACGAGTTGTACTGCATTGGCTGAAATAGCGGAGCTAGCGGAAAATTTGTTGGGATAACGACGCTAATGTATTCGTACGACCCTTTCTGGAACGCTTGCGACGTTAGAAGCGTAAAAAGTGAGCCAAAATGACCGTAATCGAGCATTGAACATTTGTATTGAGGGGCGGAGCCCGTATCGATGGGCGGGGAAGGGATGATTTTGTGACTCGATACGACTCAAATACGGTCATTTAAACTCGTTATCAACTCTTCCAACTTCGTGAGGGCTCTTCTAGGGCCCGTACGACCCCACTAATGTAGTTATCTCAACAACTTTTGCGAGCGTGTATGCTGCCTTTGAGCTTTATTTTTGTTTCTGATTGTTTTAATATTGCGACTAAAGGCTTTTCTCAGTGCGTGAGGGGAAAATGCAGTATTTTCGATTTCGAAGTAGAACTTCGAAACAAAACTAACGTGCCCGAACAAGAGGCAAATTCTCCTAACTCCCAATCGCAACATTATTAGAGTCAGAAACAAAAATAAAGCTCAAACAAGAAAAAACAAAGAAAACCCGTGGCTCATATGGCATCAGCTGTGCTTTCGAACGATGAAGAAATCTGGCAATGCGCCAGGTTTTCCACCGTAATGTTAGTGTTTCGACCGCAACCGCACCATCGAATTCTCACACTGCAGCAAACTGTACATCAACTAGCTGCGCTCTGCACTTGCGGACCAAAATTTCGTTTCGATAAGGGCAGAATGTACCCAAAACGTATTCTTGAAAAAGACAGAGTTTAACCAGACCTTGCCCTCAAAATGATATCCGAACCCATGCTGGGACTAGCTTTCTTTGAGCAACCATGGAGCTTTCTGATGTGTTAATGGTTTTTTTTAATCTCATATGTATGAAGTCTACCTGATAATATTGCAAATTTCGAATGACTGCATTTCGTAATTCAGTAATGTCTGAGCAGAGTCTCAACAAATGGGCAGTCAAGCACTGATAAGAAATCGGGAACATGCACCCACAATAGCCAATTTAGGGCTTGCACAGTTTTCACTATCGCTTTTCCGCCTACATTGTCTGTTCACTGTAATAATCACACGTGCATACTCACAAAGCATCATAGTAAAGCAGAACACTTTCGCTTCCAGGATCATTCAGAGGGAGTGTTCACCACTGTTGAGTACTTTTATCAACTTATAACGATGGAGTACACTGTAGCTTGCTCTAGCCAGTGCAAGAGCTCAACAATACCTAATCATCGTCCGTACGCAAAAGCGATGAAAAGCCAGCACCCCCATATATTTTGTCGTGAGCGCTGCCCTCAAAGTAATCCTAAAAGGGTCGCAAAACCGAACAACGGGAAAAGTTTTGGTGGCTATGGTTTGCCTGAAAATTTGAAATAATCTTGATTAGAAAAATCTTATTCAAGGCAACAAAAACACAAACCAAAAACAGAACAAAAAAACCCAAGAGGGACAACCTAATAATTTCGTCTAAGATTTCAGTTTATCTTAAAGACGATCCGACGCTGATTCCAAATATGTTTTCCTCGAAAATTGAGCAGCAAAGGCATTGTAGACGACTTGTCTGAAGCGTGTCTTTTCCGTCACTTGCAACCGACTTAGGCCGGGATCATACTCCCAGCGACGAGCGACGAAACGCAATGTCTACCATCCGTTTCGACCGATAATCCATATGCCTGATATGCACTATCGCCGTCGCTGGTCGCGGAAAGTATGATATGCGTTGGGACTGGAATGAAGAGAGAGGCTTCAAAGGAAGGGGAGAACGGGGCTATTGATCGAATACCATCGCTCATCTCAAGCTGTTGAGCTCGATAGGTCTTCAGAAGGGACGTGCCAAAGTATTTTCTTGCTGTGAAGCAGGACTCTCTCCCTATACCTCACTTATTTGGAGGATTTGTGTGCTCGCACTTGACAGGTATTAAGTAATGTATCCTCTGTTTCCGAGTGAAATCTATTTCCGTTCATTGCTTGTGTTTGAGCGCGTGCGCTGCGTCTTCTTCTACCCACATTTTCTGGCTGTCTCTACCCTCGCCCCGCACAAGCGCGCAAGTGAGCACAGTAAATTTGGTTCGGAAACAGAGGATAGGTCATCACAGCTCGCCTTTCTGTTCTTCACTGCAACATACTATCGTACTTGGATTCAAATTCCTGTCCCCCCCCATTGCGGACGACGGCTTTTGCATAACGCTACACAATGATAATACATAGTGCTGGGAGGAAGGTGAATCGTGCTTCAGCACGATTATCATCCTCTTGTGTGATGCAACAGCCATTGTCCGCAACTGCGGACAACGGCATTTGGCTCCGAGTACGACGGTATTTCAGCGTAAAAACACAATGTAGAGCGATGTCTGGTCTGAGCTTGAGATCGGTGCATCCAAGAGTGCTCTAGGGATCCATAAAGTAGACACTGCGATTGGACCGTGAGTCAGGCGTCGAAAACCCCTGTAACTTCGTTCAGAGAAAGGGAGCACAACTAGGAAGGTCAAATTCGATTTTTTATTTGAAAATTGATACTTAAATTCGCATTTCGTTCGAAATAGCCCCATTATTCATGTGGTATTTTAAAAGAATCAATCCGGTCCAATGCACTTTTAACATGGCCTACTTGTAATAGCAAGCACTTTTGATGTCATCTCTGCCCCACTGCACTGAATGTTTACGCTGGCATAGTATTCAAGCACTTTCTCATCCACAAAGCAGAAGATTATGAATTGATATGTATGCTGAAGCAGTTATTGTATGGTTTAGAACTGCCACTGTGATTCGTCTGACAAGACGATAGATTGCAGTTGTTAGAGGCAATTCTCCACAGTTGTTGAAACACCTAAATTCGACTATTTTCTAACCAATAAATTTTGTACTCCTGTTTTATCCCGGAACCCTCTGCAGAGAAAAAAGATGTTCTGCCCTTTTCTTGCCCAAAGCTTCATGTTGCCAAAGGTCATTCAAACTGACGTATGTAGCTGACATTTGTCTTCCACAGAGAAGCTTGGCAAACAAGCATATACCCACAGCTATACGATACTCATTTCAGCGCCTCTATGCAATTGTAAGAGAAGAAAGCCACAAAAGTTGCTATATGCAGGCATCATGTCAGACCGGATTCCACTGCATCTCCTCATCCTAGCTGTCGAGGATTGCCTCGTTCGCTACTTCATTCCTCTCTAAACCCCACACATACTCGTTTGTTTCGAAGTCCTCTGAACCTTATAGTTAATGTTTTGATATGGTAGACCCTTCTGATTTTCTGAACGAATGAAGAGAAAGCGCCAGATCCGAGACATTTCGTCCACTATAATAAAGGCATTTTCGAGAACCACTTGCTCAACTCCGTCTGTGGGGGGGACTTGGACGATTTCAGAGATGTGATCAGAGTTTGACCCTCTCCGAGATAAGCGTAAAATCTGAAAAATATTTTCCTGCGTGTCCTGTGTCTTTAAGTCAAAAGCTTTGGAAAATTGTCAAAGAAACCTCAGACTCTTGATGAGCAACAAATGATCTCCTTTGAGAAATATTGAGCTGAATCTGAATTTTTTTCTATAAGTGATTTCAAAACCCCGTAAAGATACGCTCAGCTAAGAATCGTTACAAGTTGAAACCTATATCACTCTGTTAATAGTTCAAGAAAAGAGCTTTCCCTCATACAATTTTCACTGGGGTTCACTTTGGCTCTGAATACGATAATGAGATTCGTTTCCAAATTTTCAATAGATTCCTGGTTGTTTCGGAAGGCATTACAAAGTACAGAAAAGAACCGTCTTCGAATCATCAGACCAGCAGCACGGGGCGAGTTACTATACGGATTTTACCATGAATGCTCGAGAGATGCTAACACTACATCTGTAGCTTTCGCAAATGCGTTTTTAACGCTTTAGATACCTCCTCATATAAGCCAGCTCACTGCATACATTTTGTAATGAACCCATACTAAAATGGTTTTTATTATGATAAATTTTTTGGTTGCTCATTCATCAGTACAGGCACTTTATTTTCTCAGTCCTACGCTTCTAAGACATTTGCAGGTGTTAACGGACGGCGATTCGTGAAGGAATCTATGATTTAGGCTATCACGTTTATATAGTGCGACGTTACGCTAAAGGAGTTGCAGTAACGGCGGAAGAAAATCCGAAAATCGTGTAAAGAATCACATTTATAAATAGAAACGTTATTCAGTTATTTCATTTCGCAGTCCCTCTCGAACCTGAAGGGTGTTCCTAACGCTTTAGAAAAGTCCAGTCAACAGTGTGTGAGACAGATTATCACTATCGCTTAAAAACTGCTCCCCGTTCAAAGGACCAGAAAATCGCTGACTGTTCAGAAGTGCAAACAGCGTCTGCTGCTCAAAATCAGAGTCGAGAATATGAAACTGGTACATTTACACTGAGTCTGAGAAGGAAATAAGGATATTGCGCGAATTAAACTTAAAGGCAGTGTTCACGATAATCTTCAATTTCGACATTAATCGCTAAATCAGTTGTTGTTTGGCCTCCCAGTAGATTTCAAATTACGATGAACTCGAGAAAAACTCTCATAGAAAGGCGCCAAATTCTTTGCTCTCACCCCACCTTTTACTCTCACTGGAACCGTTTGTTGTGACAATGAAATCTTTGTGGAACCGGTCCCTTGCGATTCTCTATGCTCTCTACTGCTCCGTCGCTTTCCGTTGAACCCCTAACTAATACTGTTTTGCCTGAAAGATTTTTCCATTTTTGATTAGCCCATTTTCACCGTGGTGACAATTTTGGTAGCATTTGGTGGCCAACAAATTATTTTCAGTGAAAAGAAACTGTTTTTCAATGGAAAACAAAATCATCGTGAACACTACCTATATTGTCAGCAATTTTTTCACTGGTTTTCCTGCGATGCATCTTCTGGGCCTGATTAGAATTATTCTTGAATTTTGATTGATTTAAAATATTTTTAATTTTTCATAACATGACTGATAATATTTCATGAAATTCCACTTTATCTATCACAACAATCACCTTCACCTCGGATATAACGGGTCCAGGACGGAAAATGACCCAACTTCTGTGTGTGTCACCACGTCCACAATATCTCGCCGCTCTGGATTACCCAACCAAAATACAGGACACCCAAGAAATCTAGTTTGAGATTCTACCCTTGTCTTGTAATTAATCACTCACTTATCACAATGATATCTCTAGATCAAGCGGAATCATGTCTCCTGAAGCATTTGCCCGTAATTTGACAGCGAAAATTATGTGGAAGATTTGTCTCAGGCCTGTCATTTTCTTCATTCGTGAGTGGCTTAACGAGCAGGAAGCGAGAGGCAGTATGTATGAGAGAAAGCTCATGAGAGGCAGCAGGAGCCGCTCCAGCCTCTACACGCTAAAGCTTGTCTGGCTGGAGTTGAACGGAAGCACATGCTGTACCGTCTTCTTTGCGTAGAGAATTAAGCTATATTATGCTACTTTGGCGAACTTCCCTGCCTAACTGCATTTCTTCGATTTATTCTCAGATTTGATTTGCCAAATCTTTGCTGAGTTTACAGCACAAAAAGAAAGAATTCCATTTACAGCAAAAGAAAATTCATTTAAAATATTTTATATTCAAAGAAAAGAAATCCAGAAAAACTAAAAAGAAGAATTAGGCAAAGTACATAGAACACCATAAAAGCCGAGAAGAAATGCTTCCAGGCGAAAAATTCGTGGTGCGTAGTGAGGTTCCGTCTCCACGCAATGCAAGGAGGGCATATGCTTCAGGTCTTACCTCTTCCCGACGCGTTGCGTCAGGACGCGAAACGGCTTCCTGCCATTCTAATAAGGCGCTATTCATACTACTCAATGTACCAGCGCGGCACGGCCTCGAGTTAGGGCTGTGGATTGCCAGCCGTCTTGCCAGCGTGGTACGCGCGTGACGCCCGCTCCTCCATGGCGGCGATGGGCAGTAACCACTTTTTAACACTCTTGCTATTGTTGATCTATCTTCAATGTCATTCCGTTCCATTCTAATTAATAAATTAGTACTATCTTCTGCTACCACAGTTAACTCAGGTACTGGAATTTTGTTTGTTTGGCAGAGTTGAGGCCCACTTTAATCCGCTCCGGCCATGGTGTTGACGCTGGAGTATTCATACTTTTTCTGCAAAAAGCGACATCTGACGGCGTCACGTGAAAACCACATCTGGTTTTCTTCTCAATCAAAGGTTGAACCAAGTGTGAATGGTTGGCGAAACTTAGGATCGTGTAGCGTGAAAATAATGCTATGGGCTCTTGAGAACTGCTCCGTGGTCTGAAAGGCGTTTTCCGATGATCATCTAACTTTGAGGAACAAAGCGCCACGACCTTGGGCTCCGGCAGAACAACTGAAATCAAATTCTATGTTCTTTATTCGAAGGATCCTCGAGAGTTTGGACGTGTGTGTTGAAACTTCTTGATATTTTAGAACGCTCTTGACAGCAAGAAGACGAAAAATTGTTCATACAGAGACACCGGACAGACGTGAAAAAGGGAGGCTGGATGCTCTGCGGATTTCGAATGAGTTTCTCAGAATTTGGGCGTTTTGGGTGGTCCTTTGCGATATTTCACCCTGGCGCCGTGTAATTGTAACAAAATTCGCGAGCGTACCCCGCTGGCATTGATGAGTATGAACAGCGCGTCTAAGCGTTCCGTGCGCCACGATTTGCCGCCCCAGGATTATGAGACAGACCGACAGCAAGGAATGAATGTTGAGAAACGAGTTTGAAATTCGTTCATCCACCTAATGTAGTCGCTATTGAGAGCCATCTTACGCTCTGAAAACCATTCTACGGTTTTCGTGTTTTGTTTCCTCGTTTGAGAGCATCTGAGAATGCAGGGATTACCGACGCATCATTGTGGAGATATGTATTGGTTCGAGCTAAGTTCTACAGAAGGGCGCGGCTCTCAATGGTGAGGATGTGCGGAATTTTAATGTTTCTGATTTTCTGTTTTCCTGACCATTTCATTGGTCATTTTTCAATGTATTTTGTTTTCTGTGAAAATAGTCGAAAAATTGGCAAAAATCGGGGAAAAAAATCGTAAACCGCGATTTGTAGAAAAGTTACTACTAAGACAAGAGATTGGATTCATCAGTGGTTAACACTTGGATAAGGGTGAATTCAGCCTGGACACTCTACTTCCCATGCTTTAAGAGCATCGTACACGATAGAAGACCATATTTGGTTTTGACGCTTCGTGTTGTTGTATCCCTATAGTGACTGAAGGTCGAAAAAAGCCCCCTCAAAAACGTCGAACTTTCAAGAAAACCCTTTTCAAGTAAGCTCAAAACAAATCTGGACTTTCCGCCGACATCAACATCAACCTGGGATAGTTGCGCGAAGAACGCAAGGAACAGTTTCACGAATCGTTACTTGGCGCAGCGTTGGGAGCAATTCACCGAAGACGCCATTCAGACTAGCGAAATTTTTATTTTGAGCGGAATTTAAAAGGGTTACTAACCCGCTGCGTCCATTGCTCTCAGCTGCTTTCGATCGATGCCGAACGTGAAATCGAGTGTCGTGTTCATTGCGCTCTACGACGCGTCAAAGTACGATCGCCGGCAACGACCACGGAGTTTTGGTCCTTGTAACAGCGGATCGACCCCAAGGCCGGTCCCCCGGACCCAAGAAGCCCTTTTGAAGTAAACGCATTTTCCTTCAGAAGCGATTTTGAAACTCAAACTTTCTGAGTGGCTTTGTTATGACCCACCAGTCCGACAGAACGCAACAGCTGGGATTAGGTTTTCATCGTGTAGGATGCCTTTAACGCTTTTACAAGACCGCTCGTAGGATTCGGTGAGAACTTGTTCTTTCCCTTTTCATCTCCTATCCCAATTTCACCGGTACTTCACAAAATAAAGGGGTGGAGAATGGCTTCGCCCCCAACCCCACGCGTTTTGGTCACGTATCGGGAACCATGAATTCTACAATTTTCAAAGAAAGCGTGCCCAGATTTTTTGCAAGAGGTCGGATTCCCTGTTTGGGCCAAGTTTCGGGTCGGGTGCTTGAGCTTTGTTCGACCCTACCCTCTCCTTATCGGTACCAGCTCCCTTTTAGTTCCAGTCATCTGAATTCCGCAAAATTCCTCTGCGGAAACAGCTGCTTTTCGGGGCTTCATAAGAAACTACCTACCGAATTTGAAACGAGACTAATCAGCTATCTCGTTAATGAGAGCATATGTTCTCCTGACTGTTAAGCAATCCATCTCTATTCTTCCATCCTTTTTATTTCTTCATCAATTGCCATGCAAATACTGGGTGGGTGTTGTGTGAGGTCAGATTTTGGACTCTGCATCCTAATCGACGGTTTCGAAATTTCGAATGATAAGCAACCATGACGTATACTAGAAAAAACAAAAGTTATCAAAAATTACGAAAGGCGCGCTGAATCCCTGAACATACTTCCGGATGTGGTTGAAAATTATAGTGTTGTTTACATAATAGCCTCCAAAAATAGCAAGCTGCTGATAGGGGATTATTACGCGTGTGGTCTTGCAGAGCACGAAACAACACTCCCCGCCAGCTACCCAAGCCGTGTAGTCATAAAACCAGAGATAGTAGTCCACAAATGCAATGACGGAATCATTGTGCTCCTGTTTAGAAACGAATGCGTAAACCATTTGATCCGAGCATGATCGGGTCCAGAAGCGCGCGGAAAACCGGTCCAGCCGACCGACGAACGGAAAAGCAAACTTCCGCCTGTCTTAGACCCGTCCTCCTGTCATCCCTCATCAGAGTTCTTTACCTCTTCTCCATTTCTGATTTCTAGTTTATTCCAATGCGTTTGAACTCTAGAACAAATAGCTACTGAAATTTCATCAGTAGCTGTTTAGAAATGAAGAAGAACATCAGATTTAAACTGATTCTATCGAGAGATGGGTAACTCTACTCAGGAGTGTGCTGAACTTAAAGGCAAAGTTAACGATGATTTTCCTTTCCGTGTTTTTCACTTAAAGGCATCGTACGCGCAGGAAACCGTATATTATTTTTTCATGTTTTTGTGTAGCTTGGCCTCTCTAGTGAACGAAAATGTCGAAGGCGCCCATGAAAAACTTCCATTTTTAAAGAAAATTCTTTCGGAACACGTTGTAAATACGAATTCGAATTTCGCGCCAAAATGGTTTTTGAGGTTTTTCTGCATTTGGGGGCCTCGCCACTGTTATTTTCGAAGTTTTTCTACATGTGGAGTTTGTGCCGTAACTGTGTTCCACGGTGTTTGCCGGTCGAATCTGTATTCTATGAAAAAGTGCTATATGACTGGTGAGAACTGGTGGCGGATCCTCATCTTCAACCTCTTCCAACCTCGTAACTCTGGGTTTTGAAGCACCAGAAATCACCCGTGTGGTCTACCGTGCTCATTCATGAAATTGAGACCAAAAAATGGAAAATGATTTTCAGCGCGGGCGATGCCTTTGAATCAATGCGTTGGCAACCATATGTCATCAAAATTACGAGGAAACGTCAAAAAACGCACTAAGACGTCTAATTTCAGTGGCATTATTCTTTGACCTGGACTAGTTGTCCGCTTGGATGAACATGTTTACGGGGGTTGCCACCAGTGAAAAATGGGACTAATCGAAAGCGGAAGAATATTTTAGGCAAAACAGTATTAGTTAGGTTCCGAAGGAGAGAATGGAGCAACATAGAGTAGAGAAATGCAAAAGACCCGTCCGCAAAAGATTTCATTGATACAACAAAAAGTTCCTGCGAGAGTAAAGAGGCGGGATGGGAATAAAGATTTCGTGTCCTTCTGGTGCGTTTTTATCGGTTTCTTCGTCATTTCAGTTCTACTCGGAGGCCAAACAATCGATCTAGCTATTAATCTCAAAATTGAAGATTATCGTGAACACTGCCTTTAATGTTTTCTGATTTCAATTTTCTGGCCATGTTGGCCTTCCTGTTTTCTGTTTCCAGTGTTTTTCGGAAGAGCGGTCATAAACAGGAAAAAAATCAGAAAAAATTAATTTTTTCAGTCTTCGTAATGATAGGTAGCAGTTGCTTGTGAGTGGCTGGCATTTAATTGTGGGTCTTGTTCACTACGAAAACCTATTCAGACTTCTAAGGATGTCAAGTAACGGAAGCTGAAATGTATTGCATGAAGACCAGCCAGTTGACAGTAATAATGTAGAAACTTCTTTATGAGTCATTCTACTGATCTCCGGAAACGGACTCACATCAGAGTCAAAAGCCAACTATGGCTGAAATAGTTTCGATGCCGAGCTCACCAGTTTCTCAATTGCGCTACATTTTTACACTGCTACCATCTGGTTCAGCTAATTTTTGCGGGCTGATTTTTTGTAGCATTAGATAATCGTTTCAAAACCTTTTGATCGAATACACAGACTGCAAGACGCCTAGGTGGAGATCCGCTGGTTTATGCGGTGCTTGCGTCGGAAAGCTGCCGCCCCCACGTCGTCACTGTGGCGTGACGCGCGACGCTCATCGCCAGACGACCTACCCCCAGGCGCCTTACATTTTGTGTATACGACCTACCGACTTGTCTAGTAAAGCCTTTTCATAATTAGCCAGAATTGAAATTTCGTTGTTCAATCTTCGACCTTGCACCCTCCCTAGGCAAAAACACAGCCTGAAAATAAAGGTAACTTCTCATCTGGAGTTAATTTTACAGATCAAAAATCCTCGTTAACGAAGTTCAATCGCTAACGCTTACTCAGACGCGTGCAACGCGGCGTTAAGAGTCGCTGTTGCCGCCATACACGGTTGAGAGCTTGAGCCATCCATCGCTATTCCTTCAGGAGCGGACGATTGACACCGCTCTCTCAAGCTACGATTTATGACTTCAAAAATATTAATGAATGCATGACGGAATTCTAAAACATACCTTTTTATTAGAGAAAAGCTGAGATACAGTTAGTACTTATCATACATATGATAGAGCGCTTCAGAAATTCTCTGTTTTCTGGTCATTTTGGCCTTCGTGTTGTCTGTTCGCTGTCTTCTGAAAAACTCGTTTTTCTGTTTTCTGAATTATCTTCTGGAAATTTCCGCTCACCCCTAAGTCGGTCGAATGGTTTTACGATTCAATTTTTTGTTGAAAATACGCGCTGTTTATTGCAATACATGAATATAATATAAACACCGTATCAAAGTTGACGAATTAATTCTCTAGTCTATGATCTATACCTCTTTGTTTACCAGACACTAATTCCAGCTTAACATTTCAAATGGATGTTGTATTGTTATCCTGCCAACCATAGGTTCCTGATTTTGCTGAATTTGCATAACCTCTACTAAGAAAGGCTTGCAGAGTCCACCATTTCAATCCGTTGGCCCACCGCTAAACGAAACTCTTGATCTTGACTTGATAGAACCTAGATCGGAGCTGTTGTTGTCAACTCTCCTCGCCAACTTGTTAGTCTTGATCAGTTTGTAATGAGTTGGAGAACTCAAATAATTCGGCAGAACTTTAGACAAATTGCTTTTGTCCACTTTCAAACTACAGACTCTTCCTTTTTAGCGGTGCCTTACAGTCTCCTCGCAGATTTTAGTCTAATAAGTGGAAAAGGCTGCGGAGGTAAATCGCCGCGCGGTCGGCCGGTGGTGTCGCCAACGCAGCACGACCAGCCGCAACGAGCCCACCCGTTCCATCCACTGGACTAATCTGATATAGAGACCATATATAGAGTGTAGTCATCTGGCTGAAACAAAGGGAAACAAAAAAGACCCTCCGACGTTGAATGGACGAACCCTTTAGAGCCCTGCGCAGCCCACAAAGCTACGCATATAACCAGGGGTGTGCGGCAAAGGAATTTGAATTTTCGGCAAACGGCAACGGCAAGCCCTAAAAACGCCCGGCAAACGGCAAGTGGCAAAACGGCAAACGGCAAAATCTTTTTGTGTTATAATACATCAACATTTGCGAACAAGGGAGGGTTAGCAACTTCAGATGGAGTTTCGGGATGCAATTTTAATATGTTCTAGGGGAGGACAGTATTTCAGTATCCCATGCTCAGAACCTGCTAAATGCCTCAGGCAGTCCCTAAAAAGGTGAAATTCTGATCAGGGCCAGGACGGTTTGGCCCGAAGCGAGTAGAGCCGATTCAACGATTGAATTACCTTTAGGTGTGTTCAAAATAGATGTAGAAAATTTTGGTGCATTGATTCTGTTTAGATCAGAAATTATGCATCCTTGCCCAAATTCTGATCTATTCTGAACATGCACCAAGGTAATTCAATCGTTAAATCAGCTCTACTCACTTCGGCCGAGCCGTTCTGGCCTTGTTCAAATTTGGACCTTTTTTAGGGACTGCCTGAGGCATTTAGCAGATTTTGACTGTGGGATATTGGAACACGGTCCCCCCCTAGAACATATTAGTGCATCCCGAAACTCCATCTGATGTAGGCAACCCTTCCTTGTTAGTCATGTCGTATTCCATGCAATATCTGCCAATTACTATGAGCCTGACGTTTCAATAGCCTTTACAGGAAGGAAAATCCTTTATATCAGAAGCTACTTGGAAGCCCCAGGTGATCAATAGTCACTGCCAAGATTAACAAGGCTGTAAGCTTCTCCATCGCCAGCGGATATTCTGTTAATTCCTCTCCATTTGAAGTTTCCGTACAAATCAACGCTAGAGATTCAAAAGATGGGCGTCTTCTTGAGCAGTGCAAAGTGTAACAGGCTCGCAAAGGGTTTTCTGAAAGGGGCCTGCGGCCAGCGCGTCCCAGCGTAGACGGTTCATGGAAGATCAGCAAACCGTGAGCAAGCTTGGTGCGATGGGAGTGTGCGCCGACCCAAAGACTGTGAACGATACTGGTACCACAATCAGGTGCGAATAGAAGAGTGAATACGCGATGACTGGTCGGGATTGATGGCGAAATACAGTTCACACCGCGCGGTTTAGGCTATAACCGGAGTCACAACTTTTACTGTTAGTAGCAAGTAGTAGGCTCAAGGATTTCAATTTCGCTCACTTCAAGCTACGATTGAATGGTTACCCTTGTGAGGCTACAGGAATGGAGTGAGACCAGCCTAATTGAATGCAGTGCTCACGGTGAAAGCAGCCTTCGAATTTTCAAATCAAGAGCTCCGAGATACATGTTGATCGAATGCGCAGAATAAGAGGTGTTTGACTGGTACATGCGACGCGCGCGACGGAAGTCCGCTGCGCTCACTTCGTCTCTGGAGCGCCGCGTGTAGTGCGCTAGCCAGCTGGACTACTCTTCGGCTCTTCCCTTTGTGCGTATTCGGCCTACAAGCTAGCACGAGGCCAATTGCAGCAACAATGTTGGTCAGAAACAAGCAATAAATCGCTTCATACGGTCCCAAAACTTGAATATGGTTCACCCGCCCCACTCACCTCCCCGGTGTCTACCGAGGGAGTGGGGGGAGCGAGGACACCACGTTCAAGTTTCCGGGCCGCTATAATGCTTTTGGTTGTCATTTTGAGCCGGTTTCCCACACTGTTGTTGCAATGGGCCTCAAACCTTTCGATTCCTGGTGAAAAGTTGAATGCCGTTTTAATCGTTGCCTTCAACGCTTTTTCATTTTTTCATCTTTACACCATTTCCTAGCAAACCCAGCTCTGCCATTAAGTCAACCTTTCATTTCAGCTAGTGATCTCGAAATCGAAAATTTCATTGACCACTGCCTTTAATGACCGCTGTGAATATTGATCAACTTTTAAAAAGCCGGACAGTGTTTGCAGAATTGATAATTTTCCTGTCCCAATTATTACCGTCAGCCAACCAACCGACGATAGGTGGGCCTATATACACGAGTTCTCCACTGGTTCATATGTCTAAGTAAGGCTGCTTTTGAGCTACAGCTTTGACATGACTTGGTTTTGTATTCCTAGAACTTGCAGTAATCCGTCTGCCTCTGAAAAAGGGTTTTTTGCAATTTTGGCATTCTTAAAGGGTTGAGAATTTGATGATTAAAAAAGATATCTGAAGGCTCCCAAACAATTTAGAAATCGAACCAACTCCTCTGATTACCCAGTCGAGATGTTTTCATAAGTTAATGATTGAAAGGGTAAAATTATACATTGAATGAACCAGAACCAGAAGCTGGAACTAGTCGAAATAATTATTTATAGCAGCTTCGAATCGGTGACCAATACAGAGACTGCAGTTAGGGGAATTTGTTGTTTCAACGAATTTTTGCCGTTTTAGACGACAATTTCGGCAAACGGCAACGGCAACGGCAAACCCCAAAAATGGCCGGCAAACGGCAAACGGCAATTACCGCACACCCCTGCAGATAACCCATATTAGCGACACCGAACTCTTTGAAAAACACAACAACAACTCGCGGCCATCCTAGTCACCTTTTGTGGGGATACGGGCTGTCATCGCGCCGATGTGGGTATTATTTCGAAATTTGAGGTTCCAGCTGTTCATGAATGACTATCATCCTCTTTATCGTTCCGCACTGCCTTTTTGAAATTTTACAAAGATTACTTCCTTCCGAAAAAATATATCCCTCAGTTCGATCGATATGGCTGATTCTCGCTGTGCGTCGCACATCGCGGCAAGTATTGTTCTGGTCTGATAGTCATATGAGTGTATACACAAGCAGTTTTGAAAACTTCACGACATGCCAAGGATGACGTCAGTCGTTTGCCTGGGCTCTCCTCAACTCCCTACTCATTATCACCCAAATCTTCTGCAATTAAAATACCCACCCTCGAACTTTGCAAAAAGCGCTTTTTTGGGCCCCTTCGTCATACCTGTGGAAATTGGGGTTTCATCAGGATCTTCAAGACGGTGTTAAAATTTCATTGATATCTCGAACTATGCCTTAGTCATAGGTATGTTGCTCGAAAAAAATTGAAAGTGCGTTTTCGCGTTTTTTTTTTCGCAGAATTGGCAAGAGCGAGGGTGGGTACTGTAGAGCGCATTCATGAAATTGTGTAGTGGACCTCAGCAGGGGCGGCATGCATGAACGCTTGTGAGGGGGCAGGGAGCCACTCTGCGTTCTACGTGCAAAGCGTAGAGCCAGGGGTGACCCGAAAAAACATGCCGTCTCTTTAAAGGCACAGGACCCCCAGAAAATTAATTTTTAGATTTCATGCTTATCTAGGAGAGAGTCACACGCTGATCACACTGGTATCTCTGAAATCGTCCAAGACCCTCTTTAAACAAAGTTATGACTCTTCAAAGAGGCCTAGATTCTGAGGGTAAAAAATTGGTGGACGAGTTGTCTCAGGCCTGTATTTCCCTTCATTCGCAATCGTTGCGTGAGAGAAAGTCAAGATAAGGAGACAGTCCGGTAATGGACTGAAGAACGACGACTTGTTGGAGTTCATCAATCCATCGAGCCGTTATCGAGTTCGAAAATTTGTTAGGGGGTCGGGCCTGTGGTGGTGAGCGAAGGGGGTCGGGCCTGTGGTGGTCGCTTATATCTCGCTTATTTGGAGGAAATGAGATCTGGCATTTGGCACGTGTTATGCAGGAGGGGTCTTCTACACAACTACATGGAAATCTCAAAATTCATAACTGACGGTGTACTGTGCCTTTAACGGACGCAATCTCACTACGCACAGTGTACGCACCGCCTAACTAACAGCTGTTTTGGATTTTGTCCTTATCTGAAACGGCTTTATTTCTGCGAAATACTGAAGCCAAACGGTAAAATTATTTGAAAATTGATTAACTATCGCAGAGAAATTTAAAAATATTCAACTCAAGCACGATTGAAAAAAGACACTTAGGCGGGGAATTCACAGTGCGTCGTGAGCTTGCGTCCTTACACAATGGCGACGGCATGGCTTTTGGGTCACCTCTGTCTCAACGCTTCCCACGTAGGACGCGGAGCGGCTCCCTGCCCTTCTCACCAGCGTTTACGCATGCCGTTCCAGTATAATGCGTGCCAGTGCGAGATCTCAATTCAGTGAATAAGCGAGATATGTATAAGCAACAATCACGGGGATAGGGGCTCTCTACACACCGACGGGGGAGTTGTCTCGCTTTTCGCGGCTCTATTTCCACACAGGACCACTTCGCTTGGATTGAGTGTCGTAAAGTTTCGAACTTCAAAAATGGGACAACTCCTTCCTTTGTGTGTAGAGAGCCCATATCCCCTTCAATCACTACCGCCGACCACGCCCCTTTCTTTGAATTTCAAACCCAATAGTGGTTAGATGGATCGATGGATTTCAAACGGGTCTCCAGTTTTCCCTTCCTCGTACATCTCTCTATTAACACTGACTCGTTCTCAAGAAGCGACTGCAAACAATTGGTAGTGTCGTCCTGAGACTAAAGAGAAGTACCCTTTGTTTTTAATGTCTCCTTGACTCACGATATTTTTTTTTGTTTTTTTTTTCATATTATTTTTGTTCAGTAAACCAAGTCACCACCCCTCTCACTTTAGCCTAGCCCTGGCCGAACCAGCAGCTCGTTTTTCTTATCCCATTCCTACTCACGAAGTAAAGTCGAATTATGCAAGTTGTGGTGAGGGCGCCCTTTGGTGCATATGCACTCTGCTCACCAAAGACCGGCTAAAGGGCACTACTCATAGCCGATCGAGATTTTCCAGAGGATTTATGAGACATTTCGTGAGACGGCAAATTACTTGCAACCATCCTCAAACAGCAACTGTCATTTGGCTGGATATTTCTGTCAAAACTAAACACATTTGGCTGTATATTTCTGTCAATACTGTTCTAACTAAGAAAATACTTTTGGGCAAACAAGCCGTTTGTTTGCAACGTAGCATACTCTAATTATGACTACATCCACCAGTTGTCCCACATCAAAGGTTGTGGCAGAGAGCTTTAGTCGTGTTACAGAGGTGTTTTCTCAGTTCGGTCAGCACATATTCATTTGGGATCAGGCAGTTTTCAGAATGCTAAATAAATTATGCATTTATCTCGACACTTTTTTCTTAGGGTTACTAGGGGTGATTTGGGGTCATAAGCACGCAACTCCGATCATCTGCCTCCATCGCTGTCCCACATTTTCACCTTTTTTATAGCATGCACCAGATAGAAAGGCTCACATGTGGGGGTGAAAAACGCCAACTCCATGTGGCGGGTTTGACGGCGAACAGGCCATGCCAAAGTTTTATCCATTCCTGACACAGCTTATGCACCTGTTGAAACTCAGTCAACAGTCCTCTAGTTCTCCTACTGTGATTGTTTAACATGACCCCGTGATTCCGCTATTTAAGCCTACCGGCTTGATCAGGCTAATCTGTAGTGCTATTCCTCCACTGATTGCTCAACAGCTTATGAAAGAGCAGTCTGGACTGTTGACGATGACGTCAGCCGCGTTGTCATCCTCTTCATGATACTTCGCGTGACGGATCGTAACATATCGTGCATAACATAACTTAACATAACATAACATAACATAACATAACATAACATAACATAACATAACATAACATAACATAACATAAACATAACATAACATAACATAACATAACTTAATATAGAATAACATAACATAACATAACATAACATAACATAACATAACGCAACATAACATAGCATAGCATAGCATAACATAACATAACATAACGTAATATAACATAACGTAACATGGCATCATAATATAGCGTAACATCACATAACACAACATAACATAACATACATAGCATAATTGGACATACATAACTATACATAATATCACATATCATGACAAAAAATAGCGCACCTAGTAATATTTTTCCTTGAGTCGTGTTCCAAACAGCTACCATTACACCTGATGAAATAGTTAAATTTAGCTGCACAACACTTGCTGCTCTACTGTATACTATTTTCAACATCTCAATGGTGCTCCAAAAAAACTCACCAGCTGCCAACATTTGTGTGAACATGTGGACACTTCAAGTTCTTATGACGTCAATTGAAACTCAACACCCAAGCATAATATGAGACTCGTAGGCTAGTTCAGACATCGAAAAGTTTTTTTTACGCCGGAACTCGTCTATTTTCAAGTCATGAAGTGAATGCTCATGCACAAACCTAAATCGTGACGGTGCCGAAAAAACTCACTAGAACTGGTCCCAGCGCAAACTGGAGCTTTAAAAAATGATCCGTTGAATGTTGTGGGGGAGACTAGAGAAAACGATTTAAAGTCCGTAAATTTCCATAATGCACCTGGGTAGATCAAAAACCACAGAAAAACACAATTTTTTGAACTTTAGAAATTCAAACACTTTCGGCCCAAATTTTGTGAAGGGGAATAATTTGGATCGTTGAACACAAATATAAGGTGAATTTTCAGTTTTTTGAAAGACTATGGTAAGTCACTGTAAATGGCACAGTACATATATTACAGATACTACAGTAACCTTCTGAGGAACTGAAAATGGACATTATATTCGTGTTCAGCGCCCAAAATGACGCTTCTGAACGGAGTTCGGATTGAAAATGTTCTAATTTCTGAAATACAAAAAAAAATAGTTCTAGCAGTTTTCGATCCACCCATGTGCGCCAAGGAAATTGATTAAACTTTGAATTGCTCTGTCTTACATTCCCCCCGACACTCAACAAACCATTTTTCAAACCTCCAGTTTGTGCTGGGATCGGCTCTCGTCAGTTTCCGCCCATTCATCAGGTCTCTGAAAGTAGTCAAGGATTATTTCCGAACGCGGCAAGTCCTTTGAAGACACGTTAAACGACAAAAAATCGTGACCGAGTTCCCGGCACACAACAATTCATGAAGGAATGATAGAGTTCTTCTGGGGCGGTAGTAATCTGGCCTTAAGTGCGAATTAGTGATAATGAACATCTTTCACTGATGTGGAGTAGACAACCATAATAATGAGGAGCCAGTTCTATGTTGAGTGAGGATCTGAAACGCTGTAAACAAAATTTACCACACACTGTGAGAAGCGAACCAGGCCAACAGGACTGGAACGAGAGCAGCGCGACATTGCACTGCGCCATAGCACTAGCTGTCCATCGCTAGGCCAGGCACGTGAGGTAGTGGTGCAACGCATTGAGGAAAGCAAAATGCAGCCATCAGGCTCACTGGAGCATCACAGAATATACTCAGAAGCATTACACACTCTCAGACATGAATTTTTTCGATTTTCATCTTATTCTGTAGAAGAATTCTCTTCTACAACTCTTGTCAAGGGCGAGATCTCAATTCCCTGTAATTGGCGAGATATAAGTTCAGGAACTTTTTCGATACCCCTTCAACATTTCAGACTTTCGGAAACCGGACTCAACGCTTTTATTTACACCGCTCAGTCAGTGAATGAATATTCCACACAAATTCGAGCATGTATTACCTCTCTCCCTTATTTCGAACAGTTTCAAAGTGATGTTCATCGGGCGGGCCTATAATGTCGAAGTTTCCTAATCCAGTGCTATATTTTACCGCCAGGCGCGTTGTTGAGCACGCCCACGACAATCCGGCCCGAGCAATAACGAAACAGCGTAACCTAAGAATCGAGAAGCATTTTTCTAAGTCAAACGAATTTTTGAAAAAAAAATCGAAGAACCAGATCTCGAACAAATGAAAATGGAAAAAATCGTTCCAAAGAAATTCGAAGAAACGAAAACCGAAAAAAATTTCATTTGAAGAAAAATCGAACGAACGAAATTCGAGAAAAAAAATCGTTCGACGAAATTTCGAACGAACGAATTTGAAAAAACTCGTTCGGCGAATTTTAGAACGACGAGCGAACTAAAACAAACGAAAGAAATTTGGAAAAATCTTTAGAGAATTTTTTGAAAGTTTGCTCGTGTACAAGTATAATCTATTATTTTGTAACACTATCGCGTAGGACTCAGAGAAAGCAATCCAGAAATGACTTCAAAATTGAAATCGGACCACTTCGAAGCAAGGCATGGCGATGCGGCTGTTTGTGAGCTCGAAAAACGCCGTAAAACGCATTTTGCAAAAAAATTGCGCGTTACTGTAAGTAGATTTATGGAAAATCAACAAATAATACGCGGAAAATGGTGAAAATCGGTAAGAAGGATAAAGACGGGCATAGTGTTCTGTAATACACCTTAAAGTCATCAAAGGTTTTGAAATTGATCAAAGGGATGCTTTTCCTGACCTCACGAGCGTCTATTTCAGATGGGGTCACCTCGTTCACTGTGGCGTCTGCGGTGATGTTCTCAATTCGGGCCGTTCCTTTTGGTGTAGGGTTGTTGACGGTGCTACCCATGCAGGCATCACTCCGTCGATCTTGGATTTTGCGACCACTCTGTGTGAGCGACTCACCTCGTCCGGGATGCTTCCCGGCATGGTCGCCAAATCGTTTCAACGGGAGTCTTAAATGTACTCGAGAGGACATTTAGCGAAGATCGATCTGAAAGCGCTGCGCCCTCTCTTTCGCCGCACTGTCTCGTGCGCTCTCACTACCACACAATCAGCGACAGCAATCTGTCGCTGATATTGGCAATCAGCGACACCTTCAAATTTGAGATAAAGATTAATCTGATTTGGAGCTGACTTGCTCATTAAGAGTCAAGACTTTACCTAGAGCATCCTTATGCATCAAACAAAGTTTTTAAGCTGTTACACAGATGTCGCTCAGATGCAACTCAAATCAACGATTTAAGTTGCATATTAAGCCAGATTACTACCGCCCCTGGTTATCATCCAGACGTGCGATTTATGCCGAAAATTTAAACATGGTTCTTCTAGTGAACAAAGCCTCTTAGTACTAAAAGCTTCAGAAACTATAGCTCCACTGTACATGTAGTTGCCAAAAGGTGTGATTCTGTGCCCGGTAAGAGAGCAAATCTAAGAAAACTTTTCACAAGAAGTTTTAGAAATTCCTGGGCGAGATTCCCGCACAGCCCTGTTTACGCTCTTAAAATGCTGATTTCACATTTTTTTTGGCTTTTGTCAAACAATTCACGATTTATAAAATTCAATGGGTCATTCTGTGTGACGAGTTCCAGTGTCCCCAATCAAATTTCAATATTTCTGCTTTTTTGTGCTATACCATTGTGTACATTCGCGATTTATAAAATTCAATGGGTCATTCTGTATGACGAGTTCCAGTGTCCCCAATCAAATTTCGATATTTCTGCTTTTTTGTGCTATACCATGATGTACAGCGTTCTCAGTCACGCATGTTGCCCTTTTTTTTACTCCCTCATTTTCAACTTCTCGTTTGCTATCCGTTCTAAAGGAAAATTCCGGATTACATGGATCAAACCGGATAAGCAAATCCTGAATAATGAATTATGAGAAGTGGATAATCTTTGGTTCAAGCAATCTGACAAGACACCGATAGATATCAAACTGTAGCGCGTCGTGGTAAGGCCATGCGAGCGTGCTGTCCATTCAGCATTTTGAACCACTTCAGAGGGGCCACCACCGACTGCACGACGTCTTCTTCGAAAGCAGTGTTCACGATAAAAAAAAGTTGCACGTTTTGTGGCAAAAATCTATGCTTTGAGTCAATCCAAAGAGAGTAAGAACGGAAGTACTACGGAAAGCGGCCACAAAGTCTCGTAGATCAGCCAACCAATTGGCTCATCCCGCCCACGTCATATAACTGTTCTCCTGCTTTCGTCTCACCAGAGAAACAGGCACCGAATCACGAAATCTTTATCGCGAAAGGTTCTGACATCTCAGCATGTGCATTGGCCCATCTTATTCTTTGAAGAGTTTTCGGTACAATAAGTAGGTAACAAAGTCACTCATCCTCTGTTTCCGAGTGAAATTTATTTCGGTTCATCGCTTGCGCGTGCGCGCGTACGCTGCACGTCTCCTTCACCCCACGCTTTCTCGCTGACTCCACCCTCGCTGCGCACAAGCGCGCGAGGTAACAGAGTAAATTTGGCTCGGAAGCAGAGGATACCTAAGAATTTCCAAGTGGAGCAAACTATTTCCGACGTCAGGTTTGACGCTTTCTCAGCAGTCATCCGAAACACACCAATAGACACAATTGAATTTTAGAGAGATTTCTTCAAACAATTTTTCTCAGGTATTCCAGTGTGCTGTGGGGACTTTTCCTATTATCCTCTACTTACAATTTATGGACTTACCTACTTAGAAACATCGAAGACTAGAATACGGTTCTTATCGTGAACACTGCTTTCATCTAGCCCCTTGGGCCCTTCTTTTAGTCTTCATTAGGGTTTTTCTATATAAACATTATTCCACCACATCCCTCTCAAGGCTAACAGAGAATGTGATGTATGATTCCTGTGTAGGATGCCACAGCCATCATTCAGCAACTTGAAGTGACTATTTGTTTGTCTTTAATGCAGTGTTTGGAAGGCTTGCTAGGCTTCTAGAAAAGCCTCATGAGACAGATTAGCGTTACTGGGGTAGCATGGAAAAACCCATACAACCTAAAAGAAGAAATAAGTTTACGACCGTTGCTGAAACAACCGATACTGAGGATGTTACTACAATTTGTTTTTACTTTCACGAACAAAAAAGATTAGAAAATAACGGAAAGAATGACTTTAGCACACACACATCGGCCTTTTTCATCATCGACAAGCTGAAAAATATTTATTTATTTATTTATTTATTTATTTATAATTTTGCACTGATGGTCCATCAACGATAATAAAGAAACAGTGCAATGACTTTGGCACTTGAAGGGCGAACAACAAGGAACAGTGAAACAGAACAGAAACATGGAAGAGAACAGCAATATCTAAAAAAAACAAATGGCGTTAAGCAGGTTCAGCTCTTTCCAGACCGCCGACAAATAAAGTTGGGTTTCACCAGATGTGTAGCAACCTTCACCAGGCAATTGGTATCATATTTCAGTTAGATTGGCAACCAGCGATCACCCAAAGAAAGGTTTTCATTATATGTATCGTGATATGTAGAATGATACTGGGAAAAGAAGAAGGATACGGTTAGCCTGGGCAACGCAACTGACCGAAGCTATTCTGTGGCGGGCCAATTCAGGTGCCTCTTTAATCTGGTACGAACCTCAGGCGTAAGACCCAGGCCCAAGGAGCGAGTGGTAAACCAAGCACCTTGTTGACATGTATCCTTAATTTAGCTAATTCAGGAATATAGGCAAATTTCGCAAGAATATCTTTGACAGTGATCGGTAGTATTCAAACAGAGATGTAGATAACGGTAAAAAATGGAAGGGGGAGGTAGCCGTCCTAGTGCTCGGTATGTTAAAAGCAAAGAACATTAGGGCAGTGATGTCAAGAGCAGACCAGACTTTTGTTTTGCAAGGTGAGCATAGCCAAACTCGAAAACATCAGGCTCGAAGAGTCAAATAAAAGATATCACAGGTTCTCCTGAAGCTTGATCTGTTTCTGGTGTGCAGGAGATCCATTAGTAATTCTTATAGTATGACACCATTATCGATCAGTAGACAATTTTGTAATCATTGTATTGAATAGAATACATAAGGAATCAAAGAAGAACCATCGTCTGGAAAATCTAGTACATTGACGAGTATTTTATCACCAGAGATCTACAAACGGGGAGTTCAATCGGTCATCTTCAGCCTTCGTTTGAAAACAGAGCTGCTCGTAGATTCAAGAGCTTTTGGAGGTAGGTTTCGGATGCTTCTAGCAAATCTGTTAGAAACGAAGTTGAAAAGTATAGAATGCTTTTCTCTGTGAATTCTATGGTAGTGTAATCTGAACCCACCTGATCTAGCGGTAGCAGGCATAAAGATCCAAAACTTGCTGACCGGAATTTTCAATTCGTTCCGTAAAATACGAAAACAAAACACCATGTCAGAAAAAAAAACCTGCGATACTGAGGTTTCCCGAAGGATTTTCTCTAATGTCTGACTCGCGCGACGAATGTCTGACTTTCGTTGGAATGTCAGATCTGCGCATTAGCTGACCTTTGTAAACCACCCATTCACGAACACTTTTGTCCTTATTAAGCTCACGAGCCTGCTGCCGGAGCTCATATTCGCGATTCCGCTCCTCACGAGTCATACTTCTTCGAACGAATACATGAGAAAGGGCCGAACCGCGAAGAGAGTGAGCCTTAGACAGAGCAATTCGTACATGGGTGGTGGTCAGCAACAGTACCTTTACCAACCGTGAACGTTCTGGGTATCTTTTTCAGATAGAGCTAAAAGCAAACGCTCTATAGCCGGATCCTTGTTTAGCTCGAGAATCTGATTCTAAAGATTGGCGACTGTCAATTTATTAAAACTCGCAGCATCATTTTTCTGAGCTGAGGCCTCAGCTGTCTGCGCGTTCTGTGTGGTGACTGAGCCTCTTGTATTATAAGCTCTCTGAGTCTGTGTTTTGGCCATTAAATGTAACTGTAATCGAAGGCAAGGGCACCACTGTTGAGGTACCTAAACGAAACAGAGAAAACACGAGCAATGTTCACACCTATCGCTAACTGATAGCGATAACGTGAGGTATGATAGATAAGCGAAAATACAGACCGAGCTCGACCGATTCAGAGCTAGCTCAGAAAAACGACCGCACACGATGGACACCAGAGCGAAAACTCAATAGCTCGATATGTGAACTTGGTTCACAAAACGGACCTCAGATTCGTATTTATCGCTTTTAATTGCCCACAGTGGGAAGTGTCGAGCCGAATCCGAAAGAGTAACATTCTGACCATTTCGAAAGCTCCCTAGAGGCTACTTTTGCCTTTTCGCAAAGCAATGGAAACGTTCTTTTGTGAAATCCCCGGGGGCGTTCGGGAAATTTTGAGCCCGGATTAGTTATGTCTTGTCACACACCTTTAACAATGAAAACATGGTTTTCCAAATCGTCGGGGTACGGGTAAAACAGTTCCCTGTTTAGTGTTTTTCGAACCTTGAAAAATAGAAGAATGTCAGTTTCATCATCAAATTCCTCAGATTCCTCTATCCCTCATGGAACCCGGGGAGCCGGCTATTACAATATGAATATCTGACGGCTAGCCCTGTGGGTGACAGTTGACCTCCGGTCGGTCCCAATTGGTGAGTGAGAAGAAGCGATGCTCTGTGACAAGACCAAGGGTCGTAGTACCACTTTCTGGCCTTCGATTGAAGATCTGTGGAAATGCTGGCAATATCGACTCATTTAAAATGAGCGAAAGAGTAATATGTGTTAAGCGCGTCCATGTTCGATGGGAGTGAATCCTGGAATTACTGTTCCTTATTTGTTAAATTCTGTGCCTTTTAGGTCTTTTGTGTCATGTCTGTTTAGACTTCTCAGTGGAGAACGAATCAGAAAATATCACTTCTCAGGCACTTTTTAGGCCTTTAAAAACAACGAACTCGTCGAATCGTCAGGCCGAATAGATTTCAAGTGGAACCACCTGTTAGACGCAGAAGTACAACACATAAGTATGCAACTCACGTATGCGTTTAATGACATGAAATTTTGCTGTTGTTGTTGAAAACAATGTCACGTGTGTGGGAGTCAACAAGGAAGGGAACTAAACTATCTGTCGTCTGGTTGGATTATTGCTAATCCATTCCGTGATCAAAGGTATTTGGTCAGACTAGTTGAAAGTTTTTTCAGGGTTGTGAGCTTCATTTTTGCACTTTTCGCTTGAGCGAGTCCCTTCATTTGTCGACCTTTACGAATTTCATTTCCATTAGGTAAGAAAGTTTTTTTTTATGACCATTCCCAATGTTTCTACGCTCCTCCATTCAGTTTTGTCCCCGTATAATAATGAAGCTCTAGTACTGTGCTTCTCTGGGCCCAATTCCGGTCCGCAATTGCGTCTCGACACGCTTCGCGGCCGCGCGCTTTCGAGTGGGAAGAGTTCCCAGAGCTGCAGCCGCCGATCTGTTGACTCTAGGTGGGTTTTGGAAACAGGAAACTAAACAAAATTGGAGAAAACTGCCTAAAAAAAGTCGTATCGAGTCGGCTTTGGCGCTGGGAACTCGAATGACTCGAGCGCGTGCGGCCGCAAAGCGTGTCGAGACGCAATTGCGGACCGGAATTTGACCCAGAGAAGCACGGTGCAACCGATACTGGATTTACCTACACATAATATTCTTGGGGACTGTCCAACAGACACACGTCTCGTTAGAGGAAAGTTAGCGATAAATCTCGCTTTCGAATTTTCAGAGTGAAACTCTACGCTGGCCGATGCTGGAGGGGAGAGGGCCGAAAAAACATCGAAAAATCGTTCAAAACGGCCGCGAAAAAAAAGATTTCGTTAGCCCAGTAAGCCTGCTTAGCCCGCCCCGCTCAGTTCTGACGAGTTTGTAGCGCAGCGAAGTTTTCCGATGGCTAATTGCCAAGCAATTCCGACGCATCCAGCCTGATCGATTTAAGCACAATTCGCCATTAGCGCGCGCTTACGGAAACTACCAGGGCGCGTAAGCTCGTCCGCACCCTGAACCCGTACGTACGTTAGAAACCGCTATTTTCAGCCTATTACGGCCGCTTTTCTTCGCTGTTTCTTCACTATTCGTAAGCTCACGACAAAGCGATCCCATTTTCGGTCGAACTCTAATAGTTGTGAAGACTGTCCTTGGGGAAAGATATGTATTTGATTAATTTTCCACAATTTTTCTTTTTTCCCTCAATTTCCTAATTTATCGGCCGTTTCCGTTTCAAGTTTTCTCAGAAGGTTTTCGGAAATTTATTCGTTCCCATAGCCCTATTTATGGTGATCTTATCTGTTTATGGCTATCTTGTCTGCAAGTTTATGCATAACTGCTAGACGGATAATGAAATAGCAAGATCCCAGATAACCGAAGGATTGGATGAACGGACGATGTAAATACGCTTATCTGGGCTAACCATGACTGGAATACAAAATGAATATATGACTATGTGATGTAAAATCAAGGGGCAAAGGGAGCAGAAATTGAGATTGTCCATACTGCTTGTTGCAAAGAAGTGTGATAGGTGTCATTCAATTTGGAAGCCGCGACGCTGCTTGGCGGGAAAAGTGCCGCGCGCGAAAACAAATGGATGATGGTAATCGCTGGAATGATGTCAACTTCAATATGCTGAGTGTGGCTTCCCATTTGGATAACAGAAGCGATATACCGAGCTTGCCCTGGGGCCCTATTCATCAATGATTTATCCGCGAGGTAAGTGTAAAGTCCCCTGAATTTGGCTCTTACCCGGTATTCACACGCTTACTTACTCGGGTAAAAAGCCAGGTTAATTTTACCCGACATATGGAGTCCGGTAAATTTTACTCCCAAACAGCTGCAGCTGCTGCGTTCCAACACTCATAGCAGAATTAGCAATGTAGCGCAATGTATTCACCGAAAATTGTAGTACTCCTTTCCTTCAATGTTTAGTTTGCCTTTTTATGACTCATTATGCGTTGCTTTCCATAGACCAATCGCAATGAAACACATTTAATAAGGAAATTCCAGTATGCTACAGAGGAACAGCCGCATTTCGAATTCTGTGTTACATATGTACTACTAAATAAACTATTAAAAAGAACATTTTTCAAAAATTAGGTCAGCACGATTCAACACAAAGAAAGATTCTTTAGTTTTTTTTTCGTCGTTTCGTCGCTGTTTTTCGCAGAACGTGGTATATGTATTCATCGTTGGCGGATCAGTGAGCAATTCCAGAAATTTTTCCAAAACTCGAGCTAACATTCGTGACCCACCACAAGTAGCTGAGAGGTCAAAAAAGTCTTTTATAGCGCTTTTGAACGATATATCAAACTCGGCTGAAAAACTGCGCCGAAGAAAAGACAAAAAAGAATGGTAGGAAGCTTTGACTTCAGCCTAATACTCATAGGAGAAAAATTCTACCGTACAGTGGAACACCGATCAAGAAAAGGAAACGAGTACCATTGAAAAAAATTTCAGTAGAAGAAATGAAAAATAAGTAATGGAAAATGATGGTATTTTCTATATATGAAATGTCCCCTATGATGTGCTCTGAAGTTTTTTTTATTAACGCAACCCATGGACTCCTCTCTAGCCTCCTTAAAGGCAGTGTTCACGATAATCTTCAATTTTGATATTATTCGCTATATTGATTGAGTGGCGCCCGGGTAGAACTAAAATGACGTAGAAATTGAGAAAAACGCACCAGAAGTACACAAAATCCTTGAGTATCACCCGGATCTTAAGTATCACAGGAAGTGTTTGTTGTGACAGTGCAATCTTTTCTGAACCCGTCCTTTGCAATTCTCTACTCTCTATTGCTCCCGTTCTTTCCTTAGGGCCCTAAATAAACCTGTTTTGCATGAAATATTCATCTATCTTCTATTGACCCAATTCTCCACCGGTGACAACCACCATGACATGTTCATCCAACCGGACAACTAGTCCATGTTCTAGGATAATGTTACTGAAATACGACGTTTTAATGCGTTTCTCGTAGTTTATTCGTAAGTTCGGTAACACTTGGAGGCCAACGCATTGTTTTATGTGAAAAACTCGGGACCAAAATCATCGCGAACACTGCCTTTAATTAAACAAAGAGTGAATCGGTGAAAATTTTGTGAATTGACGACGCCTATTGAGTGTTTCTGTGGATGCACACGGTACACATTTTGCGCGGGATCATACCCGGGTAAGTAAGTGATGATGAAGGCCGTTTCACAGTGAGTAATATACATGGGCATTCGACCCGAGTTTTCGAATGAATGAATAATTCGAATACGGCCATTTCAAAAATTCCGAATAAATGAATACATTCGAATAATGCCTTTTAAAAAATCCCGAATAAATGAATACATTCGAATAATACCTTTTAAAAAATCCCGAATAAATGAATATATTCGAATTTTCGAAATTCCCGAATAAATGAATATATTCGAATAAGGCGTTTTCAAAATTCCCGAATAAATGGATATATTCGAATAAGGCGTTTTCAAAAATCCCGAATAAATGAATATATTCGAATAAGGCGTTTTCGAAATTCCCGAATAAATGAATGCATTCGAATAATGCCTTTCAAAAAATCCCGAATAAATGAAAACATTCGAATAAAGCCTTTTCAAAATTTCCGAATGAATGAATACATTCGAATAAGGCGTTTTCGAAATTCCCGAATAAATGAATATATTCGAAAAGTCGACCAACTATTCGAATATTCGAAGAATATTCGACATTTTGAAATCAAGGTCAATATCACCCCGGAACTTCGACTTCCGAAGAAACTAGGAGACTGTTTTTATCGTGAACTACCTTCAAGACGGGGAACACTAACAAGGAAACTACTAATAGCCAAATTGGCAGTCCCACATAAACCGTACTTTTCTAGAACCACTTTGAATGTAGGGCCCGAATATGCCCTTCACAGCTGCCTACTCAGAAAAATAAAAACAAGTTACTTGTAATATACATTTATATTACATGTAACTTAAATATATTTTACATGTAAGTTACACTTTTGTTACATGTCACCTACATTTGAATTTTCACTATGGGTGGCCATCACGTGACGCAGACGACACGCGACGCAGAGGGCGCAGTCCCAGACCACACACTACACAAAAAATGCTGTGCTAGGATTCCCCTGATGGTGTGGCGTCAACTCAGAAAAATGAAAACAAGTTACTTGCAACATAAAAGGCCGAAAACAAGTTACTTGTAACATATCTGAGCTGATGTAAGTTACTTGCGACTTGTCTCATGTCATGTAACTTACATGTAACCTATCGGCGGGATACTGCGTGTGGTCCGCCTCTGATATGTTACATGTATCTCAAATGATCTGAGATAAGTCGCAAGTAACTCACATAACTAAGTAACTCAGATATGTTACAAGTAACTTGTTTTCGTTTTCTGATAGAACACTGCGTGCAGTGCGCCTCCGATAATTTACATGTAACTTAACTGGCACAATATAAGTCGCAAGTAACTTAAATCGGCCGAGAAAGATGTTTCAAGGGGATGTACGATGTACTCGCGGAGTCAGCTTGGCGACTGGCGTTGCTGTTGATTCTTTTGCCCAGGTTTCATGTACTTGACGCCACATCAGCAGTGAAAGCCCCGCACAGCATTTTTGTTTAGTGTGTGGTCTGAGACGCGCCCTCTGTGTCGCGTGTTGTCCGCGTCACGTGATGGCCACCCATAGTGAGAATATAAATGTAAGTCATATGTAACATGAGCGTAACCTACATCAATATAAATTTAAGTTACATGTAATATAAATGTATGTTACATGTAATATAAATGTAAGCTACTTGAGACATTCAAGTCAGTTACATTTAAATAACAAGTAACTTGTTTTGATTTTTCTGAGAAGTAGCTCAAACTTGGGTAATTGAATCAACAACAACGCCAGTCGTAAGCCTGACCCCGCGAGTGCGTCATACACCAACCTTGGAAATATCTTTTCGGCCAATTTAAGTTACTTGCGACTTATATTGTGCCATTTAAGTTACATGCAGCATAACGGAGGCGCACTGCACGCAGTATCCCGCCGATATGTTACAGGCAACTTAAATGACCTGAGATAAGTCGCAAGTAACTTACATCGGCTCCAGATATGTTACAAGTAACTTGTTTTCGCCTTTTATGTTACAAGTAACTTGTTTTCATTTTTCTGAGTAGCCACTCTGAAAAAAAATCGTAATAGGCATTCTTCCGTTTCGCATACCTATTGTACCATCCAAAAACGCATACTGATCTTTCGAGATGCTGAAAACGGTCAATCGTGTTCAGCGCACAAAACAACCCCTGGACAAAGCGTGGGCAAAAGCACTTTTTCCAGAGCTTCCACGAAGTGATACCATTTCCCACATGTACCAATTTTCGGTTGAGCGTTAACCTAAATCAAGTAGGGCTTCAGAAGTCGTTGAAGAAAAACCTTCCAGATTTGACCTTAAATTCCGCTAGGGGTGGTGGTGGGGGGGGGGGGGGGTTGTTTGGGGTGCTGATCACGAAGCTGAGGTTTCTTTGTCGATTGTCGACTAAATTCGTTTGAAGCTTCTCATCGGGAGGGAAATTTGATGGCAAATGCGACTTTTGACGTTTCCCGGAGCGCTTTACGATGTTGTTCAAATTGTTTCTTTGAGGGTTATTTGTAGTGATCAACGCGTATCTGATGCAGTAAATCGATTTTTGACAGCTTGCGGTAGATTACGGTGAGTATTAGAGTGTTTCACCGAATAAAATCGATTTTCAATTAACTCTTATATTTTCTCAGAGACGAGATGGTTTAACTGCCCTTGGTATCGAACATTACGTGAGGGCAAAGGTTTCCATAATTGATGGAAAAGTGACTTTCTGTCCAATCACAGAATTGCTATAACCATTTATTCGATTATTCGAATATTCGAATAAAAACTTAATTAATTGGCTGTGGCATGTTAACGAATAGACGAAACCCCACGTTTTCATCAAATATGAGAACCTTTCACCTAACCTAATGCGTGATAAAAAGCGCTGTTGAAACCATTCCGACCATGACGAGAAAACTAGATTTATTCGGAAAAATCGATATTATTCGTTTGGTATACTCTAGTGGGTATGCGGTAGTTTGGTTAGTCTCGGATTTGACTCAAAATTGCTATGCGGAGGTAATTCGGGTTGCTGAATGCGAATTCATGCCGATGGTGGTTGAGAGATCGCCGCGACGAACACACGTGGCACGCACGCAAGCGAGGAGGTAATGATAGTCATGAACATCGATCAAGTGATATCACGTTAGATCGCTGCGTCGCGGCTATCTCTCGCCCAGTGATCGACGGTACATATTGCCCCAAAGCAAATTATTCGAAAAGGTGATGAGCATCAAGATAGCAAGAGTATTCGAAAAGAAGAGGAGAAAAAGCGCGGCGAGAGAAATTTCTGCAGAATGTGAGTTTGAGTTGCATAACTTGTCTTCGCTTCTCATGTTTAATTCTTATATTTGCGTTTCGTATATGTGTATACAGAATCAATTACGAAATTCAAAGAAAGGAGACCAGTGACGGAGGGGTTGAAAATCGGAGGAGATTGGCTTAACTAGCTCCCACAATAGGGGACAGGGGGGCAGCCACACTTCCGTGGATACCCTCTATCCACCATTACGGCGGCGACGGCCTAAGGCCCTAGTTATACACCAGGGGAATGAACACGCCTCGGGATGACATTGCCCCCGCTTCCTGCGTGAATCTGGGATTCGTCTGCAATGTTGCGTCTTCGGCGTCTTTGACGCAATACTGCGGACAAAAATTTCCAGGCGTTTTTAATGGTATTTTATCGATTTTTTCGCTACTGACACTTTTTATTTGCAGAATAGCATTAAGAATCAATCCCTCTCGTCATTACAGTGCTCGTTATGTCGTTTTGGTACTGTTTTAACAATTTTAAATGTGAAAAATAATCAGCTGGTGGAAATTGGCAAATTTCCAACAGGGCAGGTCCCAGTAAGGATGCAGTATACGGTGCCGCGGCGTGTATAACTGCTCTGTGCGGCCTTCCGGCGCAGGTTTTCTGCGACTACTGTTCCTTTTGGCATGCCTGAGCGCAGTTAGGGCGCATATAAGTGATAGTTGTCTTGCTATTTACGCAGCGTCCCGCCGGTGTATAACTAGGGCCTAAAATAATGGGAGCAGGAGAACACACTATTGATTTCGCGGAGGCGGCCCAGCGCCAATGGGCGACGGCTACTCAGAAAAATGAAAACAAGTTACTTGTCACACAAAGCCCGAAAACAAGTTACTTGCGTAACATAAAAACGAAAACAAGTTACTTGAACATATCTAAGCCGATGTAAGTTACTTGCGACTTTTATTGTGCCATTTAAGTTACATGTAACATATTGGAGGCGAATCGCCAGCGGTTTCCTGTCGATATGTTGCATGTAGCTTAAATGAAAAATTAAACAGGCAGCAGTGACTGTTTATCCATACGTGTTCCATCTCATTTTTTGCCAGTAAAATGCTCTGCGAGTTTCAGCAAGTTTCAGACTTGCCCAACTTCCTGCGTATTCAGTGCTAAAAACGATGGGATAAACGGTCGCTGCTGCCTGTTCTGGAGGCCCCAACTTAAATGGCTTGAGATAAGTCGCAGGTAACTTACATCAGCTTATATATGTTACAAGTAACTTGTTTTCGATTTCTGAGAGGATACTGGGTGCAGTGCGCCTCCGATATGTTCCATGTAACTCAAACGGCACATTATAAGTCGCAAAGTAACTTAAATCGTAAGAAGATGTTTCAAGGAAATTTATAACGCACTCGCGAGGTCAGGCTTACGACTGGCGTTGATGTTGGTTCAACTACTCTAGTTTGAGGTACTTGGCCCCACACCAGCATGGGAGGCCCTGCACAGCATTTTTTCGCGTAGTTTGTGGTCTGGAACACGCTCTCTGCGTCGCGTGTCGTCTGCGTCACGTTATGGCCTTCATAATGAAAATATAAATGTAAGTTACATGTAACATAGAAGTGTAACTTACATGTAATATAAATTTAAGTTGCATGTAACATAATGTATGTTACATGTAATATAAATATAAGTTACTTGAGACATCTCAAGTAAGTTACAGTTATATTACTTGTAACTTGTTTTGATTTTCTGAGTACCAGTCCAGCCTGTTGCGGCAACTTCGTATAGCACCGCCTAATCAATATGCGTTGGTGATTGTGTACAGCGCGCGACGGGAGACCTGCACACAAGAACGAACAGTGAAATGGTACTCACAAAATGGATAGCTCAATTTGCGAAAAGATTCTTTTGAAGGGTTTCTGTTTCAAAGGAAATAGGTCTTGTCTAATTCGAATGTGAGGCACTTTTTCCCGAATATTCGAATAAATCCGAAATTTAAATTTTCGAATAAATCGAATATTCGAATAAATCCAAATTTTAAATTCTCGAATAAATCGAAAATTCGAATAAATCGAAAATTAGAAATTCTCGAATAAATCGAATATTCGAATAAATCCAAAATTGAAATTCCCGAATAACTCGAATATTCGAATAAATCCAAAATTTAAATTTTCGAATAAATCTAATATTCAGAATAAATCCAAAAATTCAATTCTCGAATAAATCGAATATTCGAATAAATCCAAAATTTCAATCCTCGAATAAATCGAATATTCGAATAAATCCAAATTTTAAATTCCCGAATAAATCGAATATTCGAATAAACCCCAAAATTAAAATTCCCGAATGAATCGAATATTCGAATACTCGAATATTCGAATGATTCGAATATTATTCGAATAATTATTCGATTCGTCCCAAGTCTAGTGAGTAAGTAATCGGCTTCGGGTAAGGTAAAAGTAAAGTAAGATTTACCCGGCATTTCAATGATGAATACAGCCCCTGAGTCCTTCATCGCCAGGTTCCGTATTCATCATTAAAATGCCGGGCAAATCTTACTTTACACACCTACCCGAAAGCCGATTACTACCTCACCATGAAACGTGCATTCACCATACACTTACTTACCCGGTAAGATCCCGCGCAAAATGTGTACAGTGTGCACTCACCGAAACACTGAATAGGCGTCGTCAATTTGAAATTCTTTCGCCGATTCACTCTTTCTTTGATTCAAGGAGGCTAGAGAGAAGTGCATATTTTTCGTGGTTAATGAAAACTTCAAGGTACATTATAGGGTCTCCTCATATATAGAAAATAGCATCATTTAACATTACTGACTATTACATTTCTTCTAACGAGATTTTTTCCAGAGGCACTCGTCGGTTTTTTCTAATTGTTGTTCTTCTATGGTATATGATGGAATTTTCCCTCTGAGAGTATTAGGTTGTAGATAAAGCTACCCACTACTATGTTTTGTTTTTTTTTTCGGTCCAGCTTTTCAACCAAATTTGATATACCGTTCAAAAGAATTATTCTGTTCACATCTAAGATTTTTTTGAGCTCTGAGCTACTCTTGGTGGGTCACGAGTTTCAGGGGGAAATTCGTAAAATTTTCTGGAAGTGATCACCGATCAGCCATTGATAAATGTGCCCTTTTTTGCGTAATACAAGTCGACGAGAATAGCCAAAGGATTTTTCTATATCGAGTCGTGCTTATTTAATTGTAGAGAAGAAAAGTTAAACCCCTTAGTTTATTTGGCAGAATGAATTATAGCATTAAAAATGCAGCTCCCCCTCTGTCGTATGCTACCGCAAATTTCCTTTCGAAATGCATTTCACTGCGGATTGTAAAGTATTTTTTTTTTCAAAATTCGAAGAAAAATCAGAAATCGGTTGCAAAAAGTTGACTATTCGCAAGCTACCTTTGGTGGATGTGAATATTACGGGTACTGCGAGGTTTGAGGTCCAAACTCATTGCACAGAAGTAAACTTTAAATGCGAAAATATCGAGTATTTTAGCCAAGAATTTAATTCGTGCTTGGGGTTCACAGGTTATTATGCGATAAGGGAACGACTGCGCTTTCGACAGCTACATATTCTATTAACATGACCTGCGAAATTCAATCGGGCCAAGAAAATTGCTTTCTCACTTAAAACTATTACTTTTGCATGAGCACAATATAACCTAAGTCACCAAGAGTTCGGTGAAAAATTGCGGGAGGAGTATGAAGCCGAAAAAGAGAATCTTTAGTCGCATTTTCTGATGCATTCAAAATTTGGTAAAGAAATCAAGTGGACGGAAGGAAAGAAAGTCTACCGCTGTCAGTCTACCGACTGGCAACAAAATCTTATGAGAACACGCATGTAAAAAATTATTAACTTCCTGTCAATTTAAAGAAACTCATTGATTGAGTCATACAAAGGCAGAATAACCTATAAGGAAAACAGAGGTTTCCATTACCGATGAAAATATTGTGCTCCATTGCTGTTTCCGCGATGAGTGCAGCTGCAGCCGGCTGGGAGTAAAATTTACCCGGCTCCGTACGTCGGGTAAATTTTACCTGCATTTTTACTCGAAAATTCCGAGTAAGTAAGCGTGTGAATACCGGGTAAGCGTCAAATTCGAAGGAATTTACACTTACCTCGCGGGTAAATCATTGATGAATACGGCCCCAGGAAGTAATCATTGAGGAAGCCGCACTCAGCTATTTGGATCGAAATAATTCGGTCAAGCTCCGACGCTCCTTATTTTTTTTTGATTGCTACTTTTCCCGCCAATCAGCGTCGCGGTTTTCTAATTGAATGGCTTGGATCATACGTGTTGGAATACTTTTGGAACCTTTTTTTGCGATTTCATGGAAATCGCTTATTTTGTGCAAGGTGTTGTTTTATTTTTCTGCAGTAGAACTGTGATTCGGCTAGCAATCAGGAACATGAGATTGAGGGATTTATTTTCAAACAATGACTTCTCTCACAACTTTTTAGAGCTCTGATAACTCGTCTGAGATATTCTGTGTCATTTCACCATTAAGACTATTCTTTTCGTGAGAATCTTGTTGCCGTCAAAAGGTCATGGCACATTATCTTTTTTTCTGATAACTTCTTCATCTCGCAGACGTCCGAGAGCTGCATGGTCCTGCTTGACTCATAGTGGTTTTTCTAAACCTTTTGAACAGACGCTGCGAGTCTGATTCAGCCCCCAGATGTAAGTTTTTTAGCTATCACAAGACGGTTGAATAACTGCACTCTCACGTGGTCTTATATGTTTCCTTTGGTAATCGGAAGCATAGACCGCATTCTATGATTCAGCTAGACTCTCAAGCAGCTATTCTAGAATGTGGCTCGCTACATTATCAGCTCATGACCGCAGCATTTCTGGAAATTCAATAGGAAAACTTTCTGTAAGTTGTTTGTTAACATCACCTCTAACGCTTACTGATCTGCCTGCGTAATAGCGCTATTTGTAAGTCACGATAACTGAACTTCAAGTTTCTCCACGTTCATAAAGCCTAGCGAAATATGATCGTAGCATTTAAAAACAGTGTTCATGATAAAAACCGTCATCGAGTTCCCACCGGAATTGAAAAGATTTGAGGCCTATGACAACAGCAACGTCGAAAAATCGGCAAAAAGCCCCAAATAGCCTCAAACGGCCCCGCTTCTGTGTAGAACGCAATGCACTCCATTCAACGGCCACTGATCTGAACAAACAGCTGAACAATCGACCTCAACAGAAGGTAAAATGATCAAATTATCAGAGCTATTCCCTATGATGCACGGATTGAACAAATTCACTTCATTTAAATATTGTTCTTTCCTAGGAGTGGATTTTTCAGTTGTTTCTTTCGATCAATAGCCGCAGAGTGGAGTGGGTGGCAATCGCGCTCTACACAGAAGTTCAGGGCCGTGTGGGGGTGATTGGGGCTCTTTTTTCGCCGTTTTTTCGACATCGCTGCTGCCACGAGCCCCGCACCTTTCGATTTCCGGTGGAAACTCGAAGATCGTTTCCATCATGGACACTGCCTTCAAAACTGTAACTTTATCAAAAACTTCACACTTCACATAATTTTTGGAACATGCACTACCGGTAGGAGGATTTGGTCAGGAAGCGAGCAAGGTACGGGTTTTCGGGTGTTTTTCGTCTTTTTTGTATACCTCGCTCCAAAGTCAACTTTGAGCGAAACTAGGGAAATATTCATGATCCAGGCGCTCAGAGCTATCCAATGGTATAGCCATTGTTTCGTTGAGGACCACGGAAGTTTCAGAATCAACCACCTCTATATACAGTAGACACAGGGAAAAGCAAACAGACGGTAGCGCCCCATCCGCCTCGGCAACTTAAGTATGGTTTGCGTATCAAGTGTAGTCTGGTGAGTGGTCCAGAATGGACCGGGATGATTGCAGGTCACCGTGTGGCGTTGGCGGCATCGCCGGCCAACGGGCTTTCGATCGCGTGGCCGCGATCTACTGTCGCAGCTCCGTCCATTCGTCAGACTAAACCTTACAAACCTGGCTGAATGCGAAACTTCTATAGTTCTCATCCGAATCACCACACAGGCTTAACCATTGGGTAGCTCACAATGCCAGGATCATAAATAACACCCTAGTTTCGCTCAAAAATGAGATTGGAGCGAGTTATGCAAAAAAGACGCAAAAACCCGACCTCGCTCGCTTTCTAACCAAATCCTACGAGCGGTATTTTACATGCCTGACCTATCAAAGCAAACTTAGCATAGTGTTACATTACTCCGATGATGCCAATGCCCACTCCCTTTTCACCCATTGCTCGCGAATCTCGCGCTTTTAGTTTGAACCAGGCCATGTTTTCTCTTACCCCAACACTTTCGAAAACTGGACTAAATTAGGATTCCCAGTGGAGCATTGGTGGAACGATAGCGCGGAAGAAGCCCATAGCTCGTATTCGTTGTCCTCGCAGCAGAGTTTCCATATCTTGCGTGCACCTTGGGTCCACAGCCGATGAGCTAAAATGGGCTTAAAACTCGCATTGTGTCCAATTAGAAAAGTATCAGAAACACGCGGCTACTTGCATGGCAATCTGAGTTTTGGTATAGAACTTTCTACTTCTTGTTTTTAAAGGCAGCAGACACGCTCAAAAAAATTGTTGAGATAACTACATTAGTAGGATCTTGAGGGCCCTAGAAGAGCCCTCACGAAGTTGGAAGAGTTGAAAACGAGTTAAAATGACCGTATTTGAGCCGTATTGAGTCACAAAATTATCCTTTCTCCGCCCACCGATACGGGCTCCGCCCTTCAATACAAATGTTCAAGGCTCGACTACGGTCATTTCAGCTCATTTTTACGCCTCTAAGGTCGTAAGAGTTCCAGAAAGGGCCGTCAGAGTACATTAGCGTCGTTATCCCAACAAATTTGTCGCTAAGCTCCGCTATTTCAGCTAATGCGGTAAAACTCGTCCACATCTGGGCCAATATAGAACGAACCGTTATATCTTCATTTCAGTCGATTTTCTTCCGGTTTTTTCGTTATCTCTTAATATTAACAGCTTCAGACCTTCGATTCATTCCATACAATTGATATCATTTTTGAGCGTGTATGCTTCCTTTAAAGGCAGTGGCCACGATAAAAATCATGTCTGATTTTTTGGTGGAGACCGGCAGCTGCGGGGCCTAGCGCAACTCTAACGTTGAAAAAACTAAGAAAAATGAGCTCGGAACGGCCCCCTTCGGGCCCAAAGTTGGACACCCGTCAGCTCGTCACCCCCAGATGCACTTTCCACGCCCACCCACGTGAACAAATTAGTGCTCGAGATTGTGAGATGAGCGATGATTTCCGATCCATAGCCCCGTTCTTCCTTTTATTCCCAACTTCTCTCTTTACTCAGGTCAGCTCGCATACATCGGCTGCAAAAGATGGAAGTTATAAGCCTCGGACAACTCGTCCACCATGCTTCCCTAGCTCAATTTTAGAGGGACCATAACTCCGTTCCTATAAGGTCTTGTACGATTACAAAAACATCATTGAAATCAGCATGGGACCGTCTTCAAGATTGGCGGAAAAGCAGAAAAACGATTCTTATCGTGAACACTACCTTTAACCAATAATTTCAGACAAAGGATAAAAGGATAAAGTCCTCAGCGTTGATCAATTCATCGGAGGATCAGCCACACACTCGAACTCCTATAAGACAGCGTCCATACGTGGAGAGAGCGTGCGTTCCCGCCGTTGTTCGCCTCTCGACGCTCCTCAACGCTGGAGCATCCAGTGCCCGCAAATGAACACAGGCGAACACCCCCTACCTCGTGTTGATTCGATTGACAACGTTTGATCGGGTGATCAGTCGCCCGAACCGGCGCAACGGCTGATGTTTCCCATCGTTTCCGACTTCCATGGTGGGATCACGGAAAGCAAAGGCAGTAGTTTTGCTACAGGTTTAATGCCACCTGCTTTTGTGATGAAGCAGTAAGCTTGAAACTTGCTGCTTGCTTCGTAGTGCTGGCGCAAGCGCGAGAGAGCGAGCGGGCGAAGGCGCGCGAGACGGAGCGCCTGCGAGCGGCCAGCGAATCGTGTGCCCACGATGACCATCGATTTTGCGCAACCGCACGCTCTCGCCACGTATGGACGGAGCCTAAGATTTGTAGAGGCTTTTGAATGTGTACTGGGCCTATCAAATGACTTGTGGGGTCAGCCAATCTTCAAGTGTGTGGCCTTATCCTCCCAGAAAAGTCTGGTACCAATTTTCTGACCGATCCCTAGAGGGAGGAAAAAATAAAAGCAGGAACTGATAAAAAAAGGAAAAATGCCGCTACAAATCCAGCTGCGTGTTAATGAAAATTTAAATTTCGCTTTCCCGCGCGGAGCATAACTGACACGTAAATAATATGCCCTATGGCCTCTTTCAGAGTTCGATCGCTGCGCCTAGCGATCGTGTGCACAGTGACACGACCGTCGCGTCGCCGTGGAAACGACAGGCTTTGGAAGTGTGAAATCGCGCGATAGGGCGACTTTCACCGCGATTTTGTCTAGAAGGCCTGCGACCTGATCGCGCGACGCGACCAGATCGATAAGCAGGATTTTCATTCGGTCGCGTCGCAAAGCGAGCAAACTCTGAAAGAGGCCTGAATCCCCCTGGACGTAAATCGATGGGGGAAGTCTTCCCACGATATCCTCACTCGGAAACTGTGTTCCACATGTGCCAGATTTGGAACACTGGGCGGAAAAGTCCTTTTGGAATCTGAGAGGTTACTTTAGTAGCAGTGAAGTCTCTTGCAGCGTTGCATACATTCATTATAACAATAATAATTCCTTACGCTATGGAAGACAGACGTTCGAGAATGAACACAAAATGTAGCGAAGCTGCAAGATCACATTCGAATGACACAGTAGAATCAAAATTAGTGGTGCCAATAAATGCAGCCTGGTCTATGCTTAGTAAACGATGACTTCAAAAGCCATTCGTTTCAAAGACTGAAATCGCGAGGATATTTCGGACAAATAACCGTAGCGTGGCGCCTTTGTTTTGTCTGAAAAAAAATTGCCTCGATATGTGCGAAGAGCTGTCTGCAGTGATCCTTCCCGCTTCCTTTGCGTAGTCCGCAGATACCTGTAAACCTCCGTGATCCGCGGGAACTTTTTCATCTTCGGCAATTACAAATCTGCTCTTATGCACGAAGAATGTGTAACTTTCCGTTTACCATAATGTTTTTGTCGTCGTGGGCCTTACTCCTCGAGGTTGACTCAGTGCATTCCTCGCTGAGTGATTTCTCTAGACTCACCTAGCTCTTCAAGAATCCAGCTAGCGGAACAAGGATGCTTACAATAGTTTCGCTTATTAGAAAGCTGATTTTCCTGCAGGAGAAACCCTGCCCCTTCGCTCATAACCTGAACACGTCGAGGGTAAAACCGGAGAGTTGAGCGCTCACATAGCGCGATATGATCATAATGCGATGACAAACGATCCCTTGGCGCTAAGCCGAAACCGGGGGGTTCATGGCGGCGCGCGGGTTGCATGAGCTGGTTCGGGCAGCCGTGACATCCCCGCGTCTCCTCGCGACACAAAACTACATCTCCTCCGCTATCATTGATAATCAGCCGCGGCAATCTTTCGTTGATCTTCGACGTCATCAATCCGTTCGTTCTGAAACCCATCTGATCAATTCACATATCCTGCTTTCAATTTCACCGAATAAGGGTTCTCGCTTTCCAATTCCTCCTTCGCTTTTCACGCAGATTTTGCCAAAATCTGCTCATTGATTTCTAAGTTTTTCTGCAGTTTTCAATAGTGTAACTTGTACTTGAATTGGATTTCTCGCAAGATTTCATCTAAAAACCGCACATGGACTCGGACAAAAACGATTATGGGTGCGAATTTTTAACTACACTACAATACCGCTCGTAGGTTTTGGTCAGAATGCATGCGGCAGTGACTGTTTTTTGTTTTTAGCTCCCCTTTTTCGTTACTACTTCTCTTCATATTCAGTGATTTTTTGATCCAAAAACTAGTTAAAAACTGTGATGAGGCTTTCGAATCTCTAATGCTTACAAGGTTCAAAATTCCCCAAACGCAGTATTCACGATAGATCCATTTTCGAGTTCTGTACGCGATTCGTAAGATCTGGTGCTCTATATAGCAAAACGCTCGAAAAGAATGCGAAAACCGTGTTCTTGGGCTGAAAGCCCTTGCTCACGTTTACTTCTTACTGTGGACCAGCTTGAACTCAAGCTAGAGTGTTGGAAACAATATGAAGTCTCTATATTTACCTCGATCCAGCTAAGTAGATTAGAAACGGCCAAAAAAGTCACTGTTGGATTTTGGAAATGTTAACATTGTCAACCCAAGTTTTGTCGAAGAGCGTTATTTGAGGCGCTGAACACAAAAATCAGGTCTATTCAGTATCTCAAAAGATTGCGTTAGGTCTGAAAGTGTTTGAGATTCCCCATGAAGGATGATACCTATCAAGGCAGTCAACGTTATACACCACCTAAAGACACTGTCCACTACGGAAAAGCTGTCCGTTTTTTTTGGAAAAAACGTAAGTTTGGGTTCTCCTGAGAAAAGTAAGAACGGAAGAACGACGATAAACGGCGAGAAAGTACGCGAAAATCGCGTGGATCAGCCGAACCATCGGATCACCTCGTTCACGTCATATAACAGTTGTCCTGCGTTCGTTTCACCAGAGGAACAATTGTCAATTTTTTTCAAAATAATCTTTAACCGAGATTCTAACATCCAAGCATGTGCATTGACCCATCTTTTTTCAGAGAGTTTTGTACAGTACAAGAAACAAGAAACGAAGTCTTTAACGTAAGAATTTTGATGCGCAAAACCATTTCCCACGGTGACGCTTTGTCTGCAGTCTCCCGAAACACACCAAACAGGCGTAGTTGAATATCCCAGAGGTTTTTTTTTATTTTTCTCCGGTATTTAGAAGTTTTCTGGGATCTTTCCCGAATTAGCCTCTACTTTGTGGACTTACCTACTCGAAACAGTGAGAATTTGATTACAGTTTTAGTCGCGGACGCTGCCTTTGATAGTCCTTCTTTGATTTACCAGGTTGTCCAATAATTCTTGTCCGAAAAATTCACCATTTTTAATTTTTTTCAACTCTATTGAAAAACAAGTCTAATCAACAATATAATCACAACAGTTATCCACAACAGTGGCCCATCGATTGTGCAGGTCGCCGATGCCCTTCGCCCAGAAATCCGGGGGCTGCGACTCGAAGAAGTCCGCGATGTCGGATTTGAGGTTGTCGTAGTTGGTGAATTTTCTTCCGGTCAAATGGTACTTCAGCGGGCGGAACAAGTGGTACTTGGAGGAGGCGAGGTCCGGGGAATACGGCGGATAGGCAACTACTCCCGGCCGAGCGTCGCCAACTTCTGCTGGGTCTCCTTCGCCAAGTGGGAGCGCGCGTTGTCGTGCAGCAGGTGGACCGAGGCCCGTCGGGGACGCTTTTCTCGCATGGCGGCGGCTAGTTTCTCGAGCTGATCGGTGTAGATGGAGGCGGTGACCGTACTGCCTTGTGGGAGCAGCTCGAAGTACAGCATGCCCTTGGTGTCCCACCAGCAGCAGAGCATGATCTTCAGCGCGTGCAGGTCGGATTTCGGCGTCGTCGGCGGCTCTTCTCCGCGCGGGATCCAGACGGCGCGGCGGGCGACGTTGTCGTAGAGGACCCAGCTCTCATCCTCAGTGACCAGGTCCTCAAGAAACTCCTTGCGATGCTGACGAAGGAGGAGGGACTGGCAGACGGCCACGCGGCTCTGCTTGTTGGCGTCCGTCAGACTAAGGGGGATCCAACGGGCCAGAACTTTGTGCTAGCCGAGTAAGTTGAGTCGATTGTGGATGGTAGACTTGCTGCAGCCGAGCGTCGTCGCCAGTTCACGGGTGGTGGCTTCCGGCTTCTCCTTGATACAGCGACGGACTTCGTCATCATCCACCGTAGAAGGCCTCCCGCTGTGCTCCCTGTCCTCGAGGCTCGTGTCGCCGCTCTCGAAACGATTGAACCAGCTTCTGACTGTGTGTTCGAACACTGCATTCTCCTTGCACGCTCTGCAGATGTTTGCGACCGCGGTGCCCGTGTCGTTGCCCAGCAGCCACTCGTAGTACACGAACGTACGAATTCGACCTTGGCCCATTTTAGCTTGTACTGGTAGCTAGACGCGGCGACTGCGCCTTATATACCCCTAGCGTAGATTGGAGAACCTACTAGAAGGTTCTTACACTTGCCTGATATTATAACACTTCTAAGGAAAATTATAGAATTTTGAAAATTTTCGGACAGGAATTATTGGACGGCCTGGTATTTTGTGATATCTATATCTCGAGTTTTCACTTCTTCACGGAAATAGGGCTGAAAGACAGCATGAGGCGTCTTGGAGGCTCCGGAAAGCTTGTTTGCAGTCGTTCTCTCGCCTTTTCTGGCTCGTCTCTGCTATTTTTTGACTTTAGGACGTTCCTCTTCGCCTACCATTTTACTGTGGAAAGTCACCGATAATTTTGTAGTGTGCCATACAGTATGCAAATACAGTATGCGACTGCACAGCGCTATTGGTGCTGTGTAACAGTCTCCGAATGTAATCTAAATCTTTTCTATTCAAACTTGTACCCTGGCAATCACTACCGCTTTAATAGCTCTCCACACAGCAAAAATCTAAATGTTTTCAGATTCTTCAGAATTTGGATTAGAAGCGATTTATAAAAACAGTGCGCTAAAAATGCGAGAAAGCGCTGCTGCATGCAGATTGACTAGAACCTACGAGCGGTAGTGTACTGTCGTTCTCGGAGCCAAATTCCGGTCCGCGATTGCGGACTGCGGCTGTTGCATCATACGGCACATGAAAATCGTGCTGGGACCACTTGGTCCCGGCAGAACTCACCTTTCTCCCAGCACGATTATCACGTGTCGCATGATGCAACAGCCGTAGTCCGCAATTGCGGACCGGAATTTGGCTTCCAGAACACAATTAGGTACATAATCATTTTATGGCCAGATCGAGGAGTTTTCCTTTATGGAATCACAATATGATTTTTTTAGATCCATGTATATTCTTTCCTCTACTCAAATCTCTAATACTATTTTTTCTTGTACAAAATTCAAGCAGACTCCCGAAAATCTGACGTTTCCTTGCAGTGTAAATGCGCAGGGTAGACCCCACTAGATCTAATCTACTAGTAGTGAATTCACTGAAAAACAACAAACACTCCAGGGATTTCCCCCGACAACTTTTCAAGCTGTGGAGTGAGAAAGATATTCTCTCGACGAGAACAAGAAAAAGCAGTGTTATCATGGCGGCAGTGATTTATTGGTGTCGACGAGGAAATTCCCGAGTCATACTGCAGCCGCTGGCGCCGAGCCTGCGGCAAACAATTCCCGAAGACCGATGGGACCAGTCAGGCTGACGGATGCGGTTATTAAGAAGGTAAATTGCTTTGTTGAAGGCGAGATTATTTCTACTTTTCAGGACATTTTCTATGCCCATCATTTTCTTGTAAGCAGTGTTCGCGAAGATTTCGATTTAAAGTTACACTCTAAACAATGTGTTGGCGACCAAAACTAATGAAAAAAGGCATGAAAACGGCTCATGGCAGAGAGAGAATTCGCTGGCCTGGACTAGTTGTCCGGTAAGATGAAAAAAAATTCTTGGCGGTTGTTATCGGTAAATAAAGGTCTCAAACGAAGATGGAAGAAAAAATCATGCAATGCATTATAGTCAGGCTCCAAAGGGAATACTTGGGCAACAGGGTTGAAAATTCTGAAGGACGTGTACACGCAGGGTTCCTTCGTCCCAACAAGCAGTTCCACTGAGAATACGGGGGGGCACGGGAGGCACAACATTCTGGGTACATAAAGCCAAGGCCGCTCCGGATGAGTCCGGGCGGAAGTAGCGCAGCAGGCAGTCGGTCATGGCAAAATACAACAGCGATAAGGAGATTTTGACTTGATAGGCCCGATAATCCTCACTTCGACCGGCTCAAAATGAGCAGCCTAGGATTTATTTCTGGTGCACTACAGAAAATTTCTGGTTTTTACCGGAACTTTTCCTTGACTTGGACGTTTGTTTCGTTTCAAACCAACCCTGTCAGATAAATATTGATCTATCGTTTAAACTAACCCTTGTCAGAAGGTATTGATCTATCAGCGTGTCCAATTTCTGAATTATTACACTTGATGTATGCTGCAAATAAACAACTGACACTCAAAACTGATCTTTGTAATGACATTTTCTTGAACTTTTACGACCCATTTGCTGAAATTGAGTCATTCTGTAGGGACACCAAATTGGCTCCATAGATCATCTGCTCCATGCGATCTTTGCTGCTGCAGATGTTGTTTTGCACTTATGAGTTCTACATACAGAATCTTCATTCTTGTTTTTACACTGGTTATGTATGTTTGTGTGCCCTCTTCCTCCACTCTCTTAGCCCTTCTTACAGTTGTTTACCTCTTCAATGTCAACCTCGTTCTATTCTATTTTCCTTTATGTTCCTTTTTTGTCACGGGAACAAGTTTCCATCGGGCACTTAAATCAGCTGAGTCGGAGAAAAAGGACTGTCTCAGAGAATGTTTACAGCGAATGATCATAAAATGGCAACAAGGAAAGCAATCTGGGTCGGCCATCAAGAGCTTAAAGGCGGCTTTCTCGATAATTTTCGTTTCCGAGTTTTTCATATGGAACTTTCCTTGGCTTAGTATGTAAAGCCGCGACGGAACGTTAGTTGCGCTAGCTGGTGACCTGCGCGGTAGTAGTTCAGTGGGTTTGATGGGGGGTCGTAGTCCGACCCACAACACCGTGCAGCAGAAACCAACACCGAGTCAATGATGAAGTACAACAACGAGTAATTAACCACCGACATCTAATTCTTGGACAATCAAATACTATCTCAAACTCTGCTAACTGAACCGATTCACTAATTAAAGACACGACGATATCAAATTCCAACGGGAATCAGATCAGGCGGCAATCATCCCAGAGTGAAAAGATATGAAAGTTCCCCAAAACGAAATATGTGCGGCTGACGGACTTCTCTAAAACAGTGAGACTGGGCCCAATAAGGCCTCTTTCAGAGTTCGATCGCTCTGCGACGCGACCGAATGAAAACACTGTGTATCGATCTGGTCGCGTCGCGCGATCAGGTCGCCGGCCTTTCAGACAAGATCGCGGGGAAAGTCGCCCAATCGCGCGATAGGGCGACTGAGATGGCCAGATCGCGTCAAGAAAATTTCGAAGAGTCGGAGATTTTTCGAGCTCCCTCTTAATGTAGAATCTTTGAATCTAACGAAAAGTTTTCGAAAGAAGGCGCCTTCCACAATGTGTATTGGATCAACACACACAAAAACTTCAGGATTCATTAAGGACTATAGTAAGAACCAAACAAAATCAAATAATCCTATAAATCATTCTTTTTTCAGTTCATTGCCCCAACCTTGGATTCCAACAACCAGATAAGGGGAAAGTTCAAGTGAAGTCAGAGCAGAATTCGTCACATCCACAGAATTACAAATCGAAGTCAATTTTACAATGATGATGACATTTGCTGGTTGATGAGTTGAAAAAATTCCAGCAAATAAGTAGGAAAACAATCATAATACAAAACAATTATTTACATAAAATGATTATTATCATAAAATGACAAACCACAATGCACCACTTTATCATAATTGACTAACCAATTGCGCGACACCGCGAATATGAAATAGGCGTCGATTAGAATGTGTACGTAAAAGTGCGTGGTCTGCGATTGGGCATTCACACTTCCAAAATCTGCGATTTCCACGGCGACGCGACGGTCGCGTCGCCGCACCCACGCTCGCATCGCAGAGCGATCGAACTCTAAAAGAGGCCTAAGGCTTTTTCTGACGTTGCCGGTTGAATTCTCGGAGCTTTGGTTCACTGTAGCGTGGTATTGGGGCGCACTTGCATCTGCGCCCTTTAACTTTCTCTTGACCTATGGGTGTTCTGTCCCATTTATTGGGACAGTTATTGCATACAGCCAAAGGTTCAGTGAAGAGTCTTAATATGTATTGTCCACTCAATTAGGAAGCCGAGAACACAATCAGCTGTTAGACGTGCGAGAATTCGATCGACATGCATGACCCACTCGTTTTCCTGCTTGCCATATTTCTCGCCAAAAAATTTCGCGGCTTCCTAATTGAATGACTTGGACCACATATTACTTCTGTACCCACAGTGTACACTGACAACTTTCAATGCTATTACTATGTTGGTAGGGCGTTAAATTGTCCAGTTTGTTCGTTGGTGTATCGTTACACCACTCCCCCCCCCCTTTCACATGCCTTGCAATGGCAAAATAACCCGTATGGCTTTGTGTGCGGACTTGGGGGTGATAGGGTGTAACCGCGGCAAGGCGTTTTTGGTCTATACTCTCACTCTGTGTTGGTGTATGAGCGTGTGATTGTTATATGAAGCGCGCGAACGATGATGGATTGACGGTGTCTGAATCACAGCAAACATACACACACAGAGACATCACAACAAATAGCACTCACAATCTTACAGCCCGTGCGGCTTTTTGGTGAAAATTCGCTGTTTTTTGGAAAGTGCAAGACTTTGCCCTGTTTTGACAATTGAAGCCGCAACGTGCAGAACGAGACTTTTGGAGAACGCCAAATTCTCATGGAACCCGGCCCTCTCGCAACGAACGTAAATGATGCTAATCGTAAAATGAGAAGAAGATAGGCTACATTGTACCTAGAGTCTGTCGTACCAAAAAGCTATGCAAGACCAATCAACAAATCTTTTCTCTTTGGACTACATGGCCGTTTCTAAGGCAACTAATTATATATCCTTAGAACCATGAATCTGTTGCGTGTTTTGTCATCATGTGTAGTTGATCCACCTTCGTCGGCGGCTTTCTCGATACAAACCACATTCGCTACAGCTTTTCCTGCAAAGAGCAGCAGCTATCAAAGGAATGACTAGCTGGTCAGTCAGCTCAATGTGCCTCGTGTCGTCGGAGGGTTTTCTTGATCTTGCTGTCGCGGTGCGCCACACAGCGACGGGCGACAGTGGCAGCTACAGGCTGCAAGCGACAAATTATACCATAGGCCCTAGCCTCAGAATGGGGCTTAGGTCTATGGTTCACTTTGTCGCTGTCATGAGCGACAGGGATGGCATCTAGCACATCAGTGCCGCTCTCCGGTGCATGTAGGTGCCGCGTGACCGTCGGGCTCCGCATCCGGATCGAAGCGTTCGCCCACAAACCGACAACCGTTGTTGGTGACAGGTTGATGAGCTCCACCAGCAATGATGCTGGAGCAAGACGGAGCAGCGACCTGAGTGGAGCACCGACGCTAGGTAGCGTCTAACTGAACATCTTCTTGAGAAATCGGGTGTTGGAATAGGGGTCCACATCGAAGACAGTAACTACACAAAATGGATGGAGTTTCCGAATCGCACTAGTAGTACATGGGCGGTTAGCCGCCTAATTTGGATGTCCACATCTGCGGTTGTCACTGGTCGCTTACTAGGTTTTTGCATATTTCGACGAGTTCGGTTTTTATAGGCATATGTCGCTCGTTGAAGGTAATCAAGCAGTACTGTTATGCGGACATTACTTTTGCTGCAGTCGGTCGATGTCGGGTCAGCAGGCTTGCACCGTATTCATCTTTGTTAACTCCGATTATAACGCAGAATTCACATGATCAGTTTAGTCTCATGAATGGACCCGGCTGCGACGGTAAATAGCCGCGCGCGATCGGAAACCCATTAACCGTTGATGCCGCCAACACCACACGGCCAGCCGCCTGGTCTATACGTCAGACTAAATATAATACGGAAACCATAGTATATAAACTCGTGGCCCGCCACTGATCCTCTACTGGCCCTGCACTACGGTAATGAACGCGTTCCCGGTCGACCCCGGTATGCATTGGCAACCTCGTAAGTTAGCTTATACATGGCTGCCGCTGCTCATCCACGCACCACGCCACTCTGCCGTCAAGCTTATGTGTTTTGAGGGGTGACAGTAATGTATCGAAGTCGCTGATGTATACCGCGGTCGGCCGAGAACGCATCGACTACCGTAGTAGAAGACCAGAGGATCAGTGGCGGACCATGGTTTTGTGCACTCTGTCGTAAGCAGAGTATACATGGAACCTGGATGCTTGATTACAGAAAAATAATAAAAAATTAATCTCATACCAGCAGCTCACCTAGAAGTTCCTTAGGCAGTGTATCCGATAATTAAATATTTAGGAACTCCGTCGTCTACAGTCCGACAATAAATCAGAGACCATTAATTTTTGTGATTTTTGACTTGGTGTAAACGCTACCTGACCCTCCACAAGTTTCATGAAGACCCTAAATGGGCGAAATTTTTAAGAAAATGAAGCTTTTATTTGACTTTCCCCAGACTTCATAATTAGCTCCGTTTCTGGAAAAAAACAGGTTCTCTGGCTTGGACTAGTTGCCTTATTTCTCGATTTCCGTTCTCCGATGATATTTCGGCCTTCAGATTTCTCGGAGATATAGCATGTTGAGGCATAGTGATTCTCTCGAGATATAGCTTGCTGAGGCATAGTGATTCTCACGAATCTGAAGCGGATAATGATTAGGAATCGTTTGTGTATTTAGCACTTCTATTAAAGTTGTAGGGAAACCTGCTGTCGAAAACGAAAAAAAATTTCAATATGAAGCAGCAAACACCGTTTCTGCACATCCCTGCTCACTATCAGAGGAAGCAAAGCAAGTTGCAAAAACATCAGCCCCTCGAGAGATCTGCAGTTGACATTTTAATGCTGGAGACACAAAGTGACACGCACTGCTTCTGTGATGTTCATGCTATTCCGGGCATTTCTCAGTAAATAACTATCTCGTTCTTGAGTCATGTATCCCTCCGCACGGCGAACTACGACCTGCCAACGATATCGAAAGTGTGCGCACTAGCCATCTGTCATCGGCCGTGTCGATCATGCAAACTCGATTACATGACACTGACAGCTCTAAATACCTTGGTCTGCTATAAGGAAGTCTTCTTAAGAGAACCCCCAGATCCCTCGGTTGATCTCAATCTCCGAAGTCTCGTGGAGGGAAGTCGTCTTTGTTCTGTCAGAACATCCATGAGCCAAATCACGTGCAGCGCATGATCTCAGAGTTTAATTAGCCGTCGAAGCCAACTGCCCCTCACCAGGCCAAAGGTCGACTCGACCCCGCAGGCAACCCTGAGGCGCCAGGCTGCGCGCATGCGCCGTCACGGCTCCACAACGACGACGAGACGATAACATGACATTAAACTGAGGAATGTGGAGCCAAAAAGCCGTAGCGGTGATTAATTGTGTCCGCGTCGTGACAAATGCGCTCACCACCCCCATCGAAACTTAGCTGGATCTAGATTTCATCCACGTAACCCTCGTTATCCGAGTTGATCAAATATCAGCCCGCTGTAGTAGTCATAACTTATTATTTGTTATGCTCATCATTTTCTCTCATTCCCTCAAAATCTTGAACAAGTTACCTTCGAACTCACTCCAAGTTCACAGATGGCTGAGCGCAACTTATGGCGTTCACCTCAGAGGGAGTGATTTGTTTCTCTCACACCTCCATGTCTCATTTCCACGAAGCTTTAAACGATTTACTTGAAAGCTGCACGCAACTTGTTGTGTTTATCTCGCAAGTTACTCGTTCTACCCTCAACTCGTGTTAAATCGTCAGAAACTTTAAATTACAAGCAGCTTCCATCCTAGTTACTTGAAGGCTCCACGAAACTTGCTGTGTCTAGCTCACGAGCACCTTGAGTTTTTTTTTCTCGCTAATTCATTTGAAACACAAGTATGAAGTTTGTGTAGCATTGAATAGCCAGGCAAGCCCCGGGTTCAGCCTCTTTCCTCAGTAATCCTTCAGCACTCTCGCTACCTCGAAACCGCCAGCGAACTCTATAGTTTCCGCAATGTCAATGAAAATCAGATGAAGTTATTTTTAGGGACAACCTCTCCTTTATAATCCCCATGTTTTCGGCTGACAAAGGGCCACAGCGAATATTTGATATCGTGAAATGAGGATTAGAGTCACGTTTTGTCATTGTTGGCGTGGTACCCTATGAATTATTCATGTATCTGTCCTTGCAATATCAAGACACCACACATTACTGAGATGCAACAAGTTAGAGATAGATGGGGTCACAAAAACTTAAGTAGTAACTTATGGATTCTTTTGATAACGTCTAGGGGAGGCTCGAATGCATTAAAATGCATTTCTGATAGTATTCATTGGCTACATACGGTCGTTCTCCGAGCCGAATTCCGGTCCGCAATTGCGGACTACGGCTATTGCATCATGCGACACGTTATAATCGTGCTGGGAGAAAGGTGAGTCGTGGCGGGATCAAGTGGTCCCAGCATGGTTGTCATCCTGTCACGTGATGCAACAGCGGTCATCCACAAATGCGGACCTGAATTTGCCTCCGAGAACAACAGCATATATTCTTTATTTCGAAGTGAAATTTATTTCCGTTAAGCGCGTGCGGCTGCGCGCTGGCTCTTCTTTTCCCCACACTTTCGCGCCGCTGTTCCTCCCTTCGCTCCGCATAAGCTTGCTAAAGGTAGAGTTAATTTGACTTGGACACCTTTTGCTACGAGATTTTGATTTTTCAGCAAAGTTCGCTCCATGATGTTTTCTGCAGCCATGCCTAAATTTGTTTTCTGGGATTCCCTAGCCCAGGGCACGTACTCCACCATAAGGAGAACTCACTAGGCAGCTTCATGACCTCACATATCCACGACCAGCCGAAGTGGTTGTAGTCGCCCTCGGCCTGCTTGGGGCGTTACTGTCCGAGCTGAACAGAGACTTCTAGGAGTTTTGATCTCATATAGGGGTAACTGCACCTCCAGCAGGGGCCGTATTCATCAACGCGGCAGTGCTGGGTAGGGATCTAGGCGTCGGCACGTTTGATTATTACCCTACAAAAGCGTGAGATCGTTAACCGACAGCACCCTTTACCTACCCAGCTAATAGGTTGGGGCAGCTGCGTCTCTGCCTGGGTAGGAGGCCTTACGCCCTCACGCCTTGATGAATCCGGCCCCAGGGCAATACCTCTTCCCTACGATAACTTTTCACCATCAAGGAAATAGATGACAACTCGTAGTTTCAATGAGAAAAATAATGAAATTCTGCTTTGAAGGGCTAGCTATTTAATATACTTGCAGTGTTTTGTGCGGCTGATTGAATATTCGATATTCTACACGGGGCTTATGGTCATGCTTTGCTATTCTAGGCATTTTCTATTCTCACGAAATCAGAAATCTATACATCTTGAAGTAGAATAATTTTGGCAGATAGAACAGCAAAAAGCATTAGGAGGCGGTTTAGAGAACTCTGATTCGGTATTCCTACCAGGAAAAAAGTTTTCGTTTCACAACATGGGCAGCCCGGTGGGTCAAATCTGTCAAGAAATGCGCACTGACGCCCACTACAGTAAAGATGCCGTCAATTTTGAATGTACATTTGCCAAAGTTTCTACAGGTTACACAGAACTGGTTTAGAAAACCTACCATCACATTGCTCGCAGTCATGATAGCGCTTACACTAAAGTCCGTTCGAATGTGACTGCCCGCCCACGCTGTCGGCGTGCATGTCGAGCGGCCTTCGCGGAAGCACTTTTCACACAGCCTAATTGATGCGCATGATTTTAAGACGCATTATGCATAATCTTCCAGTCAGTCGTGGAAAGGCTTGTCCAAAATGTGCCTCCGCGACGGCTGTTCGACACGCACGCCGACCGCCTAGACGAACAGCCCCATGCGGACAGGCTGTATATGGCGCAATCCCTCCCTCTGCATGACCATGTTCTGACGTCGGTTCAACTGCGACGTTGGGGTTGGTTCCCTGAAAACGCGAGATTTTTCGTCGGTTCGGTGCATAGTGTCGAAGACATGAACTTACAGAGAAGCAGACTATAAGAAAGACATACAGACTGCACGCTGCATGCAAGGAGCCATAGATACGCAGAGATCTAGAGATTTTGCACACCGGACCAGCGAAAAAAATTGCGTTATGGAAAAATTATGGACAAAAACGCTGGGAGTAGCGAGACTTTGTCCATCTTTCGCACTCCAGGTTCTTCAGCCATCAACTTCAAATGTTTTTGTCTGGGACCCAGTTATTTTTATCTTAGCCATTTACCTGAACTTCTGTTTTCTTCGTCTGCCTGAAGGTAAAATAATGAGTGTCCGGGTACTCGACGAAACCCCTGAGCAAAGAAACAATGCGTCACCTCTAAAATATCGTTATACTTTAGGAAACGAATTCCCCCCGCGCCAACAGATTTTTCTGCTGATGAAACATCACCTTGAACTTATCAGTGTGATCCTTTCCGTTGTAAATGGCAGAGATACACACAAAAGTATGTAAGTGTGAGCAGTAGCGTTGCGGTACTTATTTATCTATCTTTTTGGGATGAAGGGACAATCTTGGCAGACAGCTTCCGACTTTCGAGTCGCTCAGTTTTTCGAGTTTGTCAAAATCGCCCCTCACGCCCACCGTTCGACAGAATTCTAGAAAAATGTTTGCTACACTATTCTCGACGCAAAGTCCGCAACCGCACCACATCTTTTTGTGGGCGTTCAATGATTATTGAAAGCGGATCATCTTTTTAGGTTTCCAAGCGTCACATGATACTGCGGTCCTCGATTATCAGGCGAGCTAGGAATGCTAAAAGGCAGTGGTCACGATGAAAAACGTTATCGAAAAAACTACAAAAATCAGCTTAGAACAAAAACAGCTGAAAAACTATGAAGGTAGCGCGGTGAAAAACGGGATACAATTAGAGTTTTTAAGGCCCAAAGAAGCCAGTTCGTGCACACGTGCACAGCGCAGCAAAAAAAGATCACAGTTTCATGCCGAGCAGTCAAAAATCCTGCGAGCATTCAGAGGAAGAAAAAAATGCAAATTTACCTAATAAAAACAGTTGAGCAATGAAAGAAAGCACTCCAGTCAGTGTTTTGACTAGATGTATACATAAATCCGAGGGTTGATTGATTGAAATCCAATTTGAAGCCAGCTGATGTTCTTGATATAAGAGGTCATCGATGCCGATGATGTTGAGTGTGCTCGCCTACCATCAAAAGACAAGAAAGTTCAGGCTTCAAATTTCGCCCAAAACAGTGGTTTTTTCGCGATTTTTTCTCATAGGTCCCACTACTCGCGACCCAGGAAAGGGTTAAGAGAGGAAAAGACGACAAGCATATTTGATCGCAACCACTGCCTTGAAACCCTAGTTCTTCCAAATTTGGTTTGTGAAAGTTGTCGCTAACTCTGAAGTATTTTCTGCCCCTTGAAAAGCGCTTTGCTAAGGATTTCTGTTTGTGTGCAACCGAAATCTCTTTGTAATGAATCCATGACGCATTTGAACTATGAATAACCTTTCAGCTGTCGGAAGTCAGCTGCACTTCTCATGATAGCTGCAGGTGCATCTCATGTGGCATTTAACAAAATAGTAGTGATCAAATCTGACAATAGTGTGATTCATACGTATTGAGGTCTTACGGAAAACAAAACTCAAGCTAACCTGGCCCTCATATCTCTATGAGGAAATCCCTGCTCTAAATCTCTGCTATACACTTTCAGAATTGGTATCTATTTTATGACATAAATCAAGGGTTCGCAGCAGGTGCATGTAGTAGAGAGAAACTTCGCAGAAAAATTGCGAAGACTGGATTCAAATAGAGAAATAAAGCGTTATTCGTACTCCTCAACGTCAGCGCTGCGCGCGCGTGACGCCCGCTCCGCCATGGCATCGACGGCCGTAACGACTATTCGGTCATTTTCATTATTAATCCATCATCAAATTCATTCCGTTTCATGATAATTAATTTAATTACTATTCTCTGTTATCGTGGTGGTGGTGAACGCATGCATAGAATTCGCTTGTTTGAAAAGTTAGGCCCCCATGCCGTCGCCGCGGCAGTATTTATAGCCTCCGCAAGCGCGTGACGCGCGTAGAAAGTTTTCATGCTCTAACACCCCGCCCGCGCGTCACGCGCGTGGCGCGCTGGCGTTGAGGAATATGAATAGCACCTAACGGGTTGTTTCTGTTATGGGGGGAAGTAGCTGCCGCTGCGGAGAGTAGATTGAGCACAAAGATAATTCTGGGTTCCATACCAGAACTGGCCCTTTATATGACAGTGGGCTATCAACACAAAAAATCAACAAAGTCAGTATCAGAAGCTGATAGCCATCTGCCCCTGCTCGAGGAGCTTCGACTCCGGGCGAATCACTCTCTTCTTGATGTGACCTTTCTGTTTTATCAGGTGCGAATACTTTCTCTCTCTCGGTGCTTGCGCGTCGCGTACGTACATAACTTGTGGGGCGAATGGTCTTCGGCCCGGTTTTTTTTCTTGGCTGGCTCGTTGACTTCTTTCTTCCTCGGTGCGTTCGGCTCTTCCTCAACATTGTTCTCCTAGTTTCTTCCAGTGTGTTGCAAACGTGGGTAGGGATAGGGTATTCATCGCGAACTTTCTCCAGTTGGTTTAGGAATACCACGACTTGTCACGGGTGAAACTTTGCATATCATCGCGATCCTCAGGGCTGGTTCCGAGGCGCAGTGGCCTGGGTGTCCCCAGGTGAGAAAAATCGTGTCTATAGTACCGTTTACGCTGTCGACTACGCGAGCGTCAAAACCGCGTGCTGGCACGGTTAATACTTCCACGACCTCTTTGCACACCTTCTTTATGGCGTGCCAATCCTCCCTCCGGGCTTCTTCGTACGGCGGTGGGTACATATCCAAAGTGCCGCCACACTGCAAATGACGTTCTAGAGCGTGCATTACGTGATTCATATGCATGGTTGCTGGCATCACGTTTGGCCAGACAAGTACGATAGCTGCAGAGATTGGGTGCTCATTGAGCTGGGCTGCCAACCCATCCAGGGTTGAGTACACCATTATCTTGACCTTATCGTCCTCTTCCAGCTCTTTTTCGGGGCGGAGGAATGATAGCGGCTGCGCAATTATCGTAGGATTCATCGGAGAGTCGTCATAATGCTGTGGAATGCGAGAGGTCCGGGGTTCGGATCGCGGTTCGGCCCCCAAGTAGCTGCCGCTGTGGACAGTAGATTGAGCACAAAATGATTCATTTCATACCGAACAGCCCTTTTTATATGGTGGGCTATCAACACAAACAAAAATCAACAAGTCATATCGGGCTCGATAGCCATTTCGTCTTCACAGGGAAAGTGAACCCGACGAGTAACACCGCAGGCCCGCTCGGTTGAAATATAGGGGCTAGCGGTAAAGTGGCTGTGATAGCAAAGCTAACTGACTGTTGCGGCTTGTAATAGGACGGTTATGTCGTTAAACACCTTAAAACTAGGCCAGTTGAATTGCATTTGAACAATCAATCTGGGGCGGCACGCATGAACGCTTATGAGAAGGGCAGAGAGCCGCATCGCGTACAAGGCGCTCAAAGGCAGCAGACACGTTCGAAAATGATATCGGTTTGATGACATAAATCAAAGGTTTGGAGCTGGTTGTATTAGGAACTGGCGAAAAACGGACGAAAAATTGTGTGCAAATAGAGGAATAACGGCGTTATTTTGTTATCAGGTGAAAGTGGACGAGTTTTACCGCGCGCTGTTGAAACAGCGAACATTAGCAACAAAACGGTTGAGATATAGAAGCCGATATACTCCTACAGCTCGTAATAGAACTCTGATCTCATTGGAAGCATCTAAAACCAGCAAAAGTGACCGTAGTTGTACTATCAATCTGGACGAGTTTGTATCTTGGGGCGGAGTTGCAGAAATTTTTCGATTTGCATTGCTGAAATTTAGTAGTTTTGATTCGTTTTTGACGCTTCCGACGGCGTGAGCAGTATACTAGTAGCCATGCGACTTCAGAAAAGTGGTTATCTCAACAACTTTTCTGAGCGTGTCTGCTGTCTTTAACGTCGGGCCAGAGGTGACCCGATGCTTAGCCGTCGCCACAGCGTAGAGAGCAAACCTCACTACGCACGGCGAATTCTTAGCCTATTTGTGTTTCTTTTAGTTTTATCGATGCCTAATTTTCTAAATTTTTCTATTTGTCCTTTCTATTCAATTGAATTTTAGATATTTTACCCTTTTTGCTGTTGCATTTTGTAAAAATGAAGCTATTTGGGATATGGATGACATCGAAAAACAGCTGTTAGACGGTGGATTCGTCGTGCGCAGTTAGATTTGGCCCTAAGCGATGGGAACGGCATGGTCTTCGGGTCACCTCTGGCTCAACGCGGCTTCCTGCCCTCCTCATACCCTCTACAAAACGTCGTAGTTCACATCAATCGAGGCGTGAGCGGCGCCGGCGACGCCTCAGCCTCCGTCTGCCCTCCGCTCTCTCACTGTCTCTAACCTACGCTCCTCACCAGCATGCGTAGGAACCATGCGAATTTCGCCGTTTTATAGCCTGTAAGCGTTCATGTTTTCCGCCCCTGGACGAGTTTGTTTTGAGGGGTGGATTATGCGAAATTTTTTGATTCTATATGGCCCAAATAAAAGCAGTTTGACTTCTTTTCGACGCTTCCAACGACAGAAGCCTTCTATTTGGGGCTAAACGACCCCGGTAGAGTCGTCATAAGAGCAGATTTTTCGGGCGTGTATACAGCCCTGAGAAATCCAATCAAAGCAATCATTTCCGATCCAGATTCATATAAATAGAAGGCGTGCAACGGGAAAATCTTGAGAAGAAATTTTTAAAACGGTCATTTCACACCCCACATCCCTCATGTACTATCGATGCTGGTTGTTCGTCAATCAGTCTGCGCCTGTGTGTATCTGTGTATCCAGCGCTTATTCTCTAGGTGTTCTCAGGAAAACACCGATCCGACGAACCAGTTCGCGTGAGCAGTATACATACCAGGGGTGTGCATTAATGAAATTTTTTTTCGTTAACCGTTAATCGTTAATTTTTGAAAAAAAAACCGTGTTAAAGCGTTAACACGTTAATTTTGCATTTCGTTAACAATTTTGAAAACATTACCTGACCACCACGAAAATCGATAAATAACCAGACGTCCCAAAAAAAAACATGAAACACGTTCCATACCCAACACACCGCAGTTCGTACACTCTCCAAACTTGGAAATCATCTTCATTAGATTATTAATACTATCAAGCCAGATCAATAAACGAATACTCTTCAAGAATAGGAATCACGACATGCAAAAAAGCATAGATGGATGAAACATTAACGAAATAAAAATTAACGTGATTTCGGGACTTTTTCGTTAACCGTTAATCGTTAATTTTTGAAAAAAAAAACGCGTTAACCCGTTAATGCGTTAACACGTTAACGTTATTAACGCTCAGCCCTGATACATACAGTGGGCACGGATCGCACTGACTCATGGCGCTACATAATGTGCGTTGGCGCAAACTCGGTGCACGTGTTATAGCATATGCGCACCGAGTCTGCGCCAACGAGCAACAAGGAGCGCAGAGTATCACCAGGATTCGTGCCGACTGTATATGTATCTTTCTACATCGGAGTGAAATTCGTTATTTTCCGTTGCGTACTTGTGCGGAACGAAGGCAGAGACAGCGAGAAGGTGTGAGGAAGATGGAGACGCAGTGCAAGCGCGCACGCACGCACGCGATCAGCAGCAGTTAATTTCACCTCGATATAGAGGATATGTGCATTTATAACCAAACAAATTTATAGAGATCTGTGCTGTCTTGTAGTCGATAATCATCAAGAATATTTGGACTACAGAAAACAGGATAGCATCCACCTTGCTCTTCAAAAAGGATTCCTAAGCAAATTTGAACGCGAGCGGTCGCCGTGCGCGTTTTCGGCGAAGCACCATTCAATTTGCTATTCTAGCCGACGATTTCTATTGTATTTCTTCAAAATTATTCCTGTAATCTTAATCGCAGTAATTGACTGATTTTAGGAGAAAAAAACTCGGCGCTAGGGATAGAAAAATTGACTTGTGATCTGCCGTGATTCAGCAGCAGCGAGGGAGCGTACGACAAACTGAGGTAGCTGCAACGCGCGCGCCGCTCGCGCCATGAGTGATGAGAACATGAGTTCGGCATGAGTTTTACAGCGGATATGTGTACTGTATTACGATTAGGAAATCAAACTGGTTTTTTTCGCTTCTAATCAGGTCCTCACAGGCATTTATTGGAGAGCGATGGCCTCATATGGCCAATCCATGGACTCAGTATCAGGCGGAAACCTCTGATCTTGTATAATCCCAGTCGCATCGCTTATCATTTTCTTCCGAAAAATTGTTGGCTTTTGGTCTGCCAAGCGTCACTGTGTGAGCCTATCCAATCAACGATTCCACTGAGACTAGAACCCGCTGAACGCCTAGATATGTAGAAAGATGGCGTCGTCAGCGGGGTAGTTACCATGTAGCTTAAAATTCAAAGTGCCCTCGCCCGCAGTACTGACTGTCGCGTGCGAGCAGCTGCTCATTACCTGGGCGACCTGGGCAATGAGCCGCTCTTGAGAACTAAGCCTGCTGAATCCTGAAAGGCAGCCCAGGAGCGCCGACACCCTAGTAACTTCATGGTCTGGTCGTGAAGCCCAGGAATATGCACGCAGCGCACCAGCGCGCGAGGTGAACGGCAGAACGGCACGCGATGCGCGTTGTCACGCCTGGCACGCGTTGCGCCTTAGCACAGTCCGCACGCGATGCGGTCAGTGCGCCGAGCACTACATATATGGGGCCATCGGATACTCGTCGAGACCATGTGCCGCGAACTTGATAATTGAACCATCGACATTGCCGACATCTGAGTCTTGGCTCAAGAGTGCGTCGTAAGCTTTCCTTGGAAGCTGGGCGTCGAGGGCGTGGAGCCTCTTTTGTGGTGCATGTTCCGCCCGCGTTAGGCACCACTCCGCCCTTCTTTCCACGATAGGCGAACTCCCGTGTCAAGAGGGCGAGCGCAAGCTTATCCCATTCTCTGATAGCCGGTCATGCATCCGTGATAGCGCGCTCAAACTGACTGTAAACTCCCTCTGAAATGTTGAGATTTTCGCGCCGGTCAGGTTTGAACTGAATTTTCATTAGGAACATTCTCGAACCAACATATCGCAATCTTAAGTTGGGTGTTTTAACAGTAATCCGTATTTTGCGTGACGCATAGGATTTTACCGTTTTTCAATAAGTTCCTTGATAAGGACGTTGATTCTTTTCCCCAGAAACATTGAATTTTTTTATGACATACCAGCTCCCATGCATTGTTTTTGTCACGTTTTCCTCCAATGTTTACAACCGATGTATTAATATCAGTGGCAGAGTAGGTAGTCCTTGCTCCATGTGACTCCTATGTTATATCTTGGATTCGTGATAAATCAGGCGCCAAGTGAAGTGTGTCCGGCAGTTCCAAGTGACATTTGCAAGCTCGTGCTCGTCCCCAAAGCGTTTCCTTGTTTCTAGTAAAGAAACATCCTCGATCATCATGCGTTTTTCTTCGCTAAAAACCTAAAAAGTAATGGACTTCGGCCATCTTGTCAGCGCAAATAAATCACCAAGGGGAGCTGAAAGCTTCTACACTGCACTTGTTTCGATGATTCTCGAAAAATATTTACATTCTAGCACGCTCTTCACAAATTATTTTGATCGTCGAACACATGGGACAGTATAATGTAACAAAAGATTTCCCGATGTCTGAAACTTCATATCTCATAATTCTATTTCATACAAAACTTCATGCTGAGTGTTGTGAGAACTATGAAAAGTATTTTTGGATTTTTCCCATGTTTATTGGTTTTCTGATAACAGCAATTATCGCAGGTAATAGGTCTCATGACGTGTTCATACTTCTAGCACTTTCAGCGCTTGAGACTTGGATTACCATCCGAGTCGATCAAAAATCAGTATGCCCAATATGCTCTGCAGCGATCGAGCGTGCGAAGTTCGAACCCGGCCTTAGGCATCGTTTACAATTCTCGTTTACAATTCCACGACATTTTTATCGTGACTTGGCCAAACGATGTAGAGTTTGCGCAATATTTCTAGTCTGATGAATGGCCGGGGCTGCGACGGTAGATCACCGCGCACAAATCGAAACCCCATTCCCTAGTGAGGCCGCCAACTCCGCACGGCCCTCAGCCTGGTCCATGCGTCAGACTAGATCGAAAATGGAAATCATACATACTGCCTCGAAAACCGTTTCTTTCTGCTCCAAAGGTCAGATGGACTTACATATTGGCTGTGTCAGAAGGAGATCCACATGGCTCCTCCGCGTGCGTGTGCAAATCGAAGGATAGAGATAGTGAAAGAGGGAAGTGGAGACGGATGGAACAGCAACGCTCGCACAAAACTTTCGGCCCTACTTATACTTTGGGGTTTCGCTGACGCTGGATTCTGGGTCTGCCGATGTTTCAAAGTTGACCAATAGCAGACTTGCCTCTAAAGCCCTCAGAAGCGAAACACTAATGCATAAATAGGGTCTTTTTGACAGGTATTTCGTTTTCATGAATCTCACAGCTTGAACCACATTCGAGGATCAGGATTCCTATATAGAGCAAGCATGAAACAAAATTTCATGTTTCATAGCAATCGAAGGACCCAAAGAAGCAGCGCTTCCTCTGCGTCTCTGACATTTTTAGATTACGGTAAGACGTTGCGAACGCAAATACGTAGCATGTCTTGACGTAATCCAAAAAGAAGATTCGACGGGATTTTCACGTTCTCATTCTTTTTTCACATACTTCATTACTTTTTTTGCGTTCTTTTCGCTTGAAATGCTCGTGATACTCACTCTCAATACAGATAGTCTTCTTCACGTGGCAGGGTAAGTGTTTCAGGATAAAGGATAACTGCTCGGAGGGCACGAAGTTATCTGTTTTTGGATTACGGTAAGGCATGCTACATATTCGCGTAAGCGACGTCTTACCGTAATCCAAAAATGTCAGAGACGCAGAGGAAGCGTTGCTTCTCAGGACTCTTCGCTTGCCATCTCTCTTAGGACAGTTATACCATCCAAGTCGATCAAAAATCAGTATGCCCAATATGCTCTGCAGCGATCGCGCGTGCGAAGTGTAAACCCGGCCTTAGACATTGTTTACAATTCCACGACATATTGATCGTGACTTGGCCAAGCGATGTACTGCCCCGAAAGCCGTGTTCTTTCTGGGCCAATGGTCAGATGGATATACATATTGGCTGTGTCAGAAGGAGATTCACATGGCTCCTCCGCGTGCGTGTGCAAATCGAAGGATAGAGATAGTGAAAGAGGGAAGTGGAGACGGATGGAACAGCAACGCTCGCACAAAATGTTCGGCCCTACTTATACTTTGGGGTTTCGCTGACGCTGGATTCTGGGTCTGCCGATGTTTCAAAGTTGACCAATAGCAGACTTCCCTCTGAAGGCCGCAGAAGCGAAACACTTAAGCTCTGTTACAGCCGTAGTGACCTGTTGATTTCAATTATCACCAGCAGCGAAGCGGTGGGCCTTGGTGAAATATAACTAATGATAGGGAGGTTTCGACGAAAAAGCCATCGCTCCGCGTTGTGATAAGCGAAAACATGAGTTCACTTGGAATAAAACAGAGTCCATGTACAAATAGAGCCTTTCTGACAGGTGTTTCGTTTTCACGTATTCACAACTGCAACCACATCCGAGGATCAGGATTCCTATATAGAGCCAGCATGAAACGGGAAATTTTTGCGCAAGATATGATCATATTTGACAATTTTGAAAACTTTTTGAATAATCTACATATGGCACTCGGGTACTCCGATTACATTGTCTTCTTCCGATTAATCGTTTTTGCAATACATGATTTATTTACAGATTTAGTTATCGAAGAATTCGTTGAATCTTGATTCCAAAAAAATAGGTTTTTTTTTAGATTTGAAGTCTATTCGAAAAACCAAAGTGGTCGGTTCTATCAGTCTCAACAAAACCGTTTTCCTATCGAATATTTGTTCCAAAAATTACCCGAATTTTGACTTTAACAGAATAAAGAGAGTCATTTGGTCCAAAAGATTGGATTAAAGATCTTTAGAACATATAGTGACTGTGGGTTCTTGAAAAAAAATTTCAAAAAATTTATTCACTCGATAATTTCGAATTCCGTCTTCCGAATTATTATATTCGGAGCAAACGTTGAATGCCCATCTTCACTGAATACTCGAAAATAAACATTAGCACTCCAAGCTAGATTTTGAAAAGAGTACAAAAGAAGAAATGTTAAGTTTCGGTGGCCGAAAATTGAATTTCGTGAAAAATAATGGTTAGGCTGTATATACGAGAGCTAAAACATAGTTAAGTCTGTGGTTGGCTTCGTCAAGAAGAAAAACGATTTAATCTCACCCGCGACTGGCGCGGCGGTCGCATGCGCCCGCCCGCTAATCGATTTAGGCCGAGAGAAGAGCGCGGCTGATCAGCATAAGGGGTCGGCAGAGTTGGAGCACTCGGCGAGTGGTCGCCGAGCGTCAACCTTGACGCGGCGACAAAATGTTTTCGAGCATTATCGTCGCGGCGTAGGTTGCTTCTCGCTGGCAGTGACGCAAGGCCGTCGCGGCGTCAGAACACTCTGCGGTGCCCCCTTGTCGCGCGTCTCGCCGCGTCGGTCGCTACCGTAACCGAATATTGCGTCGCTGCGAGCAACGCCGAGATTTGAATTCTGCAAACCCCTTTAGGCCGCAATCATTACTCGGGCGAAGCGCGACGCGACGCAATGCTTACCATCACAATGGACCGAAAATCGATGTATCCGATACGCACTGTCATTGCCGCGGGAGGTATGATCCCGGCCTTACCATACCGCTAGCCGACGGTGAGCGCCAGATTTAATATTCTTCTTGAGAAAGCAAGCCACGGACCCTACTGAACTTCAAATCGATTACATTCGACCGATTGATTAGGAAATTGAAATTCCCTAGTGAATCGAATATTCGAAGGAAATTCCCTCAAAAGAGTTCATCATTTTAAGAAATGAGCAAAGGAAATTCCTGAATAATTCAAACGATCTGAAACACCGAAAGATTCAAGTTATCGAGTAGAACGATTACTCCAGGAAAATCATCGAAAAACCCGTAATTAGATCGAGTATTTAAAGAAAAAAATCAATAGCCCCTATTCCATTTGTTACATTTGAATACCTAAATTATCGGTCGATTCGCTGCCCAGCTTAATCAGTAAGCTTTGCAATGCGCAGTATACCTATTGGGATCAAAACGTTTGTAACGTCGGCATGGATACTGAAGAGACTTTGCGTTCACTATTGAAGGTTGGCCCAAACTCGGTGCGATATGCTATAACATAAGTGCACCGAGTTTTGCGCCTTCTAATGAAGAGAACAGCAAAATCTGGAATCCACATGTCAATGTTAGATTAAAAGTGAAGTTATTGAATGATCAATAAATCAAAATATTTCTATTTGAAAAGTCAGCATATTAATGTCCTGAAAATTTACGGCGTTTTTTAGGTCCCACATTTGAATATTGAGCCAGCGAAAAAAAATTATAGTAGTCGCGAAATTACCCGGAATTCATTTAGAGACTCAAACACCTACATCATACGAATTTATTTCACGGATATTTACTTGAGTAGATGGTGGCCTTTTGAAACGAATCAATCAATCGAAATATTTTTTGAAGCTCACACTCGTGATTTTCAATTGAAAAATCTGATTTAACAATTTCAAAAACGCCTTACTGAAAAAGCAATTCGATCGAAAATCTTAAGAGGGAGCTAATCGAGTGTTCCTGAATCGATCAAAAACGAAAATCGTATTTCAAATTTGAATCTCTACTCCCCTTCATCGGACGAAAATGCGGTCCGCAGTTGCGGACCACCGCTGTTGCCGCACGCAGTCGCAAAATAATCGGGCCGGGTCTTCGTGGCTTCAGCACGACTACCTGTGTGGTCCCAGCACTTATGTCGAGTCGAGTCATCGAGTCTTGATATCCAGTGAAACTGTCTACATCGAGTCATTCGATTACTCGATTGTTCAACGTTTTTTGAAGTCGGGTTGGACGGAAACTCGATTATTAAGTTTTTCAAAAATCCAGGTCAGCCGAAAGCTCGATTTTTTCAATTTTTCGGAAAACCGAGGTTAGTCGATCACTTCGATACTTTGAAAATCAAAAATTCGAGGATTTTATTGAAAGCTCGATTATTCCGAAATTTTTCCGAAGTTGTCGAAGTATAACAGGTAGTCTTGGGCGCTCTGCTAGACCCACTGTTCCACTTATGGTTCCAGTTTTTAGAGCAGGGTTTTTTTTGTCTGCCCGAGTCAACTGTTGTCTCGAGAACCTGATGAGAATTGTCAATTAACTGGACTAACTAATTACTCCCTCCCTGCCTCCCACACCCCCCCCCATGATCCTGCTTCCTCCTTCTCTGGAGTTGCAACAGCAGCAGCCGCACCCCGCTGGACAGGTTTCCCATGACGTCGGTGGTGGAAATTTGTTGTGTTTTCCGAATTTATACCATCAAAAATACGTTACCGACACGTCAGCTGCTGTTGTCCACTACCTTCACTAAGTTTCTAATGACGCATTAACCATAGGGAAGGGCCAGGTGCATTCGGGTATTTGTCACTATGCTGGGAAATTGCACTCACATTAGTACACCTCTAGCACTTTCCATAGCAGTAAACAAATAAGCCTGTCCCTTGATCAACGACTTTTCTACCTGAAACGGGCGGCAGCCTCGTGATTTATTCACCTAAAAACTGTCCGAATGAGACTGTCCGCCCACGTGGTCAGCGTGCGTGTCGATAGGCCGTTACAAAGGCATTTCTCGAACAACCTTTTTTATAATTGCAATCAGCTGACTGGGATATTATTCATTATTCGTATCATAATCCTGCTCAATTTGCAGGTTCAAATAATAGCTGCTAACCGACGGCGAACGACACGCACGCTGCCCGCGCGGACGGACATTCTTATTTGTACAGACTTACCCTAGCCTTTGATGGAAGTCGTTAGGTGAACAACTAAAAGGACGAAGCAAAAGAAGGCAGGAACGAAGATCCGTGATTGGTGGTTGCACAGGGCTACTGATCACCAACTCTTTGGATCTCTGACGGTTGCCTCTTCCTTCCTTATGTGTCTAGCCTGTGCGACGGCAAATCACAGTTCTCCGCCCCTCTCCGTCCCTCTCCCAACCTTTTCTCAGACAATAGCATTTGAGCCCAGGCACCAGCCAGTCAAGCCTCCCGCCCACTGCAAGCGAAACGCAGAGTAGTCTGGATTGATCATTCGAACTTGCGGTGCATTTCGGTTGTGATTGCAACATTACCCAGTGCGTTTCAAGCTTGCTCTCCGGGCCACATGCTCGTTTGACTGACGCGCGCATTTCGAGAAATTCGATGAATCAATTGAAACAAGGAAGAGCATCTAGGCTTCCTGCGTTTTTGAGCGGAATTGTCACTGTGTTTCTCTTGTGGGGCTTGTAGTTGATTTCCTCTGCTTCATTTTGTGCTCAATATTCGACCATCCTAGAATTCACTATATTCTTCATATTTATTACAATATTAAAGGTATATTCAAGAAAATAAAACGTTAACATGACTTTCCGAACGCATTTTGCAAATATTCATGAAGGGAATATTTCGGATTTATTTAGCAATTTGGAAAAAAATGACGAAAACGAATCGCTTGGAGATTAAAATTTGAACATCCACTCCAAAAAATTAAAAAGTCCGAAATCGGAAAAAAACAATTAAATCGGAGAAGTTCAACTGGATTTAATAAGCATTTTGAGTGTTCTAAAATACGATATTCAGCTTATCATCTGTTTCCAAGTGAAATTTATTTCCATTAATCGCGTGCATCTGCTCCCGTACGCTGCGTCTCCTTCGAGATAATTAGAAGGACTGATAATGGGCGGTTGTTATGAATACCTAATAATTTCAGGGAAATATAATTAATAGTTGCAGGAAATCAGGTGAAGTCAGAAGATTAATGGGTGAAGTTGTGAGGGAAGTTGGGGACAGAATCAAAATTCTAAGCAGGGGAAAGTGTATTAAGCTTAAAGGCAGCATACACGCTCGTAAACATGGTCGAGATATCAGCATAAACCAGTCCACACATTTACCATGTCATCAACGACGTTTGAAGCGCTGAAAATCATCCAGAATGACACTTAATTGAGCGACAATCATGTCTCGCACGCCCGTATTTTCACACCCCTTCGAGTAACAGAATGAAAAGTTAAACTTTAGAAAACATGTGATAATTGAAGTGATAGCACTATCAAAGGGAGTGCATGGGGAGAAACAGCTCGATTTACCTGGATATTACGTGTTTGTACGACGATGAAGATATCACTTTTCGAAAGCCAGCCGGGTGACACAGCGTTGAAAGGCGGCATGAGAAAATTCTCAAATGTGGAAGCGAGTTAATCGGTATGTAGTAGACATGTTTTACTCAGAATAAATCAGACTGTTTCTCTCGTTGCACTCCCTTTTGATAGTACTATCCTCTAAACTATCACACACATGTTTTCTCAAGTTTAACTTTTCATTCTGTTACTCGAAGGAGATTGTGAAAATACGGGCGTGCGTGACAGGGATGACAAAATACTGTCATCCTGGATGGTTTTCCAGCGCTGAAGCGTCGTTCACGACATGGTAGGGGGCCGATGCAGGCCTATTTTGCTGATATCTCGACCATTAGCTTGCAAAGCGTGTATGCTGCCTTTAAAGGTATTTCATAATCAGCACTAGCTTAGAAAGGGACAATTAAATGTCACTTGTATATCCAAGGAAATTCAGTAGATTGGAATTGATTCGGTGAATGTGTGTGAAATCGTTGGATTCTTCGCTTGACAAATCGATTAGCTAAAAAATGGGTGCGATAATCGATCAGCGAAGCGTCTGAACCAATTCGAGGTATCGATTTTTGCAACTGTGTTGCTAAAAATCGAAGTTTATAAGCGCCGGGGCGCAATATCTACGCTGTATGATATACTGTGACGTCATCAGCCGACAGTGATGCGCTCAGGGCGCTGCACGTGAGTAATGTCTCGTCCGGTAGCACCCGGAGCGCAACGTATGCGACCTGGAACACGCAACATATGTGGCGGAAATTGCCAAATTTATCTGCCTGAGCACGCAACATGGACGGGGCTCCGCTTGCATTCAGGGGTGGGCTCAGAGCTGCTCTACTGTGCCCCTGAGTTCGCTGTTTGGTCACCTAGCTACCATTACCTACTTGCGCTTCGATTCGGGGACAACAAAAAAAGGCCCGCAGACTTCTAGTGATCGGGAGAAAATCTGTACCTTCTGAATCCACTGACCGGTAGGGGGAAGGTTGCCTTATTGTTCACCCTGACGTTGGGAGGAGGAACCCCGCATTGACTACGATGCAATTCGCTTTCCACATCTAGATGCAAGATCGTTTGGCACCTTCGCACAGTCTGCGTCTCCATGAGTCTCTGTTGGCGGCGTGCGTTCTACGGCTTCCCGCAAGCTGCGCCTCCTACGTGTTTGTGTCATCGACAGAGTCCACAAAACCGACCAAAAATTGTGCGGTGACTGCGCTTATGCCAAATCTTTGCACTACTCTTTCAAAACTTTGTCTGAGTCTTAGAAATACATTGTTTTGGCGCTCTGTAGGAAACCTCGTGCGAAAAATGCTCTCGCGATAGCAGCCTGACACGCACGCCGACCGCGTGGGCGGACAGCTGCATATCGAAAGGCTTTACTTCTCTCAGGATCAACTTTTCTTAGAGGTCAAAAATTTTCATTAGGAATCCAGGTGAGAAAGGCTTTCCAACAAGATGATACATGCTAGGGTTTACATTTGACCGAAAAAAATAGAAACGTGAATTTCGGATCGTTATAATATAAAGTCGCGTGGGAATTTCTTGTCCATTAGGCTTAGGCCTACCTACAAACGCAAGGCGCCTGAACGCGGCAGCTGGTTTCAATTTATCGACAGCCGACAACAGCCAGATCGGCGGGATCGTAATCAGCTGTGGCTCTCAAACGGGTTGCGTTTGCGAGTGCGGTTCGAGCCGGCCGCAACCTTTGGCGAGCTAGACTAGCATTATCAAAAGCACTGCACACGAAGCCGCATATTGTATTTCTATGTGTATCATACCGCTCAAAAATAAAATATTAACTGAATTTCAATTCGAAATTTTTCGTTCAGGCTCAAATCTTGGTAATTGTTTTATACCACGGAATAGCCCTTCTCACTAGTGTCTTCTAAACAAATATTCAGATTCAGATTCGGAAAAAAACGGGAAAATTTTTAAGATGAACTCTGTTGTCAGAAAGGGACGCTAAAACGCAGAATCGCGTCCCGGCGCGCCTGCTGTGACCAAACTTTAATGGTGCGTAGTTCCAGAGACTGAACCCAGGGAACGACTAAGGCAACGTAGGATTGCGGCACATGATGGAAAGGATACAGCGGGACGTCTCCAAACCAGGGTATCATGGGACAGATGTTTTCGCTGCCAAAGTACAAATGCGAGCTGGAAGAAATTCAAGTGTGCGCGCTTATGGTCGAGATTTTTACTGGAACGAGTACCCTACTTATTTGTCCTTATTCGCCAAATCAGTGAATTATGAACTCCACTAAAATCTGAATCCAATGAAAATGAGGAACTGACAGTGAGAAATGTTTTGCAGACCGAACCGAGCCTTCAGTAATACGTAAGTATGTATGTAATAACAAATTTAACTTTTTTCTAAATTTAATAATTTGAAAAACCGTATCGCAAACCTAAGTTCACGAATCACTCAAGTCAAAGTCGTAATGAATTGCCGATTGTTGCCACCCTTTGTTTTTGATACGAATATCACAGCAGCTTCTCATTGACTTTGACGAACCGGTCTTTGTCTCTGAGTCTGTGTGTGTGTGTGTACAGTCAAAGAAACCGATCTTTCTGCCCTGTCTTGTTTACGCTATACACACCTTTGTGATTTGGACTTAATCAATTAATCGAATTGATATGAACATATATATTCGATATTCAGTTATTCTGACAATTCTAAGAAATGGTAAGGCGCGCCTAGCATTTCTATGCTAACAAGGGAAGTGCAACTGGGCGATCTAGCAGTTTATAACGAAATATATACCGATTAATACACTTACATAAAGTCTGGCCGAATTACACTGTCCGCTCAAGCGGTATGCGTGCGTGTCGAGCGGCTGTGACATATGAGTTTTTGAGAACTTCAGTTCGGCTAGCGAGATACTTACAAGGGAACCACAATAAGTCATAGTGACCATTCCAAATAAAATGTACTTTTCTAGAACCACTTTCGGACAAAAAGTCCGAATATGCCCATCGCAGCTGCATAGACCCACTCTGAAAAAAGTTATGAGCGTTTTTTTTTAAATCTGCTTTTAGCGACGTATTAAAGAATTTACCCCATGGAATTTTTTAGTGTTTGAAATTTTCTATCTGATTTTGCTAAAAGCACATGTATGTCGGGGTAATGTGGGGTGGTGAACACGAGTCTGGGGTTTGCTTGCCCGAGTTTCAGGGTTTACTGTAGGTTACGGTAGGTAACATGCCATTTAGGAGGCAAAACCTACCTTAATATTCCGATAATCGACAAATGGACATCTAATTCGTATTCAGCACCGCAAATAACCCCCACGTAGAAAATTTTGAGGCAAATCCGAGTCGCGCTTTGCCATCAAATTCTCCCCCGAAGGGGATCTGTGAACGAATACAGTCGAAAACTTCGGAAAATCGGTAAATGAGCCTCAGATTCGGAATTCGTAACACACAAACCCCATGAGCAGAATTTTAGTCAAATCTGGAATAATGATTTCTACAGAACGCTTCGAGCCCGCTAATTGGTATAAATAAACGCACCCAACCGAAAATCCGTACAAGTCCAAAAAACACACGCTGTTATCTGCGCTAAAGTTTGGAAAAATGTTCCCTTCAACTAACTTTGCTTCATGGGGTAGTTTGGGGCGCTGAACACGATTATGAGGTCCGTTTACGGATTTTTGTAAAAATGCGCTTTTGAAATTTTTGAGGTAGTACAATATGTACGAAAATCAGAGAAAAAATACTCATAACTTTTTCCAGAGTGTGTCTACTAATACGGCTGCGATGGGCATATTCGGACTTTAAATCCGAAAATAATTCTAGAAGAAAACCCATTTCGTTTGGAATGGTCACTATGACTTATTAATAAACTTAAGACTATTGTCCATGCCAGCTCTTTGCAACCGTGACATTACTCGCCAGAACAAATGCGTTTGAGACGGCCGCCCCCGACACGCACGCTGACAGCGTAGGCGGACATACTCAGTCGAACAGGAAACCATGTATTATTTTTCTTGTTTTGTATTCACAGCTTGCCCTCTTGAGTGAACGAAACTGTCGTAAGAGCCACTGAAAAACCTTTATTTGTAAAAAATAAAAATCAGTGAAAATGCTTTGTCTAAATGAATTTGAATTCCGCGCCAAAATCGTTTTTGAACATTGTATGTGGTAGGAGACCTAATCACCATCATTGCTGAAGTTTTCTTGCATGCGACATTTGTACCATAATCTTTTTCCATGCTGGGTGACGGCTACATGAACATTCAATCTAAAACAAACGCTAGCTGATCGACTGAAAAGTGCTAAATGACCTGTCCCACAGCAGTTCTCAGGTGGACATAACTTTCAAGGAGCGCATTTTCAAAGACTCAGGTTTTGTGGCTGAAGTCCCGAATTGAACCCGAATTGTTTGATTGTACACAAAAATTGACAGTGATTTCCGGCGCGCACGATGCCTTTAAATCCAAGTGTGTAGCTGCAAAGCGGGGTTGGCGAGGAGGGGTTTCATCAGATATTGGAAATGGTACTTAGTTGGACCCCATCACGAAATCTTTAAAGGCAGTGTTCACGATAAAAAAAAGTTTTTGAAATTCCACTAGGAATGGGTAGTGGAGGGACACTCTGAAATGTTGACTCGAGAAAGAACGCATGAAAACGAGCCAGGAAGAACCCCAAGAGCCGAAGTTGCCACTTTGAGCGCAAAGGCAAACCCAAAGCGCATTGCCCGCCCCGACGTGAACGAATGAAAGCTTGAAATCGTGAGATGGGCAATGGTTTCCGATTACTGGCCGTTCTTCCCTTCATTCTCGACCTCTCTTGACTCAGGTTAAGCTCGCCCATCGGCTGCAAAGGCGGAAGTTACAAACCTCAAAACTCGTCCACCATGCTTCTCTAGCTCAATTTCTGAGGGACCATAACTCAGTTCCCAGAAGGTCGTGTACGATTCAAGAGACATCGTTGAAATCAGCTTGGGACCATTTTTAAAACAGGCTGGAAAACAGAAAAACGATTTTTATCGTGAACACTGCCTTTAAGGTGTCCAGAGAAAAAAAGTTTTTGAAATTCCACTGAGGCCGTTGGTGGAGGACACTCTGTAATGTTGACGATCGAAAGAGCGCATGAAAACGAGCCAGGAAGAACCCCAAAGAGCCCGAAGTTGCCACTTTGAGCACCAAGGCAAACCCCAAAAGCGCATTGCCCGCCCACCGACGTGAACGAATGAAAGCTTGAAATCGTGAGATGGGCAATGGTTTCCGATTACTGGCCCCGTTCTTCCCTTCATTCTCGACTTCTCTCTTGACTCAGGTTAGCTCGCATACATCGGCTGCAAAAGGCGGAAGTTACAAGCCTCGGAAAACTCGTCCACCATGCTTCTCTAGCTCAATTTCTGAGGGACCATAACTCAGTTCCCAGAAGGTCGTGTACGATTCAAGAGACATCGTTGAAATCAGCTTGGGACCATTTTTAAAACAGGCTGGAAAACAGAAAAACGATTTTTATCGTGAACACTGCCTTTAAGGTGTCCAGAAAAATAATTCCGAAATAAGCTAAATTACTTGGATTTTTTGAAGGGTTGATCCGGAGAGTTCTTCCGGCTCTATGTACATATTACGAGAAACAGACGGCGATTCTTAAACTTCACTCTTTTTCTAAGTGGAAGGCCATTTCTAAGGTAAGTCCCAGACTAAGTGCGTGATCCTTGCCCAGAACTCGGAAGTTGAACTGAGCTTTGAATCCTTCGCAGTCTGGAGCGATGCTGTCGTCATCCGCTTTTTCTGGAACTAATCTACGATTTGGTCTCGTGTTTATTCAGGCTCGCAAATGAAGTCTCTGAAAATTAGGGCTATAAATAGTTTCCGAACCAGTTCCCTCTTGTGGAGGTTTGCTCAGATGTATCTTTTGGTTGAGGAGAGGCCGCAGCAGAAGCCAATTTTGCATCTGGCTAAGGCTTTTAGTTGGGATCAGAATGAGGAATTTCTATTCGGGAAAAATGTTTATCAGAAGTGGAAATTCTGCTACATTTTCATGGCAGCTCGAGATTTCCTAACTCGATTTTTCTAAACTTCGATTAATGAATTTCCAGTGGATGGATATCGACTGTACACATACGACTTTCAAGAAGAGAGGATGACCCAACCCGAACTTCTCTAGCATAATGCAACCTAGTTTCATTAAACCTACCTACATACCTCCAGCAAACAATCGACCCAAGTCTATCCTAAAACCAGCTTTCCTCCTAGTCACACACAGAGAAAACGATTCTCCTCAGAAAGTGTATAGTCGGTCTTCCTCCAGAAAACACTCATATTGTCATAATAACTAATAGTGGCCAATATTGACAAACTATGGCAATTATTATATGAATGCAGAAATTAGTCTCATCTAAGGTTAGAGATGGCGATTAGAACAACATCGCGTCGTGACCGATACGGATCTACGGAAACGAGGCGTGGCTATTTCTGGCTTCTGTTTACTACCTTCATAGGTGTCTAAGAATTGACGTAATTTCCACTGAACCTTAAAATTAAAGTCGCTGAGGGCTTGCTCGCAATTGCAAGGTGAACACTGTCTGAAAGGTGTGCTCACATAGTATTCTATTCAACATATCAATTCTTCGCGCCTCAGATACCCATAATCCATCCGAAAACGAAATTAAAGGCACTGTTCGCGATAAACTTCATCCTCGAATTTTTTGACAAACGCTTCTCGTGGCTCTCAGAAGCAGAACAGCGTCGAAGAAACGGGACGAAAAAGCTACCTAGGAGCCCGCAAAACGGCTTTTAGAAAAGTTAAGAGCAGAAACCCCGCCGCTCTAGGCAAGTCCGGCCCCTTTCCGCCCTCGACGTGAACAAAGGAACACTCGAAATCGTGAGTTGACCGATGGTTTCCGATCAAGAGCCCCGTTCTTCCCTTCATTCTCAACTCCTCTCTTTACTCAGGTCAGCTCGCATACATTGACTGCAAAAGACGGAAGTTACAAGCCTCGGACAACTCGTCCACCATGCTTCCCTCGCTCAATTTTCGATGGACCGTAACTCCATTCCCAGAAGGTCTTGTACGATTCCAGAAACATCATTGGAATCAGAATGGGACCGGTTTCAAGATAAGCAAAAAAAAAACAGAAAAGCGATTTTTATCGCAAACAGTGCCTTTAAGATTCGTAACCAGCACTTAAAGGCACAGTCCAACCTCGAAATCGTTTTTCTGCTTTCCTGCCTTTATTGAAAGCGACCCTACGCTGATCCCAATAATGTCTCTGAAGTCGTAGAAGACCTCTGGAAACTGAAGTTAAGGCCCCTCAAAGGTGAGCTGCAGAGCCTATGGTGGACGAGAGTTATTGAGGCTTTATAACCGTAGCTTTATACAGCTATCCCAGCGATGACATTAAGTGAATGAAGAAGAACAGGGCTTTGATCATCGAAACCATCATTCATCTCGCCACTGTTGAGCTCGAAAAATCGTAAAGGGAGAAAGTTGCCAAAGTGAAAACTTTCGGATGTAGGCTTCCCCAAGGTGGCTTCTTCCTATATCTCTCTTATTCGGAGAAATTGAGAGCTCGCACTTTGGAGGTGATATATAGGGTGGGGATACTTGACAATTATGTGGAAATATCAGATTTCGTCCCTTAGCTTGGACTGTGCCTTTAAAAAGCCATGTAAGCTGTACCACATTGCGCAGACGCTGACTAAAACGACCTACTCCAATATGTTAAATGTAACATAAGAGGCAGAATACAAGTTCCATGCAGTAGATCTTGGACCACGTAAGTTACATGCAACATGCCAGCTTCTGTCGTTACACTCTGGGGGGGAAGTCGTAGAAGTTTCTAAGGAAAAATGAAGAATTGAGAGAGGGGGGTGCTCGCAAAATTTTTTTCGATCGAAATCATCTTTTATGAGTAGTTAGTAATTGAAAAAAGTACAAAACTGTTGTAGAAAGTTTGGGAAAAGTTGTGTCATACATTGACATGAAATTGTAGCAGAAAATATAACAACATTTTCTTTGGAAAAACATTTAATTTACCAGTTTTTGTTTGTTATAAACTTATTAAATTAAATTGCAATATGAGGCATGGGAAAATTTTTTGGGAGAGGTCGCCAGCGGATAGAGCGGACAGTGGTCGTAATTCCCTTGCCAAAGGGGTGTTAGACCCTGGTTTTATCGAGTATTACAAGTAGCTTGCTTTATGTACATAACATCACAAGCAATTTTCTTGCATGTTTTGCAAATCAGTTTTGAGAATATCAGGTAATTCACATTGATAATGTATGTGACTTGTTATCATTTCTGCGAGTTCATTCACGTTACCGCGGGGTATTGGTGTCCTTTCAGTGTTTTTGGCTATGTCTTTGGATGCGGAATTCGTAGAATATTGCAAAATAGCGATTATCGATTCTCGTGGGCTCCGCCTCTGAGAAGGAGGCCATGAGCTCCGCCCATGCTTTGAAGCACAATGGGTTTTATTCATTTTTTCTTTTTCTCGGTCTCCCTTTTCATTCTGTTTCCCCTCGGAACATTGTCAGAGAAGGATAAAAAAGTGCAGATCTGGATAACGTTTCCACCAAATCTTTACAGGGCTAAAATTTCGATGGTTGAGTGTTTAAAGCGGTATTAGTTAGATTAATTCATTCCTCTGACGTGCGGATTTCATTCCCTTTTTTCCGACAGTAACATCGTTGCCTTGGAACCAGTTCTTCCACTCGTACTTTTCAAACTCAATGGAAATATTCACATTTTATGTAAATCATCCCCGACGTCATCAAGGACTGGATTCTCGTGTTATGCATGCTGCGAACAGCGTTCCGTATTCGAACTTCGCATATCACTACGTGAATAGCGATGGAATCGGATTTGGATTAGAAGTCCAGTCAAGGAAGCACAAGTTTCATACTACATATATACTGAGCTATTCTGGAAAAAACACGCTGAAAGCCTAGTCAATAGAATGAGGAATCTTCAAGAAAAATGTCGTTATTTGTATCCTTGTACGGAATTTCTTGACAGTTTCCCATGAAAAAGTTGTACGTTTAGATCTTTAAAGTCCGAACCGAGAAAGAGAGTGTCCACCCAGGTGGTTGGCGTGCATGTCGAAGAGGGCTTTGTCTCTAGGGCCGTTTTCAAACTTGGAAATCGATTGCCAGACTGAATGACGAATGATAAATAATATCCCAATCAGGCCGTTTTTGCAACCAAGCGAAGACTCATCTGCAAAAAATGCCTTCGCGACGGCCGCTGCTTACGCGCCCCGACCGTGTGGGCGGACAGTCCCAATCGGACAGACTTCATCTTCCGACTAGGAATGTGCGTAAATATCCGTTCAACGAGTCGAAATCGGTGAAATTGAGCCTTATCGAGCGAACAAAACATGCCAGCTCTGCCGTTTTTTCCCCACAGTTCCCGTCCCTCAATACAAACTCGTTCAAATCGATTGCTCGAATGCTTTCAATTTGACTGGTTTTTGATGCTTCCCACGACGTAAACGTTCTAGTAGACCGTAAAACCCGTAAAAGTCTAATGGCTTTGTTATGTATCTCAAATATTTTGTTGCTAGCTTCGCTGGTTTACCCGAGCAACATCTATGATGCGGTGCAACTCGTGCCGCGATTGGAACAGTTTTCGAGTTTTCACCGGAAATACATAATTCCCAGGTCCATCGCAACAGCAGTGATTGAAAACAGCCAAAATTGAAAAGAGGTCATCAATAGTCCCCTACGTCAACAAAACTTGAATATGTCGAGGCCCGCCACGCCCACGACATCCTCCCGGAGGCCGTTGACGAAGTGGGCGTGTTAGGCGCGCCACGCGTTAGAGTTTTGCTACAAAGGCCTGGCTCGTTTTTAGCCGTTCTTATTTTGTTTAGAATGAGCGTGTTTCTGATGAAAACTCCGAAAAACTATTTTTGTCACCAAATCCTGCCTTTGAGAAAATCACATCTATGTATGTGCCGTATATTGCATTCCATATGTATTCACCCATTATTTGATGCATTTGTTCGCGCTCGTCTTCAATTAACTACTTCCGGTCATTTAATATGATTTTGTACATACGGATGTCATCCAGTCCACACTGACTATTTCCTTTTCAGGTACCTTCGAGGACAACATAAATCCACGTCGACCCTATGTCAGGCAGTCCTCCTCAAATAGGGCGCCTGCCGAATTCATTTACAACAAATCCACAGCATTTCGATGATTTCATGGACAGTCTAATCTGAAGCAAATAATGGCGCGGATTTTTCGATGATGTGCCCGTCCTCGCCCGAAGCCACGCCAACTTCTTTAAAGGCAGTGTTCACGATAAAAATCGTTTTTCTGTTCTTCCGCCTATCTTGAAAACGGCCCCATACTGATTCCAATGATGTCTCTGAAATCATTACAAGACCTTCTGGGAACAGGTTATGGTCCCTCAAAGTTTGAGCTAAGCAAACGGCTTATGGTGGACGGAGATTTTCCGGGCTTGTAACTTCCGTCTTTTGCAGCCGATGTATGCGAGCTGACCTGAGCAAAGAAAGTTGAGAATGAAGGAAAGAACGGGGCTAATGATCCGGAAATCATCGCTCATCTCACGACATCCTCGAGCATTCATTTGTTCACGTCGGTGGGCGTGTGATGCGCGCTTTGGGGTTTTCGATGCGCTCAGAAGTTGCAACTTCAGAATGCTCTTTTTGGAAACTAACTTCCTGGCGCTCGTTTTCATGCGTTCTTTCGACGTCAACGTTACAGAGTGTCGCTCCACTATCAATCTAAGTGGAATTTTGAAAACTTTTTTCCATCGTGAGCACACTGCCTTTAACTTGCGGAGTGTATTTTTCCACTGACTAGAAATCAAGTTCAACTTGTCATACGGTGGGCTCCAACTAGTCGAGGAGCTCTGAATTTGCCTTAGAAATCAGTTGAATACCACCCCTTCATCTACATACCCCCCATGATCTCTGAGGGTTTTGGTCTTCATTTTAAGAGTTGCAGTTCATGGCATTAATTGTAAAAAATAGGAAATGCGGGACCTCGTAGAAATCCTTCCTTACCACACGTACCGCACAAATGCTTCATGCTTATTTGAGCTACACCACAATACGTCCGAACTCTGGAACAGAAACTAAGGCGTCACCTTACACCAAGACTGGCTAGGGCGCTACATTAAACAAAAGTAAGACCAGCCGTAATTGCAACCGTTTTTGAGTGCGATCAAGATATGAAATAATGGCAGCTCACCCAGGGTTAGCAAATATAAAGGGGACCACTGGAAGCTGCTGAACAGATCACAAAAATTCTCCCGTCTCTAAGACGCTATTCATACTACTCCAACGCCAGCACGGCACGCGCGTGCCTACGCTGGCGTGGCGTTTGTGTATGAGGTGGCTTGACGCCCCCGCCCGTCCGACACGCGCGTCACGCTCCGCCCGCGCCGCCATGGCGTCGCCGCTGCAGTATTCGCATGCGCTGCCACCCGGAACACCTTGGCGTTTTTCATCACTGATATTATTTATCGATCGTCTCATTCATTCCAGCTTCACCGCTTTGCCATGGCGTCGCCGCTGGTGTATTCATATTCTCCACAAGCGTGGCACGCGCGTAGAAAGTATTCCTAGCCTTTTTTGGCTTTTTTTACATCCTTTTTTTTGTTATAGCACGCTTGAAACAGGAACTTTTCGCTGCGAAGACAAATTTTGTGCAGTCTGTGCGGATTAGGGATGTGCGGAAAAAAAATTTGGAAACAGAAAATAAAAAATTGAGTTTGACAGAAAACAGAAAATATCTCCAAAAACGGGCAGAAGACAGGAAAGAGAAAACAGAAAACTTTTCAAAAATCAATAAATAGTGTGCAGCCTACAGTATTTGAGATTTTTACAGCGTTAAACTTTTTGCACATTTTCCCGTGATAAATGGTTCCATTGCACAAAATCCGACGGCCAAAAGCTGACCAGATGAATGAGTGTGGACACCCAGAGGCAGATTATAAGTGAAAATTTTTCCCTCTAACTTCCCTTTACACCTGAGGCGATAACACTCCAATTACTTGAGCAGAAGCCCATTACTTGCAAAGAGGACAGAATCAGTCAAAGCACAAATGCCCTCTCCTAGTGTACTTATTTTGACGATAATTTGAAGGTAATTGCTGGGTTGAACACTCTACTACTCCTCAACGCCTTAGAGTCACGCGCGTTCTGCGCGTGCGTGCCGTGTGAGTATAAATGTCCTAACGCGCCGCTCGCTCCACCATGGCGGGTTCGCTCGTAACTCTGTAACAGTTTTAACAACTACACGGCCGCTCCATGATCAATTTCATTGCACCTCATCGTATACAAATTCAGCATCATCCTGCGCTGGAATGAGTCAAAACACGAGGTTAGAAATTGCGTGAGTGGCACAGTTGGGACAAACGGACGAAAATTCACCCCACCCCACCTTAGCGGTGACACTGGAGTATTGTCAGTGTCTTCCCACATTCAAAAAGTATTTACACTCAACCAGAGCGGGTTCCATTAGCTGTCACTATGTCGTATTCAAGCTCTTTATTGTTAATATACAATAAAATCGGAGTTACATACCTTCTGAGGGAATCGTCAACTTTAAACACTTAGGTAAGGGTTAGCACTACAAGATAAAGAAGAAGACTCGGCTTCTTCTATCCCTATTGGAATACGCAGCACATGAGACGTCTATGCCATAGAGACTTGAATACCTTCCAGGACTACACAGTGCAGGGGTCAGCCGACATCCCAGTCATGCCCTTCATCTCCTTACATGAATCTAGAACCAACTCGATGACTCCGTAGGGATAGTAGAACTGGTTGACCCTGGGCGAGGATCGAACCCTGCCGTGTCGAGCGAGCAGCAGCGCATCCTGCCACTACGCTACCACAGCTCGGGTAACCACCATAGCGAGATAGACGAGTTAACCATAAGGTACTGCTGAGAATGCGGGTGAGGTTTTCTAAACCGTATACCGTTGTCGCACGTATGCGTTTACCTTCTCTGAGTACGGCCCCTTGTCTATGTTGTAAATTTGCAACAAGTCGCGATTCATGGTTTTTTTCTGTTTTCTGCCCAATTTTGCCTTATTTTACAGAAAACAGAAAAAAATGGCCAAAAATGGGCAGAAAACAGAAAATAGAAAACAGAAAATTCCGCACACTCCTGGTGCGGATCGCAATGATGCTTTTCGTTCCCTGTTGAATGTTGGCGCAACTCAGGTCACGAATGCTGATAACATATGGCATTGAATTTGCGTCAATCATGAATAGGGTACGAAAAGTATCAATACAATCCGTGCCGACTGAAGACTGGAAAGCACACAAAGAGGGACGATCCGTGGTCGGGCTGGTCTGTGTTTACGTCGTCACTAGAGCACGTTCACCTCTGAAGAGACGGACGAAGTGAACAGAGCAAATCGGCAGAGGTCCAGTAACAGACCTGGCGCTGAAGCGCGACGTCAAAGTATAACTAGCACCTTACAACAATTTAATCCCTCTAGCAACATCCGAGCATCACGATTGCTACAGGTCATAAAACGGCCAAATTCTCACCGTCGAGTGCGTACCACGCGCGTGCGGTCGCGCAGCGCGTGGTACGCAGTCGACGGTGAGGTCGACGCAGAGAATTTGGCCGTTTTAACCTGTATCATAGAAGGAACACACTGCATGAAGTAGGGACTTTTGGCGCAAGCCATTGATATATTTCAATTTAGTTGCCTTATCCTGCCAAAAACTTTCGAAACACTGAAAACAGAGGTTATATTCGTGTTGAGCGGCCTGAAAGACCCCCTGGTCCGAGCTTGTTTTTCGGGACTATCCTAGACGGAGGGGGACCCAAGATTTTCTCCACAGAAATAAATGGAAAACCTGATAAATGATTCTCGATGCCGCTATCAATCATTTTTGTTAATAAAATGCTATGGAAATACTTCGATTGATAGCGTTATAGATCGGTGGTTCATTTAATTTCTTACTTGAATCCTCCGCCCCCCCTCCCTCCTCCGTCTGAGTAGTCCCTGTTTTTCTTCTCACAAAGAAAGTGCAAATGGTTGACCTAGCCGTTTTACTGACGAAATATATACTTGCTGTGATATGTTCAGTCCTATACGGTGTCCTATAAGGATAAGGTAGCTAGACCTACTGAAGTTTATATCAGTCATCCACTTTGCTGAAACAGACTTCTTGTGTTCGTGTAAAATGCCTTTGAAAATCAGCCGAAGATTGAGTTTGAGGCCTAAAGATTCAAGCCTGATTAGGGCGTCCTGTCAGTTAGCCGAGTACTTTTACAAAACCTTGTTTTCATAGTTGCAGGTATGAGACATAGCACTGATGTTCCGTTTTCCAAATCCCCCAAACGCCTCAAAAATTCAAAGGAGACTCGAGGAAAACAGGTGTACACTAAGGGCAATTTTTAGAGTGTTCAAAAATTGTCCCAGATTGAGCTTGAAACCTTTTTCTGGGGGTTGTTTCGGGTGATGATTACGAATCTGAAGCACATTTGTCGATTTTCCGAAAATTCCGGCTGATTTGGTCCGAAGCTTCAAAGTGGGGAAATTTAGCTGGCCACACGCGACTTTTGACAATTTCGAGAATGCTACGACGAATTCGCCTTGAAGGCAGCATACACGCTCGTAAACGTAGTTGAGATAACAACGTGAATAGAATCGTATGACTTACAACAAAATGCCTACGTATTTTGAAGTGTCAGAAGTCAAATGACCCACAATGCCGCTGCATAAGTTAGAAGCTGGTCTCGCCCTGTATTTTCACGCCCCATGTATTTGCCCTTTTTTCTGCAACGCAAGGTTGCTGGGTCATCTTCACCGTCGGCATTCTTGAGGGATTGCTTAACAAGTGAACCACACACGTCACTGACGGCGAAGATGACTTAGCACGCTAAAAATACAGGAGGCCAAACTTGCACATACTTCTTTAACGGAATTGTGGATCGTTTTTGACGCTTCAAAATGCGTAGGCATTATGCTGTAAACCAACGGTTCGATTCACTTTGTTATCCCAACCACGGTTACGAGCGTGTGTGCTTCCTTTAAAACTTCCTCACAGAGGTTATTTGGGCTGCCTAACAAATCTGTGGTCGGTTCATCAATTTTCCTTGAATTTCTGTTGGTAAAGGTGGGTATAAGGTAGCATGGTCGGGGCTCAGATTTGGCTCAAAACTTTCACTTACCGATTCTGGAAATATTTAGGTATGCTACGCTAGTTAAGAAGCATAATGCCTGCCGTAACCTACAGTAACCTTAAAGGCAGTGTTCACGATAAATCTCGTTCCCGAGGTCTCGGTGTGAAACATCAAGTTGGCAGGTGCTGTAGAGGATAGGGTCAAAGAAAGCAACGAAAACTGGTCAAAAGTAAATACAAACGGCTTTGAAAGCTTTCCCGGAGCGCCCCCTCTATCCCTGTCCGCCCCCAATCGGGCGAGCTTGTGGCGCCGCACACGTTTCGATGGCAAATTGCCAAGCAACTCTGCCGCAGTTAGCATTATAGATTCGCGCAGACTTCGCGATTAGCGCGCGCTTGCCGAAGTCAGCATGGCCCATGATTCTCGTCCACGGCCTGAATTTAGAAACCGTTATTTGGGTTATTCTGGACCTTCCCTGTTTCTTCACTATTAGTTACCTCACGACCAAACAATCCCATTTTTGGGTCGAACTCCAGTGCGATATTCATCGTGAACACTGCCTTTAAAGGCACAGTACACCCTCAGATACGAATTTTGAGATTTTCATGTAATTGTGTAGAAGACCCCTCCTGTATAACACGTGCCAAATGCCAGATCTCATTTCCTCCAAATAAGCGAGATATAAGCGACCACCACAGGCCCGGCCCCCTTCGCTCACCACCACAGGCCCGACTCCCTAACAGATTTTCGAACTCGATAGCAGTTCGATGGATGGCTGAATTCCAACAAGTCGTCGTTCTTCAGTCCATAACCGGACTGTCTCCTTATATTCTGGCTTTCTCTCACAAGATGATTGCGAATGAACAGAAATACAGGCTCGAGACAACCCGTCCACCAATTTTTCACCCTGAAAATCTTGGCATCTTTGAAGAAGATACCACCGTGATCAGCGTGTGGCTCTCTCCAAGATAAGTATGAAATCTGAAAATTAATTTTTTTGGGTGTCCTGTGCCCTTAAAGGCAGCACACACGCTCGTAAACGTGGTTGAGATAATTACGGAAGTAGAATAGTATGGCTCAAAACACAACTTCTACACTTTTCGAAGCGTCAAAAAACGACCCACCATGATGTTAAACGAGCAAGAAGTTGGCCCCGCTTCTGTGATTCTCCGCCCTCCGTGTCTGCGTCCTCCTCGAAAACATTGGGTGCTGGGAAATTCCCATCGTCGTCGATGTATGTGATTTACTTATTGTACTTGCCCTACCACCCACAACCGTCGCCGACGGTGGGAATGGGCCAGCACCCCTGTTCTGGAGGAGGGCGGCAAATACGGGGGGGTCGGAGAAATAAGGGGGTGGGGCCAACTTCTTACTCGTATAGCGTCATTGTGGGTCCTTTTAGACGCTTCGAAATGCGTAGGTGTTGTGATCTGAGCCATATTCTGAGTCATACCATTCTTCAAGCACGTTTACGAGGGGGTATACTGCCTTCAAGTCTAGCAACGAACAGACCTTTCCGTAAATAACCCCCAGTTGAGAGTTGTCGAAAACTCGAGAATAATCTGAAGAAAAGTTTCCCTGAACACCCAAAAAACTACCTGGTGAATCCCCTTACCTTTCCGCAGAGCGATGAACTTAACCTTTTTGAAATCCCCGGACGCATTTAGTTTGATCCCTGAAGAGATTTTGAGCACGGATTGTTTATGTACTGTCAGAAACCTACAACAACGCAAGCATGATTTTCCGAATCTTCAGTGTGCGGAAAAAACCGTTCCGACTAAAATCATACTGGACATGAAAACGAGATACCGAAGAGTGAGGACCTAGCTATACATCGGCATGAGGCCGCCGCTTCGTTTTCAAACCTCGGGACGAGTTGTTATGGGCGTGAATCAATTCACATATACTGGTGTAAAATATTAATTCATTTCTGGGAGAACTTCGAGAGTTTTAGCCGAGAAATAGCCGCGAAATAGCCGAGAAATGCCTGCTTGCCGCGTATTAGCCGCCAAATAATGCTCGCCGTGAAATAGCTGAGAAATAATGCTCTCATGGTAGATATGCGGAGCATTCCAGAGACATGATTCAGATGTCAGCACCTCCGTCGTTTCATTTACCCGAGTTTGAGGTACTTGGGCCTCGTTCAGCCTCTGGAGGCCCCGCCCAAGCGCTGGCGGCCCCAGATGGTGGCTCGGCAAGCCGGCGACGGTTGCGTCTTGGTCAATTTTGTTTACATCTGAGTATTTCTCGGTTATATCTCGGCTATTTGTCGGCTACTTCTTGTCCGTTCCGTGAAAAGCCGAGAATATAGCCGGGAGGTAGCCCGCCAGGAGCCGCTGCGGAGCCTGGTGGGCTATTTCCCGGATATTTCGCGGCCAAAACTCTCAGAGAAGGTCGACCTTTCGGGTTAACAAAATGCTCTATTGGATATCAACATTCACCTACTACTCTTCTTAGAGGTCAAATGAAAAACTTTTTGTTGGCGAGCTGCGATCGGTAGTTCGAAGCGTCAGAATTCCACTAACTTTGAGGCTTCAATTCAATACAAAGTCAAAGTGACCTTGTGCATCTCCGTCATATTTTCGCCCACTTCAGAAAATTTTTACCATTGGCTCAAGCTTCACATTCATATCGAAAAGATGTGATTCGGAGACGACTAGGGGCGAGGAATCCTTCCAAATGCGCTTTGGGTCCTAAGTGGGTTACCCTGATTTGGGCGAGTCGCAGCGGTTACGCCCATAACAACTCGTACCAAGGATTGAGAACTAGGCAGCGAGTGTCGTTGCGGGACCTGTTCGGCTGAATATTTGCCAAGCTCCTGCAGCTGATTATTTCTGAAGGTTAAGTTCGGTAGATCATAGTAAAAACGGGGCAAACAACACTGCGATAAGGAGAGGAATAGAATAATACAAGGTCTTCAATTATACTGGCAACAGCAGAGCAAGAAGGTAGCAAAATACAAGTGAAATTATTTGCATTTTTGCGTCTTGTCCTTGACTTCCTAAGCCGCACCAAACTGCAACAATGTAATCGCGGGAAGTTTTCACTCGCCGAAAAAAGTATTGTTGAACCCTTGGTCAGCGCGGGGCCGCGGTTCAATCGCGAGTGGTTTACAAACCTAACCCAACCCCGACCACGAAGTGTGCATCCGTCCATTAATCGCTTTCTAGGTGAGCTGATGTATACATCTTCGACAACCTATCGCCATTATTTTTCCTACATATAGAACACTTGAAACAGGAATTTCTATTGCAAAGTCATGGCTAGTTAACTTACAAGGGAAGTGTCTATGCCGGCAAACGCATCTGAAAAAAGCAACTTGTATTGTTGGTATCTCTTGGGCTTCCATAGTAAAATTGCGCTGTGTCCCGCTCCGAGCTGCAGGTTCCAAGAAGTTACATTGAAATGGTCGTTTTTTCGTACTTATTTTACCTGCCGAAACTAGCAGTAATCTTTCGAAAATCTGAAAACGGACCTTATAATCGTGTTTAGCGTCCAAAATAGCCCGCCTGAACAAAGTTTGGCTGGAAGCGCAATCTTTGAATATTTTACATAGTGATGACGCTTTGGACTTTCACGTTTGTTAACCGTTTCTTCTAGCAATTTCGAGGTTCTAAAAGCGTTTGAAATTTTTTTCGGATTTGACCTAGACTCCCTCATGGGGGTTGTTTGGTGTGCTTATCACGAATGAGTTTTTCATTCTGTGCTTATCTGGGTCGAATTCCGGTCCGCAACTGCGTCTCGACACGCTTTGCGGCCGCGCGCTTTCGAGTCGGAAGAGTTTTCAGCGCCGCAGCTGCCTATCTGTTGACTCTAGGTGAGTTTTAGAAACTGGAAACTAAACAAAATTCAAGAAAACTGTATAAAAGCCAGCGCATCGAGTCGTCTTTGGAGCTGGAAACCCGATTGACTCGAGCGCGTGCTGCCGCAAAGCGTGTAGAGACGCAATTGCGGACCGGAATTCGACCCAGATAAGCACATTATGTTGATTCTCCATCGCTTTCGACTAGATTTTTTCAAAGCCCCCAGTTGGGGAAAATAGGGGGGGGCTCAGTAAAATCAAAACATATTACTTGTAATATAAATGTATCTTACTTGAATGTCCCAAGTAACTTACATTTATATTACATGTAACTTAAATTTATATTGCATGTAAGTTACACTTATGTTATGTACATGTAACCTACATTTATATTTTCACTATGGGTCACGTGACGCAGACGACACGCGACGCAGAGAGCGCGTCCCAGACCACACACAACGCAACAAAATGTTGTGCGGGGCCTTCCCTGCTGGGGCGGCATGCACGTACGCGTCGGATTACGTTGGAGTTAGGCATGGTTTGGGGCGTCGGCACGTTTCATGATTGCTGTGCGAGTGCTGGACATAATCAATAGTTGAGGTCTCCACGGGGTTTCGGCTGCCCCACCCTCCTATGTACGTAGGGTTTTCGGAGGAAAGATTTTTCAGTGCGCTAGCCTAACCCCCTTTCGGCGCTCGCGCGGCTATCACCAAATGCGCCGACGCATCAAACCATGCCTAACTTTAACCTAACGCGCCACGAACGTGCATGCCGCCCCTGGTGTGTGGTCAAGTGCCTCAAACTTGGGTAATTGAACCAACAGCACCGCCAGTCGTAAGCTTGACCGCCCGTGTGCGTCGTACATCCTCCTTGTAAAAATCTTCTCGGCCGATTTAAGTTACTTGCGACTTATATTGTGCCATTTAAGTTACACGTAACATATCGGAGGCGCACTGCACACGGTGTCCTTTCAGAAATCAAAAACAAGTTACTTCTAACATATTTGAGCCGATGTAAGTTACTTGCGACTTATCTCAGGTCATTTAAGATACATGTAACATATCGGAGGCGCACCGCACGCAGTTTCCCGCCAATATGTTACATGTTACTTAAATGACCTAAGATAAGTCGCATGTAACCTACATCGGCTCAGATATGTTACAAGTAACTTGTTTTCGGCCTTTCATGTTACAAGTAACTTGTTTTCATTTTTCTGAGGGGGGAGGCAAAACGCGACTTTTGACAATTTCCAGAGCGCAACTATAGAAATGGCTTAGATTCTTTCTCTAGAGCCATCTGGAGTGCTAAATACGGATCTGAAGTCCGTTTATCGATTTTCAACAGGTCACGGTAGATTACGGTGAGTATACGGTAGTTCGGTCGAAGTCCCATAACTGACTCAAAATTCTACACGGGGTTTATTCGTGGTGCTGCATACGAATTTGATGCGAATTTGTAAATTTGACGAAATATTAAGGCAGGTTTTGTCCCATAAATGGCATTGCACCTACCGCAACCTATAGTAAACATCAGATATTTGGCAAACGGATCCCAGATTTGTTTCCAGCACCCTATACTACATCCAAGTTTTCAGCCAAAAACATTTTTTTTTTCAAAAAATTTCCAAAAATGTCTGATGTGTCGGTCGAAAATCTGGAAACTGACTTCATAATCACTCAGACAGTAACACTGGGTGAAGGGGGCAATATTACCGGGCTGACTAATCATTCCACCCGAGCGAGTTTCGGTATTCACTGCCCCTCAGCCGGTAAATGGTGGTCCGCTCACCCGTTATTCGTTGCCTATTGTGGGAGTGATATCAATTAACCTTTTTTTGGCCGCTTGGCCGATTTGTCCCTTGGCGGCCCTCTCTTTTAGCCAGCGATTTCGAGGCCCTCCGCTCCCTCCTTGAAGCAGCAAGCCTACGCTTGATCCCGACCCGCTCTCACGCCCCCACGGTCACAACAAACCGTGCGGAATGAGGGTCAGTGACTCCAGTCCGGGTGGATGTCCGGGACGAATGCCATCAACAGAATCAGGTGGAAGCACATGTTTACACGCTCCCTATGTGACGCTTTTTTGCTTCAGCTGTTGAGCATTGGGCGTTATGCCCGGCCGCTCACCGCGTGAACCCATGCCCGCTCACCCGGTAATATGCTCCGCCGTGGAATTATCTCCGCCCGCTCAATCCGTAAAGCCATGCCTCTCACCCGGTAAAATGCATGCCCGCCCGCTCATTCGGCAAGACCTTCCGCCCCAAAATAAGCCCGCCCGCACAGCCGCGGAGCCTACTTCTCTGCCCCCTCACCCGGTGTTATTGTCTGAGCATGTTCAGTGCCCAAAGCAGCCCCCGGAGCAATGTTTGGGTGAAAGCACATTTTTCGAATTCTGAACAGAGTAATAGCCTTTGTGTGTTTTTTTTCGTGACTACATTCACTGCTCACCTGGGCTGATTTTGGGCTGTCGATTCGAAAATGTGCGGAAATATATTCGAATCGAATTTATTCGAAATTCGGATCTCAAAAAAGTGGTCAACCAAATCTATTCGAGATTCGGTCCTTGCGCCCAAAGCACAGCTATACCAATAACAGAGAGATGGAATACCTCGTTTTTTCCGAGTGAAACGAATATCCAAAAAACGAATAATTCGAAGTTTCGGTGATTTAAATATCTTAGAGAGTCTTTTCAAAGTCCGAAGCGTAAATCCCGAATATCTTGGCTACATATAGCGTGCTTGAAACAGGAAGTATTTGGTTGTAAAGTTTGAGAGTTACAATTTTCGCGTCCACTAAACGCCGCATTTAGTTATTTAGCGTAGCCTCCACGAATATTTTCCTCTACTGCCCTTGCTTGAAGGTTGACCTTTGTCCTTGTCTGTCGTAGTGGCCGCCAAGAGAACTAACAGCGGTAATCCCCTTTCAAATTTTAATGCTTTGTTTCCCCCCTTGGATAGCTATTTTTCCTACTTTTGGGACCGTATGCAATTTTTTCAAACCTCTTCTGCATTTTGTCGCTGTCTCACTCCTCGTTCCGCATACGCGTGTCGAGCAATACATCAAACTCGGCTCCGAAATAGAGGATACTACTGATGATGTGATCGAATACAATAAGATCCGTGGCTTGCCTCCTCAATCAATTAAAAAAATTGAACTCACCGGCAACTGGCGCGGGCGTTTTTAATCTCACCAGCGCTGGCGGTATGGTTAGACCTATTTTTGAGTACCATCGCGGCGCGATGAGATATTTTCTGTGGGCGTCGATCGACGTTAACGCGCCGCTCGTCGACTCGCATATGAATCATGAAATCGCGCCACGCCTCGGTGCGACTCTAAAAACTTCCTAAGCCGATCAGCTGCACTCTTATCACGGCATGAATCGATGAGCAGGCCGGCGCACGCGACCGCTAGCGCCTGTCGCCGATGAGATTTAAATTGTCGTATTGCTTGAGGTGCAGAGAAAGGCCGCGGACCTAACTATTCCTCATGGACGTGAAATATTGAGTCATTCCCTTCTTGGGATTCTGATTCATTTTTGAAATTGATTTTTCGTGTTTTTCTCACTGTGAGATCAGAGCACTCGAATACAGAAAAACTCGCCGAAAAGAATTGCCTTTAAATTTTCTGAATTTCGTTATTATTTTCTGAACAAATCGCAAATGAAGTTGTGGTGACGAAGAACTGAGGGGAATCACCTCAGAAATGTGAACACGAAACGCTACAAGGACTGTCCGAATGAGATTGCAGAAGGTATAGTGCAGCAGGTGCAGGCAGGTGTGTGCAAAGGCAGGCAGCGCAGCGCAGGTGCATGAGAGGTGGTGGCAGAATGAGAACGTAGAAGCATTAACCGCCCACGCTGTTGCGTGCGTGTCGAATGGTCTTTGCGGATACGCTTCTAGAACAATCCTTCCCACGGCCGCAAGCAGCTGGCTGGGATATTACTCACTCATCATCTGATATTCATGGTAATCGATTAACAAGTTCGAGAAGTGCCTTCACCACAACAGCTCGATACGCACGCCGACCGCGTGAGCGGACGATCTCATTTAACCAACTTCAGACTCACGCTGCACTTTTGCTTTTGCTTGTCAGAGGAACTGTTGGTTGATTCTGGTCGCTTTTGTCCCCAACCCTCAATTTTTTTGCGTCTGTGCTGTTTTTTTTTGGCGTTTTTTTTTTCATTTGAAACTCAATTTCTCCCAAGCCCGTTTCGGATAATATTAGCTTGTGATTTCGATTCATCCCCATTGCTCACATATGACTGCCATCGATACCTCATTCATCGTCGTGGGCAACTGTCCCCACATACTCAAAATCATTCACCTGAAGTACGCGTTTTGGCCCATTTCTGGCAATTTCCTTCCCCTCTCTCGAACTGATTGTGCATATTTTTGCACGATATAGTAGCATTTCAATCGGTTGTTCTAGGTAGATATAACACGCCTGGAACAGGAACTTTTCCTTCACCAATTTAAAAAATTGCAGCACCTGCGTTCACCGATTTTCGATCCACGCTGCGTTTCGTAATTTTGGACGGTGGTCGTTCGGTGACGGAGCCACAAAAAAGGTGGAGAAATGGGAGGGAGCAAAAGGCTGTGATTGGATGCCACATTCCACAAGAGAGGAGGAGATAACTGTCAGAGACGCAGAGAGCGGGTTGGGTTTAGCCTCTGTGACCGCCAATCACAGTAATTAGCTCCTCCCATTCAAACCCGCCTTTTTTCAAGCATGGTCACCTAAGGACCACGAGTTCATGTAGCCTCCGGAATCCGGGCAATGTAAATGGACACTAAAGCTTAATCTTGTGCTTCAAACGAAATGAAGTAGATTCAGCCCAGAAGACTTTTTTATTGCCGTAGAGTCTAGTGAAGATGCTCCGTCGCTCTTGCTGGGTCTTGTCTTAAGGTCCCCGCCGCTCACCAATGAGCCTTCGACTAGACGACGTCCGTGGAATCTGTAGCGCGAAGCCGACGACGCTTCAGAGCATCGACCCATACCTGGGGAACCTCCAAATGAATCCGCCAGAAAAAATTCACAACATCGCCTCTCTTTATTTCATGAATCTTCTCAAAAGCACAGCACAACCTCGGGAATCGCTTCTCAGTCTTCCCGCTTTAGCGCTTAGGTGCTTTTCATACCGCCCTAACGCCAGCGCGCGATGCGCGGCAAGGCGCTACTGTATGAAGGTACTTACGCGCGCGTCACACCTCTCACGAAGACTGTGAAATACTCCAGCGGCGATGCTAGGGCGGGAAGTGGATTAAAAGTGTCCAGCAGCAAACACGCTGTAAATGGCCAGATAACTACGAAATTAGAATGGTATGGTGCATCGAACACACGCTCACGTCATTTATTGAAGCGTCAAGTCAAATGGCCCACAATCGACTTACATGACGAAGAGGGACCTCCGCTTGGAGCTTGCTCCTCATTTGCCTTCTCGTATTTGCGTGTTCTCTACCAAAAGAGGGAAGCTGGGCCATTCCCACCGCTTGGCGACGCCCGTGGTGGTGTATTATGTACAATAGGTAAACCACACATATCGACGACGATGGGAATGGCGCAGAACCCCTGTTTCGATGGAGGACGCAAATACAGGGGCGGGCAGGATAAAGGGCGGGGTCAATCCTCTCCGTCATGTGGCGTCAGGGACATTTTTTGTGGGACATTTTTGACGCTTCAAAATGCGTGGGCGTTGTGATCGGTGTCATACCATTCTAATTCCGTAGTTATCTCAATTACGTTTACGAGCGTGTACGCTGCCTTTAAAAAGGGCCTCAATTTTGCTGAGCTAGCTAAATCTGCACATGCTTCCACCACCATAGTTGCAGAATATAGTACTGAAATTGAATAATAGGAAACTGGTTGAAATGGAAGACGGATTATTAATGAAAATGACGAAAAGTCGATAAGGTCGTTGCCGCCATGGCGCCGCGCTAGCATTGAATAGTATGAGTAGTGTCTTAGCTCAGAGAGATTTTCACGCTGGTCACAGTGGGGTCTCCAGAATCGCTAAGAACCCACTACGAACGGATTAAATGTCTTTCGAAGATTGCAATGTTTTACGGCGGGAAATTTGTGGACGAGTTGTCTATTGTCTCTTTTCTCTTGCCACCACTCTGGAGTATACCAGACTATAAAGCTATACCGATAACAAATGGAAGAAAATACAAGTTTACCAGCAATAGTTAAAAGGACATGGTGCGGTTGCGGTCACATTCACTAAAACTCATGCGGTGGAAGACGCCAGAATTCATTCTCGATCGGCAGCTTTGCTGATTTTCTCTGTAAGTTAAGGGCTTTTTGTTTTTTTTTTTGTTTCAGCGATTATTTTCTGGTTTCTGACAGTTTCAAAATATTGCAAATAGGGGTATTCTGTAGTGCGTGAGGTGTTAGACTTTTGTTCAAAGGCTTTCGAAGTGCTGTTTTGATAAGAATTCTGTCTTTGAAATCGAAAAACGGCAATTTCCTCTGCACACCTACAATAAGAAAAGCCCTATCCGTATTATCATGAGAGTCAGAAACAAAAATAATGCCGAAGCAAACAAGAAAAAGAAAACGTAACTCACCCGGAAAATCAGTCGTGCTGTCGATCGATAATGAAAACTGGCGTCTTCCACCGTAGTTATAGTGTATAACCGCAACCGCACCATGTCCTTTCAAACGCATTGTTTACGATAGAAATCGCTTTTCTCTTTTTCTGCCTATCCTAAAAACGGTCCCATCCTGATTCCAATGATGTCTCTGGAATCGTACAAGACCTTCTGGGAACGGAGTTATGCTCCCTCAAAATTTGAGCTAGGAAAGCATGGTGGACGA
>JAPDOI010000841.1:0-7500 GCA_029168955.1 Aplectana chamaeleonis | reverse complement strand
GAAATTTTCACCCAAAAAGGTTGTTCTGTGAAGTGTGGTGTGGATGGCATTTGATGCGAAACCCGCACTAATCTGTTGCAGAGCTGGCTTCCCTGCTGATGAAAACATGACCAGGGTATTCAGATCAAGTATTGATAAACAACTCCCTCTTCCTCCCTTTTCGTCCGGATTCGAGCATGTTAAAGGCAGTGTTCACGATAAACAATTTGTTTCCAGCGTTTCCTCTAGGAATGGGTAGTGGAGGAGGCACACTGTTACGTTGACGTTGAAAGAGCGCATGAAAACGAGCCAGGAAAAGCCTCCTCAAAGAACACGAAGTTGTCACTTCGAGCGTGCAAGGCAAACTTCAAAGCGCAACACACGCCCACCTGGACGTGAACGAATGAAAGCTTGAAATCGTGGAGATGAGCGATGGTTCTCGATCAATAGCCCCTGTTCTTTCCCCTTCTGATTCTCAGCTTTCTCTTTACTAAGGTCAGCCTGCATAGATCGGTTTGCAAAAGACGGAAGATTTAGAAGCCATAAAGCCTCGGACAACCTCGTCCACTGGCGTTTCCACCATGTTTCCATAGTTCAATCTTGAGGGACCATAACCTGTTCCCAGAAGGTACAAATGATTTCAGAGACATCATTGGAATCAGCATGGGGCCGTTGTTCAATCTAGGAGGATAAAAAGAAAACGATTTTTATCAAACACTGCCTTTAAAGGAAGTCTGTACTGAAAGTTAGTGCAAAAATGGATTTCTGTTAGTTAGGAGGTCTCCAATTTCAGCTTCCAGCTCTTTTCTCCCAAAAATATGTAAGTCTCCTGCAAATGCGTTTTGTCAGGTGGTAGAGTATCAGGTTAACAATCACACGAACCCTCGAACTATGCATGCACTCCTGCCAGCTCACCGGACATCAGGAAATCAGAATGGCGCAAGGACATTTCGCGTGTGATTTCAGAATTTTATCTCACGCCATTAATCGCGCCAGTCCACATAAAAATCGAATTTTATTACTCTCACGTCACACATGTAGCTGATAGCGCCCCAGAATTTCATATCAATGGAAAGCTGTTTCAGCAATGGTCGTTTGGTCGCTCCCGAATTTCTAGTGGCACGGTGCGTGAAAAATGAGTTATGAGTTAGGTACTGTGCTTCTTCTGGGCCGAATTCCGGTCCGTATTTGCGTCTCGTTGGCATCGCTTTGCGGGCCCACGCGCTCAAGTCGGTCGAGCTTTCCAGCGCCAAAGCCGACTCGGTTTGAAGCTTTTGTTGGTACAGTTTTCTTCAATTTTTTTGGTGTCCAGGTTTCCAACACCCATTTAGAGACAACAGATCGGCTGCTGCGGCGCCGGAAACTCTTCCGCCCGGCAGCGTGCGGTCGCGAAGGCGTGTCGAGACGCAATTGCGGACCGGAATTTGGCCCAGAGAAGCACAGTGCACCGCCTTCTTCAGTCGCAGTCGCAAAGTTTCGGGCATGACTGCGCCAGCCACTGGTCTCTGCCTCTACGAGGTAAGTCTTAATAACGTTTAGAGGCCGTTCCTCGAAGCGATGTACGATTCTAGACCATTTTTGGATGTAGAAACCGATAAGAAAGTTGCCAGAGTGGCCAAAGTCCACTTTGACCAAAATTACAGCGGTTTTTTTTTCTTGTAAATTGCAGCCAGAGCGCTGGGGCAGACCCCAATATGGACCCAAACAGATAGCAAACAGAAGATCGTATAATTTGATTAAAATCCATCACTTGTCTCGTACCTCTTGAGATCGATAAATTTTCGATAAAACCTATTCTCTCGAGATAACATATTTTCTCTTATCTGGGGGTGTGGTCGACTTTTTCCTTGTTTTTTCTCTCGGCTGTTCTGAGCGAATACTGAGGTCTCGCACTTCTGGTGACTGGTTACATACAGGTGCGTTCGGAACATGATAGGGACAATTCCCTGAAAACCACAGTCTTTTATGTTTAAATTGCGTGCGGCGTCTCGGTGATGCTCATAAATGAATTCGAGCAAAGGTAAATAAAATATGTTCACTTTGTTTCTATAATAGTAGCATAATAATGTAATATTTTATTTTAAATTATCACATTATTCGTCGTTCGGAAAATCGATAGGGACACTAATCAAAAAATAAAAATTTATCAAACAAGGATCAACACATACATGAAATCTAATATGATATCGCACTCTCCAGAGATTGGAAATCAATTTAAAAATTTACCATTCGGCATAGAAGTGATCAAATTGAATATCACATTTTTATCCAAATTTCTCCAGGCTTCGAGTACAGCGAGTACAGCGGCTCTTAGCTCGTATACGGTCCCATACTGCTTTTCAGCTATTATTCGCGTAAATCTGGCGCACAATTATGCCCCAGATGATTCTTCATCGGGTTGCGGAAGTCAGGACTACACGCGGGCCATTCCATCACGCGAACTCTGGTTTTGCTGTTGAAGCCACGCCTTTGGTGGATCTGGCACAGACTATGGACCGCGGCGTTAATTCTTGCTGGAAAATGGCGTTAAGATACGCCTGTTTTTCAGTGAAGAACGGCAGAAGATAAGCACTTGCAATACTGTTTCTGATACTCCTCCGAATCCATATCCTGAGTGGACACGAAGTGAAAGGGCGATTTCCAAACACCTCTGCTGCAGCTACTTTGTTAGGCTTCGAGAGTGATGGAGCCTTCTTCATCACTTGGGCGGACGATGTTTTCGTCTGCGTTTACGACGTGCACCAAAACAGTAAAGGTCTTCGACACAGCTGAAAGCGGCAACTGAGCCCTCACTTGGTTGAGAGATAGACTACTGTTTGAGCAGAGTCGGCTTATCCTCCGTGCATCCCTGCTGCGCTGACCTTTCTTGGGCGTCCAGGACTCTTTCGCCGCCGTAGGAGTTCGATCTCTGGGTAGGAACTGGCTGATGCGGAAGCTTAGGGAACGTCTCGAGCTGGGAGGCAATCAGACGTTGGCTCAGCCCGGCAGCGTTGAGGGGCACGTATTTTGGGGCTTCTTGTTCGGAAACAGTAAGCGATGTGTACAACGGCCCATGATTGTAATAAAGATGTTGGGTGTCCCTCGTGTTGCGTTCGTATAGTGAACTTGTAACGGAGAAATTTTGTTCGAAGTGAAAATTCCATTTTTTGCAAGGTGTCCCTTTATCATTTCCGGAACGGTGAAATTTTTCTAAATGTAAAGGAAAAAATCTTGGTTATGAAAATTAGGCACGGTTTCAAGGAAGCTGGGTGAACAGGAGGTTTTTTATCACTGCTGAATTCACGGATGAACAGTACCATCACCATTCTACCTGAATTTTTTTGCGTAAATTCGTTTTTAGAGGTGTCCCTATCATTTCCGAACGCACTGTATACACGGCGACCGTTATCAGAACCCTAAGATTGGACGTTGCCTACGATACAATTTTGTAGAGTTTGAATAAATTTGGCTCACTTGCTGACTCCAAAAGTGTCCGAGCGAAGCGTGTCGGATCTCCCTCAGAATTTCTGTATAGATTGGAGAGCTGCTGATAACGATTTTGTGCTCCCCCTTTCGATTATCTGAAGAACTAAACAGATTTGGATCAAACTCTCATTCTGAATTGAGAGAATTCTGGAAGGCAAGTGCAAAATTTGACTATTTCCGGAGTGCAATTAATAGGAACCTTCTTTGCGCAGTTCAAAGTAAGCAAAATAGAGCAGCACGCAAGGATGCCTATGTTACTAGTAGTAAAAACCATGACTCGAGCACAAATCTATATCACAAAAAATTAGGAGCTCAAAACGGTAGGTGAACTCCGGAGACTAATATCTTTTTTCGTCACTGAGATTCTGCCCGGTGGGGGGGGGGTGTCATTTGAGGAACCGTGAAGGTGAGGTTCGTTTCAGGGCTAGTATAGGCTACTCACGAATACGACCTTGAAGTTTGTCCGAATAAGAGTGTCCACCCAAGCGGCCGGCGTGCTGCCGTCGCAAAGGCATTTTTTAACGAGCCTTACCACGGCTGCACAGCTGACTGGAACATTATTTACTACTCCTCTAAGGCGCTATTCATACTACTCAACGGGCGTGTCGCGCTGGCGTGGCGTGTGCACGAACGGGGCTTGATCGTCCCGCTCGCGCGGCACGCGCGTCACGCTCTGTCATGGCGTCGCCGCTGCAGTATCTCATACTTCGCCACCCGGAACGCCTTGCCGTTTTTGTCCACTGGATACTATTTATCGATCGCCCCATTTGATTCCGAAGGCTTCACTGCTCCGCCATGGCGTCGCCGCTGGAGTATTCATAGTCTTCTGGGCAAGCGCGGCACGAGCGTGCCGCGCTGGCGTTGCGTAGTATGAATAGCGCCCAACATGTCTGCTTATCGATTTACAGGTGCGAAAATGCTCAAGCAAGGTGACCGTCGCTCGAGACGCACTCTTCGTCCGCATGCGGACATTCTCAATCGGACAAACTTTATGACTTTATCGTGACCCACTGAAGTCATACGAAAAAATTGATAATGAACCTCATATTTGTAAGTCTTCTACGGCGTAATCTCATTTATTGAGGCTGGACATAGTTATGAGGAAAAATCCTCCAATTTTCGATGTCCACCTGTCATTTCTTTAGGCTGCCATGCTTGAGAACAATGAACCAGCTGAAGACTTCCAACTGAAGGCCAGCTGAAGACTCCAAAAAGAAGGGTAATACACTCCTACCGGCTTCTGATCCTAAAGTAAGAGCCGCGGACGAGTTAGCAGCACCAGATGCAGAGACTGCTGCGCTTCACATCGCCGCTTATAGCGTGTCTAAATTTGGAACTTCTAAGCAGAACCCGAGGATCGAGTATATCTCGCCCAGGCCGCTTTAACTCATCCGGCGTCCCGCTTTTTGCACTGGAACCAAAACGCCTCTTTTTCTTCAGGGATCCTTTCCTTGGTGCGCTGCGGACTCGAAACCTCATTTCGGTAAAAAGGGTTTATGCGGATGCACTTTACAAAATCACCGAATGTCAAGTAAGGAGGCAATAATCAAATCTATTTTGCTCACGCTCAAATAAAGTCCATCAAAAGTCGCGGTCGCTTACACTGACACAGCTCTCTATCGAAAAATTCTAAATGGATTCGAGTTTCTCCTTTTCATTTGACTTTATTGTTATGATTGGTTTCGTGAGCTCCAGTGCGTTCCTCTAATTGCTGCTTGATCAGGTCTGTTGGGGGTATATTCATCGTTTTTTAACGCCTTTCAGCCGAACTGCTACGCTTAAAAGTGCTTAAGATAAACGACCAACACGAAGGGTGTGAAGGGGCGTTCCACCATTTTGAGCAAGGTGAGCGCGGATTATCAGACTGGTCAAATCATAGTACACAATCTCTACATTGTCCTCATTCTCTCACCGTACACACCCTACGATGACATTTTCTCATTACAGTGTGTTCCCCACAATTTTAGCCACAATGTGGGTGAACATCTTCAGCTGTCTCTACTATCTTTACAGAGTCCTGTGCGGCTTTTCAATCATTTCAGCAGCCTGTACAATCTGCTGTTCACCTCCATCATCAGGTCTTATGAAAAAGTTGGTTCTTTGAAAATCTCCGTACCACACCTCAGAATGTTTTGGCCCATTTTTCTGAAGTTTCGTGAAATCTAGTACTTGACAATGAATGCTCGTGCTCAAGCATAGTCAATGATCCTGACGCCACTTCTTCCGCTTTTATCCCGGTTTTTTTGCGATAGCCGCGTTAATTCAAAAATTTGCAAAATTTCTTGTAATAGCAATGACATCATAAGTATACATTCCATGCACTAATTTAGCACCCAGGGCGTTCGAATAGATATCCATGTCCACATTCTTATGTAGATATATAGTATATATATATATACAGTTATATATATATACATATATATATTAGCATATATATATATATGTATAAGTTATATACATAGTTATATATATGTGTATATATATATATAATATATATATATATATATATATATATATATATATATATATATATATATATATATATATATATATATATATATATATATATATAGTTATATATATATATATATATATATATATATATATATATAGCATATATATATATATATGCTATATATATATAAGATATATATATATATATATATATATATATATATATATATATATGTATATATATATTATATTTAGTATATATTCAGTCGGTGATTTGATCCAGGAAGAGACTCAAGGTTCACTGTTGGAATGCCATAGCTTCAGCCATATGCTATAACATAGGTGCAACTGTTTCTGCACCAACCTCCATATAGTAGAAACACAAAAAGTCTCCAGGATCCATATGCCGATGTTATATATATATATATATATATATATATATATTATTATATATATATATATATATATATATATAAGTATAGTATATATATGCATATATATATATATGTTATATATAGTAGGAAGAAGAAGAAGTCATAGTACATATATATATATATTATATATATATATATATATATATATATATATATACTATATATATACCGCGAGATATCAGCCTGGCTGGAGATCGCTCCGCGCCCGCTCATGCACAATGAGGACGACAATCAGCTTTCTGCCACATTCTCGCTGGCACGTCCGATGGTCTGGCGCTCTCTCACTCATAGAGAGTTTACCTTCTATGATATCCAGGACCAGTGTTTGGACATTCTTGTACCTCGCTGTCGCTGCTTAATCTGACCATGATGGGACCACCCGCAACGCAGCATAGGCTGCTGCGGGAACAGTAAGTGGCAGCGGGTCGTAGAAGGGTACTAGTGGTCGTTCTAATCTTCCGCTGCCGTAAGTGATATGGCGAAGTGCGGCCCTATGATATTGATTGCGCGGCACGATCGATATTATATAATTGCAGTTTGCCCGTCGTGTGGAAGTGTAGACGTTTTCTTACATTAATCATTATAGTGTTGCATCAAACAATTTCGACTTTTCTATTGAAATTCCTCAGAGCCTAAGTAGTTTTAACAATTATTACGTGAGAGGAAGGTTTTCATAATTGATGAGAAAGTGAACTTCTGTCCAACCACAAGACGTTATTACTACTTTATCACACATATTCGAATGATTGAAACGAAAACTCGTAATTAATTAATCTTGACATTTGAATGAATGGACGGAATCCTATTTTTCATCAAAAATGAGATTCTTCCACTTACCGTAATGTATGGTATGAAAATAAGCGCTAATGAAACCATTCCCATCATGAAGAGAAAATTAGATTTTGACAGCCTTTGTTGAAATGCACCCTTAAATCTGCGCTAGCTACGCGGGAATCAGGGATGCTGTTTGAATAGTGTTATATTCTGTCATCTCGCGAGACATTACTTGACACTCTCTGACTGGTAGTGGAGGGTGACCTCGTGGGAGCTCTCTGGAAGACTTGCTAAAGATACCGACCGCTGGAAATGCTGCAGACCGTGGGGAGAAACGGCAGTGCGGTTGAAAATTCGGCAGTTGGGAATGCCTTCCTAGTACGGATCAGGACTG
>JAPDOI010000840.1:0-266396 GCA_029168955.1 Aplectana chamaeleonis | reverse complement strand
ATTCGTCTGTCCAGGCACTATGGCCCGACCTCGGTTCGAGAAGTCGAGAGCAAAAACAGATGTGCTACCGAAGATGTTGGCAGAAGTTCTAAACCACCCAGGAACGAATGCAGATCAGTCAGAAACAACAAATTGAGTTGTTAGGAGTGCGAATTCATACGAAAAATCGATTTCTGGTTGAGTTAAAGTGCCTGGTGTCAGACCTCATAAAGTCAGATTATTTTGCACTGGTTTCAACCCTTTTTGCATATCTACGCCCTCTGTTGAACTTCAGTAGACTCAGCTCGAATTCTGCTTATAACCTCGCTTATGCTGAATTTGTCGATTTGAAAATGGAATGCTACTAAGCTCAAGAGCTGCTGAAGAAGTCCGGGACGCCTCGTTGATCCGGAGTGAACCCCTCTCAGTGGCAGAAGGTAAGAAATTACGTCTAATTCTGGACCTCTCGGTTCTGAACAAGTGTATTCCCAGAGTAAGAATTAAGTGCGAACACGTATTCTAAAGTCCTGCTAGTACTCCAAAGGGAGGGTTTATGGCCTCTTTTGATCTTAAATCGGGATATCACCACGTCAGAATTCACCCATATTTCTCTAAATTTTTGCGATTCAAGTGGACAAATAGACTTTTCAAGTTTTTGGTCCTACACTTTCGACATGTCCCTAGCTCCCTTGTCTTTACGAAGCTCCATGAGACCGCTGCTCAGAAAATGGCGGGACGAAGGGCTTTCTGTAGCGCTATTTGCCTCCATTGATGTGGTCTAATTTGGAGTGGATCCGCGCACCGCTGCGAAGAATCCGTCAGGATCATTCGAGCTGAATCTCTCAAAAAAAGCTGGTTTTTGATCTCAGAAGAGAAAAGTTGCTGGATCCCGATCCAAAAATTACATGGCTTGGCCATGTTGTAGAATTGGAAAAGTTTTCGTTGGACGTTTCCCCTGAAAGAAGAGCTAAAACTAGAGAATTAGGAGAAAGGCTCCTGAAAAACCGAAGTCCATCCCTTCTGGAAAGACTAAAATGGCAGAGTTCCATATCATCTATGCATATCTTGTGATTCCTTTAGAGCTCAAAAGGCGGTGGAAAGCTAACCATCAAAGTGAGATTACAACCAAAGCAGATGTGCCAGACCTCCCTAAGCTTCAGATGGAACTTGACAAGGATGAGAGGTGAGATTAAATGAGAATCTATCAAAAAGGGATCTTCCAAGCGAAAGAGGTTTGGTTGGCGTCAGAAGCGTTCCAACAAAAAGGGAACAATAAGTAAGTAGATTGAGGAGAGTCTGCAAAAAAAGTGAAAACAATATTCTCTGAGAGTAATTTTCTTGATGAACCACTTCTTAACAGCGAAAACAAACCGTTTGCGGTCATTTCCACGGAAGCTTTCTACTAGTTTAATAATGGTCTTGATTACGCAAGAAACCGTTTAAACGTATGTGCATGTAAACCTAACTCTTACCATCAGAATAGAAGATGACGTCGCAAAGACTTAGACAGATGGATTTAGGTCTCGCTCTAAGGAGAAGCTCAAACTATAAAATAGAAATACAGCATTAAGCAAAAGTAATTCCGTAAAATCTCAATTAAACGAATAGGGTCTTTTTTCCGAAAGACACTATTTCATCATCATCTGCCACAACGGTTTGTTTTCGCTGTTAAGAAGTGTTCACCAGAAAAATTGCTCTCCAGAGAATATTGTTCCACTTTGCTGCGACTCTCCTCAATCTACTTACCTATTGTTTCCCTTTTGTTGGAACGTTTCTGACCTTAGCCAAACCTCTTTCGCTTGGAAGATCCTTTTTGATAGAAGTATTCACTTTTTATTGATATTTGAAGCAATACTCTATGAAGAAATCTTCAGTATTTTCAAATGGCATGGATTGCTATAATAATCAGTCAGCGACAAACTTGTTGCACACACTACAAATAAAGCGCTTCTCACTTTCCACGACGTCCTGATGACGTCATCAGATTCTTATGTATCTGGCATGACACCCTGTTGACAAATCATCAAGATACCTCTCTGCCTTTACGCCTTTGACACCATGATGACGTCATCAGATGCACTATGTACTTTAAAATGACATCCTGATGACGTCATCCAGATGCACCCTATATGTACTTTACATGACACCATGATGACGTCATCAGATGCCCTATGTACTTTAAATGACCCTGATGACATCATCATTGCCCTATGTACTTAAGATGACACCTGATGACGTCATCAGATGCCCTATGTTTTTACGCTGACACCATGATGACGTCATCCAGATGCACCTCTGTGCCCCATCACATCCTGATGACGTCATTTGACTGCCCTATGTACTTTACATAACATCCTGATGACGTCATCAGATGCCCTATATACTTGCTACATGGCATCCTGATGACGTTATTATCAGATGCCTAGGTACTTTAGATGACACCCTGATGACGTCATTAGATGCCCTATGTACTTTGCCCGACATCCTGATGAAGTCATCAGATGCCCTATGTACTTTAGATGACACCTGATGACGTCATCAGATGCCCTATATACTTTGATGACACCTGATGACGTCATCAGATTGCCCTATATACTTTGATGGCACCTGATTGACGTCACCAGATGCCCTATGTACTTTGCATGACGCCACGGTGACGTCATCAGATTACTGCTGTACTTTACGCTGACATCTGATTACGTCATCAGATGCCTATGTACTTTACATGGCATCCCTGTTAACGTCATCCAGATGCCCTAGGTACTTTAGATGACACCCTGATGACGTCATTAGATACCCCTGCCTTTACATGACATCCTGATGAAGTCATCAGATACCCTATAACTACTTTAGATGACACCTGATGACGTCATCAGATGCCCTATATACTTTGATGACACCCTGTTGGCGTCACCAGATGCCCTATGTACTGCATGACACCCTGATGACGTCATCAGATGCACTATGTACTTTACATGACATCTAAGTGACGATATCCAGATGCCCTATGTACTTTAGATGACACCCTGATGACGTCATCAGATGCATATCGCCTTTACATGACATCCTGATGACGTCATCAGACGCCCTATGTACTTTAGATGACACCCTGATGACAATCATCAGATGCCCTATGTACTTTGCATGACACTTGATGACGTCATTGGGTACCCTATGTACTTTACATGACACCCTGATGACGTCATCTGATACCCTATGTACTTTACGTGACACCCTGATGACGTCATCAGATGCCCTATGTACTTTTACATGACACCATGATAACATCATCAATTACTCTATATTGCTTTACAAGTAATCCTGATGACGTCATCAGATGCCCTATGTACTTTACATGACACCATGATGACGTCATCAGATGCACTATGTACTTTACATGACATCCTGATGACGTCATCAAATACCTATATGTAGCTTTACATAGCATCTAATGACGTTATCCAGATGCCTAGGTACTTTAGATGACACCCTAGTAGCAATCATTAGATACCCCATATACTTTACTTGACATCCTGATGAAGTCATCAGATGCCCTATGTACTTTAGATGACACCCTGATGGCGTCATCAGATGCCTATATACTTTTGATGACACCCTGATGACGTCTGTCAGATGCCCTATGTACTTTACATGACACCTGATGACGTCACTCAGATGCCCTATGTGTACTTTACATGACACCATGATGACGTCATCAGATGCACTATGTACTTTACATGACATCCTGATGACGTCATCAGATACCTATGTACTTTACATGGCATCCTGATGACGTTATCAGATGCCTATGTAATTTACTGGAATGACACCACACAGTAAACGTCATTAGATACCCTATAATACTATACATGACATCTCATGAAGTCATCCAGATGCCCTATGTACCTTTTAGATGACACCTGATGACGTCATCAGATGCCCTATATACTTTTTTGATAGCACCCTGATGGCATCATCAAGATGCCCTATATACATTTGATGACGCCTGATAATCATCAGATGCCCTATATACTTTGTAGATGACACCCTGATGGCGTCATCAAGATGCTCCTAATACTTGCTGCATGACACCATGATGACATCGTCAGATGCACTATGCATTGCTTTACGCGACATCCTGATGACGTCATCAGATTACCTATGTACTTTACATGGCATCCTGGTAGCGTCATCAGGATACCCTATGTACTTTACATGACACCTTGATGGCGCGTCATTAGGATGCACTATGTACTTTACATGACACCCTGATGACGTCATCTGATGCCCTATGTACTGAGATGACACCCTAGTAGACGTCATCAGGAAGCCTTATGTACTATACCCTGATGACGTCTACTTAAGATGCCCTATGTGCTTTACATGACACCCCTGATGACGTCATCAGATACACTATGTACTGTACATGACATCCTGATGACGTCATCAAATGCCCTATGTACTTTAGATGACGCCTGAGTAGCGTCATCAGATGCCTACTAATGACACCTGGATGACGTCATCCAATGCCCTTTTCACTTTATCGACAAAAGTACAGCCTGCGACGTGTTTTAGCGATTCAGATCTACCAAACTGATAATATCATATTCTATGATAAACGTCAGTAAGAAGTAAAGTAGTTAACGTGAAACAGTAAATAACGTAAACTTGTTAGTAATCTTCCTGTCCCTTCCTATCGAAAAGTTCAGCCTCTACGACGGGTTTTAGCGATTTGATCAACCAACTGATAATATCACATGATAGAGCAAGTGGTAAGAAGTAAATGAATTAACGTGAAACAGTAAATAACAAAACTTGTTAGTAACTTTCCCTGTCCCTTCCCATCGAAAAGTTCAGCCTACGACGTGTGTTTTAGCTGATTTGATGTACCAACTGATAATATCACATGATATGAAGTAAGCAGGTAAGAAGTAAAGTAGTTAACGTGAAAAACAGTAAATAACAAACTTGTTAGTAACTTTCCTGTCCTTCCCATCGAAAAAGTTCGGCCTACGGCAATGTTTTAACGAGTTGATGTACCAACTGATAATATCACTTGATATGATAAGCAGTAAGAAGTAAAGTAGATTGTGTGAAGCAGTAAGCATAACAAACTTGTTAGTCACTTCCCTGTCCCTTCCCCATCGAAAAGTACAGCCTACGACGTGTTTTAGCAAGTTGATCTACCGGCAATGTATCGCGATATGATAAACGGTAAGTAAAGTAGTTGGCATGAAACGGTGCTCTAAACTTATTGTGCTTTTCCTGTCCCCTTCCATCGAAAAGTTCAGCCTTTATTTGTGTTTTAGCGATTTGATCAGCCAACTGATAATAATATCACATGATATGATAAGCAGTAAGAAGTAAAGTAGTTAACGTGAAACGGTAACTAACAAACATGTTAGTAACTTTCCTGTCCCTTCCCATCAAAAAGTTCAACCTACAACGTGTTTCAGTAATTTGATCCACACAACTGATAATATCCACTTGATATGATAAGCAGTAGTAAACAAAGTAGTTAATGTGAAGCAAGTATAATAACAAACTTGTTAGTCACTTCCCTGTCCCCTCCCCATCGAAAGAGTACAGCCTACGACGTGTTTTGGCGAGTTGATCTGCCGACTGATAATATCACTTTGATATGATAAACGGTAAGAAGTAAAAGTAGTTAATGTGAAACAGTAAAATAACAAACTTTGTTAGTCTCTTCCCCTGTTATCCTTCCCCTTACGAAAAAGTACAGCTTAGCGATAACAATTGATTTGATCCACTGCTGATAATATCACTTGATATGATAAGCAGTGAGAAGTAAAGTAGTTGTTGTGAAAAAATAAGTAACAAGCTTGTTAGTCACTTCCCTGTCCCTTCCCATCGAAAAATTTTGGCCTCACGACGTGTTTAAGCGAGTTGGCCTATACTAACTGATAATATCACATGATATGATAAGCAGGTAAGAAGTAAGATGGATGATGTGAAGCAGTAAGTAACAAACTTGTTGAGTCACTTCCCCTGTCCCTTCCCCATCAAAAAATTTACCCAATACTACGACGTGTTTTAGCGAGTTGATCTACCGACTGATAATATCACTTGATATGATAAACGGTAAGAAGTAAGTAGTAATTAACATGAAACAGTAAATAACAATTTTGTTAGTCACTTCCCCTGTCCCTTCCTCACGAAAAAGTACAGCTTGCAACGTGTTTCAGTGAGTTGATCCACCAACTGATAATATCTGCTTGATGTGATAAGCTTAATAGAAAGTAAAGTAGTTAATGTGAAAGTCGGTAACTAACAAACTTATTGAAATCACTTCCTTTTCCCTTCCCATCGAAAAATTGTACAGCCTACGACGTGTTTTAGCGAATTAGCCTACCGACTGATAACATCACTTGATATGATAAACAGTAAGAAAGTAAAGTAGTTAACATGAAGCAGTATTAAATAACAAACTTGTTAAGTGCTTTCCCTGTCCTCTTCCTTCATCGAAAAGTTCAACCTACGACGTGTTTTAAAGCGATTAGATCAACTAACTGATAATACCACATGATATGATAAGCGGTAAGAAGTAAAGTAGTTAACGTGAAACAGTAACTAACAAACTTGTTGAGTCACTTCCCCTGTCCTTCTCTACGAAAAAGTACGGCTTACAACGTGTTTCAGTGATTTGATCCACCAACTGATATTATCACTTGATATGATAAGCAGTAAGAAGTAAAGTGGTGTGTGAAACAGTAACTAACAAACTTGTTGGTCACTTCCCCTGTCCCACCCCATCCGAAAAAGTACAGCCTACAACGTGTTTTAGCGAGTTGATCTTACCGACTGATAATATCACTTGATATGATAAACAGTAAGAAGTAAAGTAGTTAATGTGAGGAAACAGTAAATAACAAACTTGTTAGTCACTTGCCCTGTCCCTTCCCATCGAAAAGTTCAGCCTTACGACGTGTTTTTTAGCTATTTGATCAACCAGCTGATAATACTCACATGATGTGATAAGTGGTAAAGTAAGGTAGTTAATGTGAAACAGTAAGTAACAAACTTATTAATCCACTTCCCTGTCCCTGCCCATCGAAAAGTACAGCCTACTACAGTATTCATGATTTGGCCTACCAACTGATACAATATCACTCTGATATGATAAGTAGTAAAGAATTAAGTAGTTAATGTTAAAGTAAAGGTGAGTAAAGTAATCATGCATCTGTCCACATACCAACACACCTACCTGTTAACTAGATCACCTGGCGAGTGGCGAGTAGCAGGAACGAGGAACGAGAAACGAGGAACAGGACACGAGGGACGCGTTACAAGAAAAAAACATGAATTTTACTAAGCTTCCGCCGATCTAACTTTTGTTAATTTTTCAATCGATTTGGCTCAAATGTTGTCAGCGGGTGTCTTTTCTAGACTCTCTCACTTATATCCAGAAGGAAATCTCTAGAAAGAATTTGTTTCACAGGTTTTATTACCTGCTTTACCAAAAAAATCTAAGTGATCACAAGTGCCAGGCAAAACCAAACCTCTCCAGCCGCTTCGCAGCTGGAGCGTCAGCTCTCAGATGCCTCGGACGTCAGCATAGGGGCAGTTCTCTATTTTAGCTTAAACTTCGAAGTATCATTTTCTTCTTTACTTCCCCCTCGAAAATTGGCCTCTCTTCTTCATACGCTGAAATATTCGCCATACTACTTTTTCTACTACTAAGGCTTTAGGGCAAGTACATCGCTTTGGATGAATGTATCTGGTACTGCGATAACCAGGCAGCTGTTCAAATCTTGAAAAGGCAGTTCTAAACTCTGAGTTACCAAAACTTAGCCTTAGAAATTTGGGACCTCTGCGATAAACTAGGCGTTCAAATACAATTCAGTAATGGATTACAGAAACTCTTAATTCCGGGAGGCCGACTTAGCGTCAAGAGGTATTGATTTGGATGATTAGTATATATATCGAACGTCATTTTCACTGAACTCAAAAAGCACGTGGGGATCGTGCTCATTAGACATGTTCACTGAATTGCAATCACAACGAAGTGCCCTATCTTTGTTTCTGGATGGGCAGCAGAAGAGGCAGTGGCGACTGACGCTTTCTCCCGAAAAGCCGAGTGGCTGTGGAGTTCCGGATTCTGCTGGTGGGTTCCACCTCCACGCTATCTTATCGCGAAAACTCTCATATGGGTAAGCGACATAGTTCTAAAGGAATTCTAGGTTTCCCAGTGTAGCCCTCTAACATGTTCTTCCCACTTTTGAGGTTTAATGGTTCCTGGATTCCCAGAAATAATCGACCATAATTGGTGCTCTTTTCCTGCAGAGGCACCCATCCTAGAAGGGTCTTCTATCATTCACATTCGATTGTCCCACTCTCCGTTGATTTCGCATTCGCTTTCCTAAGCTTTCAAACCCCCTTCGGGCTTTAATCGTTCCGATCCCATTCTAAAGTCGAAATTCAAAAGCGAAGGTTTCGCCATGGTTTATCAGCGGAGGAGAGTAATTTTTGAACTACGATCCTCTCGATAGGGCCGAGTCTGAGGCGACTCGGTGCAACGGTGTCATCCACGCGGGTCAGCGTGGATATCCTTGCGGTAATGCGTTGCGCCGAGTGATTCGCCATCACCGGGTCAGCTGGGATGGCGGAGCCGATACGGTAGCGGGGCTAGAACACGTTGAGGTCCAGAGTGACCCGTGGGGCGGGGCCTAATGGTAACCCCATTCCGGCTTTTCTCGTCTTAGTGACTTTTACCCACCCGCCCATTCACTTAAGGGTTTGATCGGTGCTGGACAGTCGATCAATCCCGGTTAGGATCATCAACCACCCTAGAACAGCAGAAAATATTCTGAGCTTGAGTTGACACTTCGCTTTGCAGATCCTTGCTCTGAGGAAAAACAGGCATTGGCGAACGCTGCAACACCAGTTGCGTCGGCGGCAGGACTGCAAGGTGTGTCGAGTGTCATTCAGACAGCCATCCGACGCCTCTATCGCTCCCAATTACACTCAGCATATACCGGCGTGTGAGCTCCGGTTCATTGAATTCATCCCCTAAATTTGATGTTCCTGCTTCGGAAATCTCCAAGTTACATAATATCCTTTGTAGTACTTCATGCACTTGGGAAAAATAAGATCACTAGGATGCTCATGTCGCAACGCTCTCTATCATTTTTTGAACCAGCTTCCTGAGGATGACGGAGACATTCTGAAAGCTGAATAGTCAGAGACTGCAGATAGAATAGACACCTCCAGTTCACCGCATCAAGGCAACCAAGACGGACCTGGATAGAATTAGGTCACCTTCGCTCCTACAGTCTCGCTCCAAAGGGGTTACTAAGGGCGCCACCATGATTTTGTTGTTCGCCTTCTACGGAGTTGCTGCGCGTTGGCGAGCTAGCGCGTATACAATTCCAGCATCTTTCACTTCCGAGGGGACGAGATTTGGTGACTTTACCATTCCTAAATTAAATAACTGACCAAACAGGCAATGAGGTTCCTTATTGTCGCTCTCAGAAGTGAATCTTCGGGAAACCAACCTATGGTAAGCTTTTTGCGTCCTAAAAGACCACTTTCTACCCAGCGCGTATCTTTTCGGCTCTAAAGAGGGAGGCCCCCTTCCAGGGATTTTCTGGCCCGCTGCACTTAAAAAATACGTTACAACAGAGCCGGGTTGGGGGCACAGGCATCTCACAGATCCCACTCATTCAGGGGGCATATTTACACGCCATTAGGGAGAGGGTGTAGATGCTGGGAAAGTCATGCTGTCGGATCGCTGGCGTTCCTCTTTCGGGCATTTAGCTGCTATGTCAGACACATCGCCACCACGTGAAATACTTTACGCATGTCGCATTGCGCTAGCAAACTATTTAACAGCACTAGCATTAAGTAGGGTTTTCTCATATTTGACATACGTAGCAATTACTGAGGTCATCTAGATTTCGAGTCTTTTCGCCCCTTCATTTTTGGGTCAGAGGGTCAACCAGCCACGCAGGCTGCTCAAGCCTCATCAATCATGCTTCTGAACAATTGGCTCCTTTGATCTCTTACTCACGTCTCAAACAGCCATGTTCTCACTCTTCTAAACTTAGAGACTAATCGACACTCGCGCATCCACTCGTACTGTTGTTGGTGATTCACTACGTTGCACGTAATGTACCTAATATGTTTCGAATGTAGATATGGAGCTTCGGGAAGGATGAAAGCTCATCTTCGTTGGTCGCGCGCGCGGCGCCTCAACGCAGCGTTAGCAACGTACATCGCGCGCCTGCAAGCCCTACACACTCCACCACTCTTCATGTCGCATATTTCTCGCCAAATACTTAAAACACACGCCTTCCCCTTGAGCTATACAGTGCACAGGAGCATACTAAGATTATTTAATGTCAATAGAATGAAAATGCAACTTGACAACTCGTCAGATAAACGGAAACAGAGAGAAAAGTACGAGATACTCCAGAGCACGACGAGCACGAACCGGCACTTTGCGCCACAACAGCAATTAATTAAACGATTATAAAACACAGTAAGATCATGTCTAAGAACAGGGCTGTTAAGAGGCTATTGACAACTACTGGTTCGTGCAGATGGCTTTTTCAAGTCGCCCTCAATACACAAAAAACCGTTCTGAAATTGCGCCTTCTTACAAGACTAGGAATTTTGTGCTTCCTCACCTCCTACTGCAGTGAAAACTTCTGTAGGGGGGTAAAAAGGCTAAAAACGAAGGAAGAAGACTTGATCCAAGGCGAATCTGCGACCACTTCTGTTCTCTCGAAGCGAAAGGGATGACAAACGCCCTTATATGCTAGGGCTTGGGCACACAGATTCCTAGAACTGATGGCTCTTTACATGCAATTTCAATTACCCTTATATTTCGTTCCATACTTCGTTGTATTAGTCGGCAACTTTCCATGACATGTATTCTTCTTTCCAATTAACATATTTCTACATCTATCAGTAAAAGAAGCTTTGCGATCTTCAAAGACGCGTCACTCGGCTTCACGTGCAAGTATAATCAGTGAAATACTTCCTAATCATATGAACAATGAAGACACGCTAAGCATCACTTCATACATCACAGATTTAATAAAAAATTATGTTGGCACTTGTTTCTTTGTTTCATTTGTTTCTGGTCGAAAGTGTAAATAGTCAGGTGACCTAATATCACCGCATTGTATACGTTCAATACCTATGATAAATGACAGGAAAAAGCTCAGGAATATTGAGCAAGAAATTACAGTCCGCCTACTCGGTTTAGCCCGAGAGAATGATCTATAGTTAATGTATCAGGCGCACCTGCAGTGCAAAGCTTTTTGCGAAAAGAAGAGGGAGGAGTCCCGCACAATGTGGGCCGCTATCTTGCACTCAGCACTTTTACTGAGGGGAAAAGAAGAAGTGTTGAAGGCCGATTGCACGTTTTCAGAGAAGCATGACGTTTGTCCACGGGATATCGACCTGGGAAGGCCTTGGGATGAAAAGTGCGAGGGGAATGGCAGGCAGCGCTACATGATGCTAACGCCGCGTCGCAACTCGCGCACGATAACTGGAATGACAGCCATCCCGTTCGAGCAGTTTCCATACCTACATTCTTATGTTTCTCACGTTAGCCTTGGCCTCCATGGCTGACAAGGTCCGCCAAGGTTATCTAGTTAACTATTCCGTTGTACAGATGTTTACTAAAATGTAATTGTATACTATCGCGACAACTCAGGTAGGCTCATTGTAAGCTATCCATTGCTACATAATTTTGTTCTAGATCACGTAATTCATCTATTCAAATCGCTGGCCACATCATCGTATGAGATGGGAAATTCAGATTAGAAACATTCAGTTATTATTTACTCATTACATTTGTTCTGACGAGTTACAGATGCCATTGATGTACATATACAATATTATGCAAACGTTATAACAGAAGATGTAAATATTGGACGAGAATAAAGCCTTCTCCCCTCCCATTCGAGAGTCGAAATTCAAAGCGAAGGTTCTATCGCCGTAGTTTGTGTTATCGGAGGAGAAATAGTGTAGAAAGTCGATGAACGATGTTTCTGAATCGAAACGGGATGAGAATCAACTGGCTTGGAGCAGAGTCATCAGACGGCAGAGTACGCGAAACTCGCGTGTTTGAATTTCGCGCCAGGTCAGAGAACACTACCGCGGAAACTCGTACGTGAAAAATTCTTTGTAGTAATCGTCTCAGAACTTTCTGGAAAAGCTTTCCACGGCTTTAAAGTATCTAGGTTGATTACTTCCACCTAGCGTTCATTAAAGGCGCAACAGCCTTTCTATCAAGAACACGCAATACGCTTACTTCCAAGGCTTTGCATTCACCCCACTTCAGGAAGCTGCGAGAGGATATTTCAAAGCCGTACTAAGCTACTTCGAGTCTGCATTAACCTTATCTCAAGGTTGCACTCATCCTTCCTCGAAGAGTGCTTTAAACCTACAAAAACGGCACTCCCTATACTTCTACACCTCACCCAGCTTTAGCTGAGTTGCACTTTTCAAGCCTATTTTGAAACAGCAGAATGTATTCATTCTATTGCAACTCCAGAGTAACTGTCTTCTGTTGATAGTAATGACTAGACCAATTCTGTAAAAGAGGGGTCTCCTCAGGCAAGTGGTTCGGTTTGCGTTACAAATGTTTCAGCATAAAAAGGGGAACAATATGAAAGCGGAATGAGGAGAGTGTATTGCAAAAAATGAACAATATCCTCTAAAAACTCTTTTCTTTGTCAGAAACTTCTGCAGCGGAAACAAACCGTTGCGGACTATAAGAATAAGCGCTTTTGGGCCCGATAAAGGACTTTGATTATGTGCTCAGGCAATCGCGAAGGTCGGTGGCGGATTAAAACGCCCACTTTTTCAGTCAAATTGATCGGATCTGGCTGATCGGCGGAGGTTTCGGCATGACTCATAACAGCCGGAGTTTGTCACCGACGTCCGCGACTGCAGGAGTGGTGGTTGGTGGGAAGAGTGATCAGACAAAACTTTCGGTCCAAGCACCTGGGTGTGACGTCCCTTTGAAGTGGTCGGTGGGGAGGTGATTAGGCAGAGCTCTCGGTGTGAAGGGGTCAGCTGTGACGTGGCATTGTAGGGTCGGTTGGGAGGTTGACACGCGGAGTTTTCGGCATGGATAAGGGAGTTTTGGGATCTTGCCCGCCCCTTTTTCGTCTCCGGAGCGGCAGCACGCTACCTGTTAGCTCCTCCCTCAGCCAGCTACCGACCTCCGCGAGTGGGTGAGTGAGTGCCGATAAAACAATGTATGCATATAACCATGTGTGCTTGATACGATATCACGCAAAAAAGGAGGAGATGAAGACAAATTTTTCTTAAAGGAAACCATTCAATTCTTTCCTCCTAAAGTACCACAATAGTTTTGTTTTCGCTTTTTTAGAAGTTTCACGGACAAAAGAAAAGTTTTTTATAAGTATAGGTTTATTACAGATGCGTAAAAAATCGCCATGCAGAATCCTACTCTGCATAAAAATGGTCTTTCTGCAGAGCTAGTGGTAACTGCCACTATTTACCACTTCCGTATCTCATCCACGGCGAGCTAGAGGGGATTTTTGAGGTCATCTGACGTAGATATGGGGATATTGTTTTTAGAGGATATTGTTCATTTTCTGTGCACTCTCCTCATTCCACTTTCCTATTGTTCCCTTTTTGTTCAAACATTTATAAAAAAAACCAAACCACTTTTTGCTTGGGAAGACCCCTTTTTACAGAATTGTTATACTTTTCTTGATATTACATATTAATATCCTACCACAGAGAACTCCGAACAAAGACCTCTTTATCTCCCCACTAGATCTGAAGTCCTCTTTTCTGTGGTTATAAAAATAAATGACCGCAACCTGTTATAAAACTATCTCAGAAAAATCATCCGATGTGGCTAACTGACCGATGTTCACATGATATAAGCTAAGAAATGAATATTCTCCATGATATCGTTCCACATAAGACCATTCATATTGAGTCGCGTCAGCTTTAGCTGGCTACAGCGGGTCGTTGTTTGCAACCTCATTCTTTTTAATCTAGACGGTGATTTTCTTTTAATCGAACTTTAATCGATTTTTAATCGAATGGTCACGGTGATTTTCTCCAACCAACTCTGACTAAGACACTCGCTGTTGTGAGTTCGATACCAATAGGACCGACGTCTGACGATTTGTTATCGAATGCGGAATATCCATAAACCCTTTACTACTCCATCTCATCTAATTTAGTTTTATCATCTCCAAGTCGCTTGACGTCAGTCGGTAGAATATGGAAAGGACTCGAACTGCACAGCCAAGCCATACCTTTGTTTACTCGCATATTTGTAGGAGTGGGAAGGGAAAGGTCATTAGAAAGGGGATTTAAGAAAAGGAATTAACAAATTCATTTTCAAACTCTTCTACAAAACTCTTCTCACACTCCCAAAAAGAACAGAGAACACGTAACTTGTACACCATTCAAATAAAGCCACAAAGAACACAGTAGCATGTACACGTGCTTAATGTCACGTGATAATGGCAAATTCAAAAACGAGGATGATGGTAATTTAGCCATGAGAGGCGGACCTCTCTCAGAGGCATGTGGTACTAGAAGACAGTGACCTATGAACGATCATCGCCTGCTGGCGTCCGCGAGACTATAAAGGGTTCCTTGGAGCACTTAGTGGACTCCTTGCGGGTTTACCGGCGGCTATCTGTATTACATGGCGAAGTCCCAGGCTGACGAGGAAGAACAGAGAACAGAAGAAAATGAATAATGATATAAACATGACAATAATTGCTTTTTATACAAAGGGCACGCAAATGAAATGATCAGACTGTTCCGGATTTCAATCAGGGGCCTCCTCGCTTTGTCTCCTTCTCTGCTGCTCCAGCTCCATGCGTGTACTCTCTCCTGTGCGGTGGCCGCAGAGACACGTCAGAATCGTCAAATCGTGCGATACCGTATGTTCCTTATTCACGCCACTTTACCGCAAGCTCACCGCGTCTTTATAGACTCCTGTAGTGTCTGTTGTTTGCTTTCCCCGTCTAATCTGCATCTAGTAGGCTTCCGACACCTAATCAACGCCCGGGTAATGCTTAGTGCGAGCTTAGAAAAATCACGCAGTAACCATACATGGGCGATGGCGTGCTGGGCCGGGTTTTAAGCTCGCCGGGAAGCTTAATACCGTCGATTTTCGGTGGCGTCGACGGGGTAAGCGCACGGTAACCCAATTAGACGCAGTAAACGCCCCCAGAAAAGTTCTGAGAGTACGCTGCAAGCCACTAAATCCTGGTGACTGGACAAATTTTGTTGCTGCGGTCGCGTCGGTGCGGCGCCGGTTTTTCTCGATAGAGCGCGTTAATCTTCCACGTGCTTTCTTCAGTCTCATTCAAGTAGAAACCACTTTTAGTAGTGCATTTCCTATGTTACTGCTCTAACTTCTTATTACTACTGGCGTGCTTAATTCGATATGCCTCTATTTATTTCAGGTGATTTGCACTGGAAGCTGTTTCGCTTTACTTATTGATGCCCAACTGAGCATTCCCAGAAGGTTTTTCTAAAATCTGTCGCTTACGAACTTACTTTTTTTCTGCTCCAATATTCGAAAAAACAAACATTGATTTAGCAATATTTTTATTTACCAAAGGGAGCTGGAAATGCTATGTATTCTACTTTCCTTGTCCTTGAATAAAATCCATCGAGGAAAACTTTATTCGATCAATTTTCTCCAGTCGATGGTAATTTTGGTTTCATTCTTGCATACAGAACTGTTTTTTATCGAGTGTCAGGTTGTCAGGTTTGCCGAGCAGATCACTGCAGCCAGATGACGAAACAGTAGGAGGTCCTTTACATAAGATTGGCACCTTTTCCTGACAGACTTGTGCTTAAATATCACTTTAGGAACTTCTGCAACTTTAATGCGATTACGAGGTTTTCGAAATGCGTCTACTGCGGATGTAGCGGCGCTACTCTCCTAAAAAAAAAACGTTTCGCTGTGTCATCCCAAACTAATACTGCTTTTATACAAGTGTGAGTTTTTTAATCAGTAGCTTCTTGAAACATTTATGACCTTCAGCTACAAATGATTATCGTTAATCGAAGTGCGATCAATGTATTTTTTCCAGGAAGGAGACGCACCAATCCTGACAACAAGAACCTGGAGGAAACAGAAGCCATTTTGAACCGTATTTGGGTAATAAAACTTCACAATGTGTTTTTGAAGCTTTGAATGTGTAGAAGATATACTACCTTCATAGATATTGTCAGTTGGTTTTACATTATCCACTGCTGGGGGGACTTGATTGAACTGGTGAACGTAACACAGCCACTTGATCATATAATGTAATAATCACTGGTTGAAGTAATTGATCAGATTTGGAAGATATGGTAACGGTATCACAGCTAGGCCGCGGTTCCCTGAATGAGGGGCAAATAATGCTTCTCTATTCGGCTCTCGTAGAGCTTACCTTACACACAGTTGCCGTGGGTTTTTATAAAACCATGTGCTTTGATAGTTGTAGAGTAATGAACACAACATTGATAATCCGTTTCCGAATCCCTAAATGTTTCAGAGATTAACAGGAGATTTCTAAAGAGTGTCCATTTTCATAGCTTTGAGTAGATAAAAGGAGGTACACGGATGGCAGATTTTCAGGATGTTCAAAAATCGTCTCGGATTGGGCTGAAAACTTGTTTCTAAGGGTTCTAAGTGGGGGCTCATTACATATTGCCCGTATTCACGAAACATTAGGAGGCCTCCCAGGGAAGGTCAAAGTCCACCCACTGTTGGACGAGTTTACGATCCTAGGTACCCGGCAGGTAGACAGGAAGGCTACCTGCTACCTGTGCAGTGTAGAACAGGAAGAGTCCTAGCCACCTAGCGGGTGGACGGAGAGAATGGTGGCTGCCTGTTACGTCGCTCTCTTGCGTCTCAGAACCGTGCAGTCAATATGTTACTGGCAGGCGGCGCGGAGCTCTTGCCCGTCCACACCCACTACAGTCGAGGGTCCGGGCATGCTGTTGCCCGCCGGAGATGCACACTGATAGCGGGGTTGAAACACAGAAGTTTTTCTACCCGGCAGGTCTCCTCTTACCGTCTCTGCAGGTGGCTACTCATGCCTGTCTCTCTGCTCTGACAGGGTGGCGGAGAGGAGGCCGCCGCTACTCAACACCTGGCCGGTTGTACGGCGGCGGAAAAGCGCTTGCCGGTGCAACGGCGGGAGCAAAAACGGGGAGGAGTCCGAGGTTGTCCGTTGCACCGCAGATAAAGTAGGCACGCGAAACGCAGCCGATCCGCACAGAAGCCGTTGAACGGCGCACGATTTCCCAAAGTTTCCTGCAATGCTTTTCGTTCTCTCCCCACTTTCATTCCAATCGCTGGCTGTTCTTTATTCTCCAAATGTTCATTATTTGTGCCCAGATTATCACGCACATCTTCATTTCATTATACCACACTATGGATTTCATGAAACACCCACTCCACTTCAGATATTGCGATGAGAACGCACGGCGCAGCTACACATATGATGAGGGAGTTCCATAAATGGCTTCCCAATAAGGTAGAGTTACACATTTTTACCCTCTTGTATGCTGCGTGTTAACCAGCGATTAGAAATTTTCCAGCGTCTTGGAGAGAAGCGAGCAGCTACCCCTACTGACGCGGACTATTGACAGAAATGGTAGAAACGGCCGAAATCGACACCTGCCAGTTTCCACATCTCCTGCTGTACGTAATCCTTGCCGTTGACTCTGTTGCACATAGTTTTCTTAAATTATATCTCATCTTCCGTCCAAAGGTATGGCGTAGATATTCAAGATATTGAGTCTGTTTTGCGAAAAAAAACATGGCAACCGAAATAAAACGGGCGGCATAAAACAAAAAAAAAACGAAATTCAGCGGGAAGGTGAGATGTAATTCAGATGTTTTGGATTTATGAATTTTTCATGTTTTTTCATGTTAAAAGATAGAAAAATCCAGTACCCACGTGACCTCAGTTAGGTCGTAAATGACTTGTACTTTAATTTTGTTGCCGGTGTATCCCATGTTGCTGATAGTAGATATTTTAGTTAGATTTTATAGTTTTGTAGAGGTTAAAATTTTGTGTTTTCGTGATTGAAAGAAAGAAAGGGGTTTTTCGATGGGTTTTCATCAAAGGGGTACTCGAAAACGTGTCTTTTGAATTGTTACCGGTCTCCATTCTCTGTTGTTTATTTAAACAAAACGTTTTTTAGTAGCCGGGATTCTGTGTTACCGTAACCCCATTCGCCGTGGAGCGCGTTATGATATCATCGAGCGCCAGCGTCGCACCTAAGTGGCATTTTAGACCGAGATCAGCCACGGGGAGTGTTTTTGTTTTGAAACTGAGGGTATTTATCATCTACATTGTATTCTTAGGTATTTATAGCGCATTTCCGTGTTTTTCTTGCTTGTATCCCTTCACTTAAAAAGCTGTGTTCTTTTGCATTGCTGCATATGCCTTTCTCTTATTATTTCTATCTGAATCGTTCCATTTCTTGAATCCACGGTTCAACATCACGATTTTCACATCAGTCGAGGTCTTTATATGTGTCGCTCAGATAGGGAATTCCATCGCAACTTCACTCCTTCGGTACACTATTCAATGACCAGTATTTGCTTATTTAGAGAGATGGCCGAATGCTTCCTTTGCGGTCTGGAAGTGAAGAGGCTATACGACCATTTATTCAGTAAGCACGGATACATTAAAATTGAGGTGCAGAAAATGAAAGAAAGCAGAGCTTGTTTTCGAAGGAGAGGTGAAGCTAATCCTACCGACGTGTTTCGATGTAATGGCTGCCAGCGAGAACTTTCCTTGAGGAATTCACACATACGACATGAAAGAAATTGTGAAAAAAATGTACATCTGAACCTTTGTTTGATAAAAAAGTTTGGTCTGCAATAGAAACCATGACTGTGAAAGATTTTCAGCAAGCTCGTTTTTCTAGTGCTGCATGCATTCACATTTTTGATAAGGTAATCATCGTTTGAATTAGTCCGGTATCGTGCCTACCGTTACTGCTAAGCAATATCAATTTTTCATCTCAACATCGATACCTGTCATTCATCTTGGGCCCAACAATCAGTTGCTGACGAGATGGACCCCTAGAAAATAAGAAACGGTGGGCCAGCAAGCAATTCAAAAGAACACAGCTTTTCAAGTGAAGGGATACAAGCAAGAAAAACACTGAAATGCGCTATATAAATACCTAAGAATACAATGTAGATGATAGATACACTCAGTTTCGAAACAAAAACACTCCCCGTGGCTGATCTCAGTCTAAAATACCACTTAGGTGCGACTCTGGCGCTCGATGATATCATCACGCGCTCCACGGCGAATGGGGTAACGGTAACACAGAATCCCGGCTGCTAAAAAACGTTTTGTTTTATTTAATATATTGCTAACCCGGTTATATCTATATATTGGTTTCTCTTTATGAAAAAAATTTTGTTCCACATTGTGGTCTATGAAAAATCTCCTGTTTCCTTAACTGAAATGTATTATTTTTTCTTTCTTTCCTGAATGCTTGTGAGAAGATGATTGTTGATTTTCTTTGTTTTTCTGGTTGTGAATACAATCATCACATATTGTTTCGTAGCAGTTTATTATATTAGATTCCACTAAGTAGGCTAAAATTCTTGTTGTTGAAGTTATCTGATATAGTTGAGACGTTCGCATTATTTGTTGTAAAAGTGATCGTGGCAGTTCCTCCTAATAAAATGAATTCGATGTTATTTTCTAGAAATTCACGACGTGAAGCAGTATATGTAGCATGTGGGCAATAAATTATTCCACTCGCAGTGCATTGTGAGTGAACTAATACGATAACGCCTTAATAAGGAGCAAAATCCTGCTCCATATTCATCTAGAATCGGTTGCACCGCGTTTCGAAAACGTTTGAATAGCGGTGGAGAATAGGATATTTGGCGGTGGGGTATCGGTTGCACGCCGGTGCAATGTTAGTGGCCCCTCGGAGTGTCTTCGCGGCGCCACCGACATTCCCGCGCCGCACAACCGGGATGTCGTACGTTCGTGCCGTGGCAGTGTGGAGGAAAGAAGATCACCTCCGTGCAAACCGACGTCAATCCCTCCGCGGAGAGGGTTTTTGTCATGGGAGAGGTGCTGGCTGGCTGCAGCTCTCCTGAGGATTCTTCTACAAATGGCCGGCGTCGAAAGGAATCCAGGACCCGCGAAGAAGAAGAAGTACCCATGTGCCACATGCGGCAGAGATGTCAATTGGTATGGAACCAGCGTCCAATGTTTTGGATGCGAAAGGTGGGTGCACTTCTCTTGTTCGGGTCTCAGTTCTGTGAGGCACCACGATTCTTCCTTTCGTTGTATTGTGTGCTCCGCCTCCAGTAACTCAAATTCCTCATCTACCAACCGCCCCTATCTATTGTACACATCAATCCTAAACGGCCTTCGGACCAAGCTTTCTGAATTATCTCTCTTTGCCCGTACTCATCACCCGGATGTTATCATGGTCCAGGAGACCAAACTCTCTCCTTCTGCTACCTCTAGACATCCAAACATCCCGGGCTATACTGCATATCATACTCCTAGGTCATCTCAAGGAGGCGGAGTCTCTACTTTTGTCCTGTCCTCTCTTCCCTCTCACATTATTCCAAACACTCCAGTGGATGGCACTCTCGAGTACATCCCCATCCATCTACCTCTTAAAACACCACTTTCTCTTTTTAATATATATATTCCTCCTTCTTCCTCTTGTCCCTCAACATACAATCCTATCCCCTTCTCAAGCAGCTGTATGACTGCTCTCTTTCTCCCTCAATTGTCTTTGCGGGTGACTTCAATGCGCACACGTTCTGCTCGTCGCTTGATTCTGATGCTAGAGGAGGTGACGTCGAAGAATGGGCGGAGGAGTGCGATCTGGTTATCTTAAACGATGGCCAGCCCACTCGTCTCCCTGCCAACGACCGATCATCTAGCCCAGACCTCTCCCTCGTCTCTTCCAATCTCTCTAATGCCTGCTCTTGGTCGACATCCACAACTCTTTCCAGCGATCACATCCCTGTCTTTGTCGATATTGATCTCTCTAACTCTCTTGCTCCCTATACAGGTGTTCGTCATCGTTCTTATCTTAATTTAGGCCTTGCAGACTGGAGCCTGTTCAGGGAGGTTGCGCTTCGCCAAGCGGCTGATTATCCGTGGAATGGCGATGTACACCAGAAGGAGCGCCACCTATCTGATGCTATCTTGAAGGCTATGAAAGCTGCGATCCCTGAAGGCCGCGTTAAGACCTTCTTTCCCAATGTCACCAGGGAAACACTGCAGAAGATAAAGGACAAAGGGACGCAAAGAGAGCCGCAAATCATCTTGACCCAGATATCGCTGCGCTGGAGGATGAGATTAGGAACGACCTTGACAGGCACAAGAAGGAAACTTGGGAAAAGTTCACTGAGAAGATGAACTTCAGAAATGATGCAGCAGCAACGTGGAAGGCCTTGAAAAGGATCTCCGGAAAGTTCACCTCCGCCGACAATTCCACGATTGAGTTTGAAGATGGAGTCTTCAAATCAGGAAGGAGGCCGCAAATGCTCTTGGGAAGCATTTTTTCATCACTAAGAACCAAAGAGAGAAACAGAACAGAATAACTGTACGGGAACTCTGTAAGTTGCCTCTCATGGATGTAGATGATGCAGTCACGCCTGCACAGGTCGAGAAGGCGATAAAGGAGATGAGCAACTCAGAAGGCATTAGGGCCAGACGGTTTGAGCCCTGCAGTCCTGAAGAGACTGCCCAGTGAACTACTGCCCTTTATTGCTGACGTCATAAATACATCGTTTCGTACATGCATTTTACCCCAAAATTGGAAAGTGGCTCGTGTTATTCCACTGCCGAAGCCGGGAAAGTCACCATCCACGGCTAAAGGGTACCGGCCGATCAGTATGCTCTCACCCATCGCCAAAATTGCCGAAAAACTGGTTGTGGAGGAGCTTGCCGAGCATAACAGCCAACAGCAGCACCAACATGGTTTCCGTGAATTACATTCCACCACCTACGGCCTTGTTGGAAATTGCTTGAGCTATGTGCTGGACGGCTTCAATGCCATCAAACCCCAACGTACTGTTGGTGTGGCCCTCGACTTAACAAAGGCATTTGACACTGTCAATCTGGGCCTACTATCAGAGAGTCTGTTGAAGTCTACCATCAAGCCATGGCAGAAGCGGTGGATAACTGCCTTCACTAAAGGACGTCGGGCAAATGTGCTATTCAGGGACATGTTTCCAATAGCATCCCCATCGCCGCTGGTGTCCCTCAAGGAGGAGTTTTATCGCCTGCACTTTTCAGTTTATATCTAGAAGATCTGCCCGTTCCCCCTCAAGACATCAAGGTCGTTGCATACGCGGATGATATTACTATTCTGTGCCGAGATCGCGACATTAAGGTAGCCACCAGTAAGATCAATGACTACTTGATCGAGTTGAAATGTTTCTTCGATCGCAAAAATGCTCACAGTCTCTGCCTCCAAATCGTCCGTCACCGTCTTTTCCACTGATAATGCAGAGCACAGTGCCCATCCTATGGTTAAATGGGACGAAACTCAATTGCAGGCCACCCGATTCCCCAAGCTGCTTGGACTCGTGTTGGATCCTTCGTTGAAGTTTCATAAGAACACTGAGCAGAAGCAAGCCACAGTGAAAACAAGACTCAACGTCCTGCGTGCTCTCGGTGGAACGTCCTGGGGATGCAATAAAGAAACGATCCTGACCACGTATAAGGCTATTGTGCAACCCGCCTTGGAGTATGCTGCGCCAGTCTGGCAGCACATCGTGTCGGACACCTCTTGGTCCAAGCTGCAGCGCGTCCAAAATTGTGCTCTGCGAATTGCAACAGGCTGTTCCAAAAGCTCTCCAATAGAGCACTTACATGCCGAAGCTCGCATATTGCCAGTTAGAGACCACTGCCAACTCCAGGCGCAACAAATGTACATTAACATCGTGAAGCAGCCGAATCATCCTTCGCGAAGAGTACTAAACCCGGTGAGAGAGAGAGATGTATCAGAAAGCCTTTCGCTGATGCTCCGTCGAAAGTAGATGTGCAGAGATGGACTGAAGCACAACAAGAACGCCTCCGTCTCTTGCGCACGGAGCATACCCGATTCGTGAACGAACACTTGAGCAGAGTTGCCATAAACCCCATCCTGGGAGTCGCACCTCCAAAGGTCTCCGAGACAGAGATGGAACTTGGCAGGCGTGCCAGGTGCACCCTTGCATCGTTACGCTGTGGACACTCCCCCATGCTTATGTCATACTTGCATAGGATTGACAACAGCAAACCTGACGAGTGTCCTGATTGCGGTAGTCAAGGGCATACTACTGCGCACCTGTTCAATTGCCCGAAAAGACCGACTACATTGACGACAATGGATCTGTGGACGAACCCAGTGCTAGTGGCCGAGTTTCTGAACCTATGACAGAACCCCTCTCTGTGGCTGCAAAGAAGAAGAAGAAGACAACCGGGCAGGTGTCTGAGTATTGAAATGTCCACAGAGTAGCCACAAAACTGGTGGCCATACGGCGGGTACGGGAAGGTTACGCCTCCTTCTTGCGCCTGCCGTTTCATGAATACGGCCACTGATCTATCATTTTTTCGCGTCCATCTCGGAATGCCTTGAGCCTCATGTGGTTACCTGTTTCGAAGCCACAGGGGAAAGTTTCCATAAACGATGCGAGAGTATAATTCTACGAATCCATGAAAGCAAAATTACCATCGACCGTAAAAAAATTGATCGACAGAAGTTGAACATTTCGTTTTCCCCGATGGATTCTATTATACGGATTCGAAGAAATCTAGTCTGGCATCAGTTATGGCAATTTCCCCCTGTTATGATTTCTGATTGGAGAGTTCGATTTTGTCAAGGACAAGGAAAGTAGAAAACATAGCATTACCAGCTCCCCTGGTAAGCATGAAACATTACGAAATTAATGTTTTGTTTTTTCGAATATTCAGCAGCGAAAAAAGTTCGTCAGCGCCAGATTTTAGAAAAACCTTTGACGGTATGATCGTATAAATTCAGCGAAACGAACATCTGTAGACTTCCCAGGGCAAATCACCTGAAATAAATGGAGGCATATCGAATTAAGACGCCAGTGAATAAGAAGTTACCGCAGTAACATAAGAAATGCACACTAAAAGTGGTTTCACTTGAATGAAACTGAAGAAAGCAGGTGGGAGATTAACCGCTCTAATGAGAAAACCGCGCCGCGCCGACGCGACCGCAGCAACAAAATTTGTCCAGTCACCAGGATTCAGTGGCTTCTTGTATCGCACTGGGACACGCCCATTTTTCCGTGCCGCAATGATTCTCCTGATTTTGGCAAGGGAGGGAAACCCCGGGTAGGTGCTCAAATTTAGTGCGGCACAGTAAAATGGGCGTGGCCAAGTCCATCGCGCCATAGTGGCCCCCCCTTCCCACATAGCACCCGCAACGACTCTCCTGATTCGGGCAGGGGAGCAAAACCCCGGATAAGTGCTCAAATTCAGTGCAGCACGGTAAAATGGGCGTGGCCGAATGCACCGCGCCATACTGACCCCCCCCAGCTAGGATAGGGCTTAATCCTCGCAGACGCCTCGGTCATCGGGACTCACGCGTCAAATAAAATGCGGGTTGTGTACGCACACACCACGCGCCTTTACGCGCAAATTGCTAAAGTGCTCCCAATTCGCCGCTTCTCGGATCCGCGTTCTTCATAGTCCGAAACAGGATCTGAAACAGCTTTGCAGCCAGTTTGTTTCCAGAATATCGTTTTAATTACAAAAATCAGCCAACTTGTTTATACCCTCGAGTGATACGGCTGAAATGGCTAACTTTGTGATGTGATACTGAATTCACATGTCATATATTCTTTATATATGAAAATTTATACAATTAACAATGACAACTCTATCGGTCAAGTCCTTACTATCGAAGAATCCACAGCTTCTGACTAAAGCATGTAAGATTTACGTCCGTTTTGTTAGAGTATGGGACCTGTGTTTATGCATCGCATGAGCGGATGGATGTTCATTCAAAAACTAGCAAGGGTTCAAAGAAGCTTGACGAGGAAGGTCTTCAAATGGGAAATGGGTTTTTCGTTTGGCGCAATTCCTTGGGGCAACCTTAGGAATAAAGAGGTTCCATTTGCGCCCGATCGTTTCCCGGAGAAGAAGAATGTATTTGTATCCAATTTCAAAATGCTAACAAGGGAACCGCTTTTAGTCACCCTGAACATTCCGGATAAAATAAACTTTCCTACAACCGTTTTCGGCGTAGAATCCGATTATGGTCTTCGCAGCTGTCTAAAACCATTCTGGAAGAAGTTGAACGCGTTTTTCAAAGCCTGGTGGCAAGGTAAGGGTAGCCCTCATGAAATTTTCTAGGGTGTTTTGAAAAAAAAAATTGAATTTGGCTAAAAACTTGTATGTGGGTGTAATCTAGGGTGGTGAACACGAATCTGGAATCCGTTTTTTAAAATTCTGAAGTTTACTGTAGGTTACGGCAGGAACCATGCCAGTTAGGGGGCAAAACCTGCCTTAGTATTTCGAAAATCGACAAATGGACGTCAAATTCGTATTCACCACCCCGAATAACCCCCGTACACAAGTTTTGAGTCACATTTGAGACTTTGGCCAAACTACCGTAAACCCACCATAATCTGTCAGAAATCGGTAAACGGAGCAGATTCGTGCTCATCGTTTCAAATAACCCCCAAAACAACAGATTGAGTCATATCTATCGTTGCACTACGGAAATCGTCAAAAGTCACGATTTGCCATCAGGTTATCCGACGATGGGTACTTTGAACGTCCAATACTTTGGAAAATCGACAAATAAACCCCCAGATTCGTGATCAGCGCCCCAAATAACCCACCTGTGAGGATTTTAGGTCAATTCTGGAACATTTTTTTTAAAACACTTTCAGAGCCCTCTAATTGGAGCAAATAAACGCCAAACCGAAAATCCGTATGCTATCAGTCTGTGCACAGTTTTGAAAATGTGTCTTCACCTAAATTTTCACTCAGTGAGGTAGTCTTGGGCGCTGAACACAATTATGAGGTCTGGTTCCGGGTTTTCCAAAAACTAATGCGCGTTTTGGAAGGTACAATAGGTACGGAATTCTGACGAAAAACGCCTATAACTTTTTTCTGGGTGGTTTTAGGCAGCTGCGAAGACCATAATCGGATTCTACGCCAAAAAAGGTACTAGTAAAGAACATTCCATCCGGAATGGCGAGGCGGACTAAAAGTAATTTCCTTGTAAGAGGTTTGATGGGATTGTATCTATCAGAGTTTTTTACTATCATACTTTCTAATACAAGGGGCCAAAGATACAAACTTAGTTTCGCTAGGCCTTGTTTCAAGACTAGCGGCATTTCCTCCTGGTTCGTGCAGGATTGTATTATCTAAGCTTGAGTGAGAGATCACAAGTTTTGCACGTAATTCGGTTTCAAAACTGTTGTCAGCCGGTATCTTCAACAGGAATAAATGATATTCTAGTTCTATTTCTATTAGCATTACGTTTATAGTTTTTGAATTTGTTGTTTTTTTTTGTTTATGTGTCGGTGCTACTATGTGGGAAGGGGGATAAGAACGTAAAGGCCAACCGAACAGTGGTCGACACGACGCGGTCGCGACGCGGCTTCGCATGGAGCGCCGTTTCCCCCAACGAGCCCTTGACTTCGCTGCTGGCCCGAAATACTGTTGGGCATGTTATGGACTGCCGGAGGGAAGAACTTGGATGCACTGTTCGTTTCTAAAACAAGTTCTGTTCTCATGTAATGATATATTCAAAAGATAAGCGCTGCGATTTGATGATTAGCGCGACTTCAGTTCAGTTATGAAATCATGAAATCAAGGTGGTTTAGTTATGTGAAACCAATGTTACATCTCTGGTACTGGAACCGAATTTTCAGAACCTGCAATGCAACACTCTTTGATTAAGGGATTTCGTCCGCGAGTTTTTAAAGTATTAACTTTGATATGTCATCTGGTGTTAAGAAATCTAGGGTCATGTCAGATCCTCAAATAACGGTGCACTAGAAATTTTTGGAAAGCGATGAAGCCATTGGATAACGCAGACCTCATTTTGAGATGGAAAAAAATGAGTGAACAGCTGAAAAAATCCAGAGTGAGCGGAAAATCTAAAATCGTCTGCCAGCTTCAAGAAATGGTAATCATTGGTGAGGTTGGAAATGATTCATGCAGCTTTTTTATGCAGGGGTGCATGTAAAACAAGTTCAATATAAGGCCGCAATACGAGAGAATGATCAAATCGTAAGATGATAGGTATAGCAACCTCTAGTGCAGAACGGGCCATTTCGTAGTACTTCAGCGGAGCTACAACCCCGTCCCTTACTGACCAAAATTTACAGAAACTTCTACGAGTCGCTCACCTAATTTTCCTCTTGACGCCGAAGCTCTCTCGACCCTCTACCGATGTGTTCAACTCTAGACCAAAATTCTGATGGCCCTCTCACCACCCGTTGAGAAACAACGGAACCGTGCTCGCCTCTGCTTCTGGGCGGAAGAAGTCTCCCCTTCTTTTCACACGCCCCATTAACGACATTAAAAGAGTTGACGCATACGGAATGATGTGAATTTATTTGACTGTCTGTTTTTGTTGGCTGTTCACCAATGATAACTTCTCGGCGCGCCGTCATTTCAGCTTCGAGCGCTAAATCCACATTTCAGAACAATGGGACACGAACCATACCAGTCAAAGGAAAATAAGAATTAGTGCACTCGGTTGCTCAATAACAGGAAATACGGTTTATGGCATATTATTCGAAAGTTTGATTTGATTTATTACACGGTAGAACCGTGTCAAAGACAACAACAGAATAATAAAAGCACTAAAATCAGTCGAACAACAATAAACAAATGGATCAACTGACTATTAGGCATACATCGGCACCATCAAGAAAAGAAATCTTACAAACATTACTCCTGGGACAACAGATAACACTCAAGTGTCTTTTTGAATTCACTTAGTTTCCCCATTATCAAACCTGACCGAAGTAGTTTATTGAATTCAGACCCCGCACTATTGACAAAGAAGTGCTGTCGTACGTTCCGCCTGGCCCCAATGAGGCCCAATTTCACCGGTGCTCCCCTAGTGGTTGATGGTCTAAGGTTGAACAGCCGGCTAGCCTTGATACCAGCACTCCCATGAATGATCTTATACATCAATATCATATCAAACCTTCTCCTGCGCTCTAGAGTGGTTAGGCCCAGTTTGACGTTTCTGGTGACATGACACACGTTGCGATTCGTCTGAAACCACGATGTCCGGAAGTAAACTCTACGTGTGAAAGTATTCTGGACTTTCTCAAGAGCGTCGATGGATCCTTTTTTGTATGGATTAAAAACTACCGTACCATACTCCATTAGTGGACGTACGCACGTTTTATACACCTCGGTCAGCACGTTTGCATTAGTAGTTGATAGTGCTCGAAACGCGCAGTGCATCATCCTATTAGCCGTGGACGCAACCTGGAGGCAGTGATCATCGAAATTAAGATCGTCCTTGATAAGAAAACCAAGGTCCTTAATCTCGCTGACCTCGCTCAACTGCAAACCGTCGATAGTATAGAAGCCACTAAAACGCCTCTTACCAAGCTTCATCACTTTAGTCTTTTCGCTGGAAAGCGGCAATTTCCATTCATTCGACCATTTGGCTACATCATTGAGAGCTTTTTGCAAACACTCCGAATCCTCCATTGTCAAAATAGGTTTATACAACTTAAAGTCATCAGCGAATGCCGAACAGCCAACATTGTTCAAGGATATGATCGAGGGAAGTTCATACGTATAGATATTAAAGAGAATTGGTGAAAGCACTCCCCCCTGGGGAACACCACTAAGGACTGCAAAGGGAGAGGAGAACGTACTATTAAGCCTGACCCTGAAAGTTCTACCCGTGAGAAAAGCACGAATCCAAGCCACTATACGCGGATGGATACCCACTATTTCCAGTTTGTTTACTAATTGTTGTTTACTGTTAATGTTTACTAAGTTAGCTCAAATGGAGGATTTGTGAAACTCATACCAAACCACAATTTGTGGCAAAAATATGATGGAAACTTTCTTTTTTCAAAAATGGCCGTGTTTAAGGCCTTGTAAAAACTCGGTAATCGGGTATTCTGAACAAATTATTGGTTTCAGGCCGCTAAAGCACTCTAATTTCATGGCGTAGTAGCTAAATTTGCGCTGAAGTCGAGCAAGTCATCAAACTGAAGTGATTACCGCTTGAAGCTTTCTCATATACAAGCAGCACAACTGTATAGAAACTTTACCCTTATGATAGTCCATAATACGAGTCCTACGGGACAAAGGTCGGTGGAGAAACCGCGCCCCAATGCGAAGCCGCGACGCGACCGCGTCGTGTCGACCTCTGTTCGGTTGGCCTTTACGTTCTTATGGAAGGGGGGGGGGCACTATGGCGCGATGGACTTGGCCACGCCCATTTTACTGTGCCGCACTAAATTTTAGCACCTACCCGGGGTTTCCCACAAGTCAGTAACGGTCAAAATTTCCAAGGGCTGCCCCCGATCCACAGTACCCCTTTTCGCGGCGGGACCAGCATGGATTCTTGGCACATTTGATCAATCGATATGTCCAATAATTTCCTGCTTGCAGCCGCTTCTCTTGTGAAGTGATTCATTAAAAGAATATAATTCATATCGATCAGTAAAACCATAAACTCATGTATGGTGGATTCAACACTGTCTGAACGGTGTGAGTGCATGCTCAATTTGTGTTTTCCGTTGAGATGACTTTATCTTTAGACAACTTTCAAAAACTTATACGAAAACTTTTCTGATGATTGAGGCGAAAGCATTCGTGGCGCATCTGTTCGGTCTTCGTCGATGAGAATTCGTTCATTTTATTCGTTCTTTACTCAAGCATAAGCAATTCACGCAGGGTCATACTCTCCATGGTGTTTACAATAAAGGGCCTTACGAACAGATGAAATAAAGCTAAAATAACATACTGGATTGATGAGCAGCAAATTTGAAGTTGGTAAATTCGTTTTTTTGAAGCACTACAGAAGAGTGAAATGATTAGAGCAAATATCGATTCGGTCGATAAAATGACGTCACATACGAGAAAATGGCCCTGCAGACAGAATTTCAGCCGTTTTTGAAAAAAAGTCTTATTTGAACAGTTTTCCACGGCGTACACTGTGATGACGAACATGTGAGGCATATTGATCGAACAACCGTGCCAAGAATCCATGGGTGCATGCGAGCCAAGAATCCATGCTGGTCCCGCTGCGAAAAGGTGTACTGTGGATCGGGGCAGCCCTTGGAAATGATTCTATGAGAACTCACACCCATCGTCTCGGGAGACGGGCGACGGCAGAGGAAAAGGTTAGAGCGCAGACGGCGAGGGTCAACGCGCAGACAGCTAGTGTTCATTATCATTGGAGTGCGATAGACAGATCGTTGTCGTTCGAAGGGCTCAGTACGCATTACGAGTTGCCAGTTTGAGCACTTTTCAAAGATTATAGAGGTAGGCATGCTGTTTTAGAGTGGTGGGAAACCTGATTTATCCAAAGAAATGCAAGCATAGTGGAGTAGAAGGCATATAACAACTATCTAAAAAGAACAACTTCGAGAAGCATTTACTACATCTGTCATCTAATCTATTGGCTACCAAATCAAAATAATGGCTGGGCGTTGAGATCAATAGTGAAACACTGTGTTTTAACAAGAACAGCTTTCACAAACATCCACTACATCAATGAGCTGATCTTGCGGCTATATAGTTTAGATATGGATGGCATTCTGCTTCTGTAGGAGGCCTATTCACGGTGTTAACAAACAGGTTGTACCCACGGAGCTCTTCAGTAATTTCATCCTGCCTGGTTCCTTTTCTTGGTGGGTATGTAGATAGCTCTGACCAAGTTCATCGTTAGATAGTGGCAAATTCTTAGAAAAAAATTCAGTATGAAAACGTCCTTTCGAAATACACTGGTATACAGTGATTAGTTCTATAAGTCTCATATGAAGTTAAAGAAATAACATTACAAGTAAAATATGGCCATCTTTTGACACTATAATAATCGCTCGATATCAGGCTCGTGAATGTGAACTTAACGCGAGTGACTCCCTAGAATTGAACCATGAATATGAAAAGTTTGCGATTTCAGAGGAGGGACAATCCATTTAGAAATTATACGACATTTAATACACTATATATAGCTTTGATGGCATCCATATTACTCTCTCTGTCACCAGTTACATCCTGCACTTCTGATATTCACACCCTGCGATGTATTCGGTGGCTCATTTCATGCCTTCCCCCGTTTGCCGTCCCGGGTGAACGGCCGCGAAGGTGAGAGAGGGAGAGTGCACGACAACGAGACGCTCGCCGCCGCCTGTGACGTCATCGCGCTGTCTCGGGTGCGCTCGGGTGTGAGTTCTCCGGCAACCCTTGGAAATTTTGACCGTTACTGGCTTGTGGGTTTCCCTCCCCTGCCAAAATCAGGAGAGTCATTGCGGCACGGAAAAATGGGCGTGGCCAAGTGCGATACAACAGTGGTATGTGTCTTTGACTGTTTATTCATCTTATGCGCCTACGCAAGTGTGATAAATTTGATTTTGGAAATCAGGTGCCCTGCAAGAAAATCAGAGTTGGCGCGTAGAGGCGCGTGTTGTGTGTGCCTACACTACACGCAGTTTATTTGACGCGTGAGTCCCAATGACCGAGGCGTCTGCGAGGATTAAGCCCTAGGATAGCACCCAATTCTGTCTCCCCCCTCAGATGCCACTAGATAAGAGACGATCGAATGTTGGGCAACGGACATCTGATGGTGACTGTCACCCCAACACAGAAAAATAAGCCAATTTTACACTGCTGTAGATAGTATACTTCACACACTCAAAATGACCTCCAGGGCTAAAATAGGAGAGTTAATAAATCTGCAAAATTTAACACCTCGCAAACACTTTCACCTACAATTCCAAAAGAAACGAACGAGGATTTGAACAAGTCCAAATAAGAATGGGAGCAAAAACTTTTGCGAAAATTACTCTGGCAATTGAGGGCGTCGACGCGACGACCAATTGCGGTGTCATCCGAATCTGCTCCAAGGCGTCGTCCCCATTAAGGTCCCGCGGGACATCCGAAACGCCGTGGTAGCGCGGGAGACCCGATATTTGCGGAGCATCCCAGCGGCCATCGCGGGTGACCCACGATTCTGAATCCGCCGTAAGCTAGTCACCTAGCCATTTCAAATTGCAGCATTTCGTGAATATTGCAATATTGCAGTTCATGGTGTCTGCACGGGTGCAGTCACCGTGAACTGCAATATTGCTCTCCATTCACTTTAATTCTCGAGCTCAATTTGCTGCTATAAATTAAAAAAAACATAATTGATTCTTTATTGTCCACTTGAAAACGCTTTCAAATGTTCACTACAATTCGCTCATCAGCATTATTATTATATACAAAATGAGTACATAAGCGCAAAGGTGAATATACAAGATGGTTATTATTGCGGCGGTCATTTGCTATTCCCATAATGAGACAGGAGTAAGGCTCTCAAAACATGAAATAGTAAAAATCACTGGTCTAGAGTAGGCAAATCAAATGTATGCAGATGGAAGAAATGTACAGCTATTCACAATAATTATAAAGGAACATTTGCTACTTATTCGCTATAATGTGTATGTATACCTATTCATACTATGGTCTTGGTCATCTTTAAAGGGCTCTCGATGTCGCTCATCACCAGCTGCGAACGATCGCTCCTTCATCAAAGCATATTTACCACCAGTTATAGTTCACCGAGGCCCACCGCTCCGCTGATGATGACAATCGAAATCGAAGGCTCACCAGAAATCACTTATATACCTACTTAGGTCTCAATATAGTTACATTCATTAGAATTAATAAATAGGGAATGGATGTCACAAAGAGTTTCTATGGGAATATTAGCAAGCAGCATTTTAATTAACAGAATCACGGTTCACAGTAAAAAAAATAGGAATCGCGTGTCATGGAAACGGAGGAAGGAATGGCGACAAATGGAAAAAATACAAAAACAATCACACCATTGCCTGAGTGATTGAACCCGTATTTGATAAGAATAAAAATGGAGACGCCGATGTCGTGAGTATTTGCCTCACTTACAATCCACCAGAAGCTGGGCAGGGCTTGGCCATCTTTGTGTTTGTGGTACAATCGCTCCCAGTACTGTAAGTAAATTGAAAGTTAACCAACGTGAAAGTGAACACTATAGACAAGACATCACAAAGCAAAATCAGCACTTTACATAAGGAGTAGCCCATCAAAAACGTTTTTGACTTACTGCGTGTACGAGCTCACATATTGCCTAAAAATGTTTTTTTTTGATACGGGTATCTACTTGAAGAACAGAAGAAATTCGAGGTAATGTGTTGCTCAAAAAAAAGTTCATAAAATTATTACGTACGTGCTACAAAGTTATCGAGCGTTCCCGTTTCGCTGTAGGGAAATGACCACATCTTACTCTTAGATTCATAGCTTTGAAAATTACAGGCACATCACCTACTGAAAGTAGTAAAGTTGAGTTAAAACACACGACTGATATTGTTACTTGAATTTAGCGTGCTTTATAGTGTTTCTCCTTCCCATAAGGTGCTAAAGTTTGAAATTTTGTGGCATGTTCAGACCAGTTCTGGTTTAAATTAGGCGAAAAAAGGATATGACGGTGGATGAACCAATTCTCGTTGAGGTAGTTTTAGCTCTATGTGTGGAGGCGTCGTTCCCATTGGCAAAGGGTCACAGGATTACCCACTGGTAATACAGCGACACATCGCATCAAGGTAGGGTCAGTGAAGGATCGTTGAACATATTGAGTGCACTTTTTTTGTCTTTCTGTTTTGCATATGTTTTTCAAAATAAAACTCTAAGCTTAACCTCCGAATAGAATTAGAACTGTTCTGTAGACAGAGCGATGAATCTGAATGCATCTGTGAAGAGCACGCCGAATACTGTATGCAATACTGTATAGGATAGAAACCGCGGGAAATCACAGACGATAGTATGAGGGGAAAACAGAAGATAAATGAATACAATATCCAATGCGACGGTGTAGAGATTGTGTGGAACCGCAACTGTTCAGAAGGCTTTTTTGCTGTCTTGTTAAAAACATTGTGTGCAGAGACAAACTGCACAACCAACGCGACGCCACTATTTTTGCCCCCGCGCGTCGCCCGATTCGAGCTTTGGGCAGAAAATCGGAGTGGGGTAGGCGCGCGCTATAATCAACGCACCCAATGCACCCAAATTTCTGGCGCGTCGACGCCCTCAATTGCCAGAGTATATAACACTGTATCTGTGCCAATGAAGGCATCGGTGTCAGTCTCCGATGTTGGTGGCGCATTTTCTGTGCGGTGCGATCGATATTCTGCATGCGGGTACTGATTGTGCCCTCCCCTATTGTTGAGAGGGTGGTGTATGTTGGTGCCCGAGTTATATCGATCTCTTCTTGCCCACTATTCGCGGAAAGACGTTCTTCATCGCAGATTCGAAGCTTCAACTTCAGAAGTCTCTGAACACTTTCGGTTTGTGATCCATTTTGTCCAATTCATTTTATGTTCCACTTGGTGCTCATATGTAAATTTTTCAGTTTTATGATTTGAACTCTGGGGCTTGAAGCGTGATTATAATTCTTATAACTGTTAATACCATCAAAATACGCACACGCTACCCGTGGATTTCCGACAGGAATTGAAACCTACGGGTGTGCAAAACCCTTATATGAAGTGAACACCTTCACAGCTACAAAATATAATCTGATCTCGGTTTGTGTTGCTTTGCAGCGTTATAAAGAGAGCGAGATGGACGAGTTGTCCGCCACCCCGACAAGGCAAGAAGCGAATAGCTCTCTCCTTTGAAACACAATGAAACCGATTTTCTTCAGACAGAGATCAAGTGAGGATCCTGTTCTCCTGAATGTGAGCTATTCCCGATGGCTAAACACGAATTTGTGGGAAAATAGGAACAGTATGCGGTGATTTGACGAACTAACTGCTGCCGAGATGTCGTACGTTCGTGCCGTGGCAGTGTGGAGGAAAGAAGATCACCTCCGTGCAAACCGACGTCAATCCCTCCGCGGAGAGGGTTTTTGTCATGGGAGAGGTGCTGGCTGGCTGCAGCTCTCCTGAGGATTCTTCTACAAATGGCCGGCGTCGAAAGGAATCCAGGACCCGCGAAGAAGAAGAAGTACCCATGTGCCACATGCGGCAGAGATGTCAATTGGTATGGAACCAGCGTCCAATGTTTTGGATGCGAAAGGTGGGTGCACTTCTCTTGTTCGGGTCTCAGTTCTGTGAGGCACCACGATTCTTCCTTTCGTTGTATTGTGTGCTCCGCCTCCAGTAACTCAAATTCCTCATCTACCAACCGCCCCCTGTCTATTGTACACATCAATCTAAACGGCCTTCGGACCAAGCTTTCTGAATTATCTCTCTTTGCCCGTACTCATCACCCGGATGTTATCATGGTCCAGGAGACCAAACTCTCTCCCTCTGCTACCTCTAGACATCCAAACATCCCGGGCTATACTGCATATCATACTCCCAGGTCATCTCAAGGAGGCGGAGTCTCTACTTTTGTTCTGTCCTCTCTTCCCTCTCACATTATTCCAAACACTCCAGTGGATGGCACTCTCGAGTACATCCCCATCCATCTACCTCTTAAAACACCACTTTCTCTTTTTAATATATATATCCCTCCTTCTTCCTCTTGTCCCTCAACATACAATCCTATCCCCCTTCTCAAGCAGCTGTATGACTGCTCTCTATCTCCCTCAATTGTCTTTGCGGGTGACTTCAATGCTCACACGTTCTGCTCGTCGCTTGATTCTGATGCTAGAGGAGGTGACGTCGAAGAATGGGCGGAGGAGTGCGATCTGGTTATCTTAAACGATGGCCAGCCCACTCGTCTCCCTGCCAACGGCCGATCATCTAGCCCAGACATCTCCCTCGTCTCTTCCAATCTCTCTAATGCCTGCTCTTGGTCGACATCCACAACTCTTTCCAGCGATCACATCCCTGTCTTTGTCGATATTGATCTCTCTAACTCTCTTGCTCCCTATACAGGTGTTCGTCATCGTTCTTATCTTAATTTAGGCCTTGCAGACTGGAGCCTGTTTAGGAGGTTGCGCTCCGCCAAGCGGCTGATTATCCGTGGAATGGCGATGTACACCAGAAGGAGCGCCACCTATCTGATGCTATCTTGAAGGCTATGAAAGCTGCGATCCCTGAAGGCCGCGTTAAGACCTTCTTTCCCAATGTCACCAGGGAAACACTGCAGAAGATAAGGACAAGGGACGCAAAGAGAGCCGCAAATCATCTTGACCCAGACATCGCTGCGCTGGATGATGAGATCAGGAAGGACCTTGACAGGCACAAGAAGGAAACTTGGGAAAAGTTCACTGAGAAGATGAACTTCAGAAATGATGCAGCAGCAACGTGGAAGGCCTTGAAAAGGATCTCCGGAAAGTTCACCTCCGCCGACAATTCCACGATTGAGTTTGAAGATGGAGTCTTCAAATCAGGGAAGGAGGCAGCAAATGCTCTTGGGAAGCATTTTTTCATCACTAGAACCAAAAGAGAGAAACAGAACAGAATAACTGTACGGGAACTCTGTAAGTTGCCTCTCATGGATGTAGATGATGCAGTCACGCCTGCACAGGTCGAGAAGGCGATAAAGGAGATGAGCAACTCGAAGGCATTAGGGCCAGACGGTTTGATCCCTGCAGTCCTGGAAGAGACTGCCCAGCGAACTACTGCCCTTTATTGCTGACGTCATAAATACATCGTTTCGTACATGCATTTTACCCCAAAATTGGAAATTGGCTCGTGTTATTCCACTGCCGAAGCCGGGAAAGTCACCATCCACGGCTAAAGGGTACCGGCCGATCAGTCTGCTCTCACCCATCGCCAAAATTGCCGAAAAACTGGTTGTGGAGGAGCTTGCCGAGCATAACAGCCAACAGCAGCACCAACATGGTTTCCGTAAATTACATTCCACCACTACGGCCTTGTTGGAAATTGTGAGCTATGTGCTGGACGGCTTCAATGCCATCAAACCCCAACGTACTGTTGGTGTAGCCCTCGACTTAACAAAGGCATTTGACACTGTCAATCTGGGCCTACTATCAGAGAGTCTGTTGAAGTCTACCATCAAGCCATGGCAGAAGCGGTGGATAACTGCCTTCACTAAAGGACGTCGGGCAAATGTGCTATTCCAGGGACTTGTTTCCAATAGCATCCCCATCGCCGCTGGTGTCCCTCAAGGAGGAGTTTTATCGCCTGCACTTTTCAGTTTATATCTAGAAGATCTGCCCGTTCCCCTCAAGACATCAAGGTCGTTGCATACGCGGATGATATTACTATTCTGTGCCGAGATCGCGACATTAAGGTAGCCACCAGTAAGATCAATGACTACTTGATCGAGTTGAAATGTTTCTTCGATCGCAAAATGCTCACAGTCTCTGCCTCCAAATCGTCCGTCACCGTCTTTTCCACTGATAATGCAGAGCACAGTGCCCATCCTATGGTTGAATGGAACGAAACTCAATTGCAGGCCACCCGATTCCCCAAGCTGCTTGGACTCGTGTTGGATCCTTCGTTGAAGTTTCATAAGAACACTGAGCAGAAGCAAGCCACAGTGAAAACAAGACTCAACGTCCTGCGTGCTCTCGGTGGAACGTCCTGGGGATGCAATAAAGAAACGATCCTGACCACGTATAAGGCTATTGTGCAACCCGCCTTGGAGTATGCTGCGCCAGTCTGGCAGCACATCGTGTCGGACACCTCTTGGTCCAAGCTGCAGCGCGTCCAAAATTGTGCTCTGCGAATTGCAACAGGCTGTTCCAAAAGCTCTCCAATAGAGCACTTACATGCCGAAGCTCGCATATTGCCAGTTAGAGACCACTGCCAACTCCAGGCGCAACAAATGTACATCAACATCGTGAAGCAGCCGAATCATCCATCGCGAAGAGTACTAAACCCGGTGAGAGAGAGATGTATCAGAAAGCCTTTCGCTGATGCTCCGTCGAAAGTAGATGTGCAGAGATGGACTGAAGCACAACAAGAACGCCTCCGTCTCTTGCGCGCGGAGCATACCCGATTCGTGAACGAACACTTGAGCAGAGTTGCCATAAACCCCATCCTGGGAGTCGCACCTCCAAAGGTCTCCGAGACAGAGATGGAACTTGGCAGGCGTGCCAGGTGCACCCTTGCATCGTTACGCTGTGGACACTCCCCCATGCTTATGTCATACTTGCATAGGATTGACAACAGCAAACCTGACGAGTGTCCTGATTGCGGTAGTCAAGGGCATACTACTGCGCACCTGTTCAATTGCCCGAAAAGACCGACTACTTTGACGACAATGGATCTGTGGACGAACCCAGTGCTAGTGGCCGAGTTTCTGAACCTATGACAGAACCCCTCTCTGTGGCTGCAAAGAAGAAGAAGAAGACGAACTAACTCCCGCAGCCGCCGTGAGGGTTAGCTTCGAGTCTGCGTGGTGCTAACGTAGGCTTAGACCATTGTTATAGGCCGGGATCATACTTCAAGCGACGCGACGCAATGTTTACCATCCATAACGACCAAAAATCGATATGATGTGCACTGTCGCTGTGGCGGGAAATACGATCCCGGCCATACCAAAAGTCTGCGACCGCGACAGGTGCGGTCAACTGTTACGAATCGTGCCGGGACCAGGCCCCCACAGTAGAAAAATGCTGTCGCAGGAATAGTTTGCAGGACCTGTCGTCCAGCTGCCGAGATATCGTACGTTCGTGCCGTGGCAGTGCGGAGGAAAGAAGACCACCTCCGTGCAAACCGACGTCAACCCCTCCGCGTGGAGGGTTTTTGTCATGGGAGAGATGCTGGCTGGCTGCAGCTCTCCTAAGGATTCTACGACAAAGGGCCGGCATCGAGAAGAATCCAGGACCCGCTCAGGAGTACCTATGCGCCACATGCAACAAGAAGGTCACATGGAATGGGATAAGTGTCCAATGTTTTGGATGTCAGAGGTGGGTGCATCTAACCTGTTCGATTACGTGAGAAAATGTCCGAATGGGGGGAGAGAAAATGTCCGCGCGTCGCGTGCAGAGAAAATGTCCGCGAGGTGGGAGAAAATGTCCGCGGAAGGGAAGAAAATGGCCGCCAGCCAAGATAGAGGTAACAAACTGTCCGCTATGGAAGAAAAGTCTGTCCGCATCACTAGTCCATCAGATCCTTCCGGGGTTGGAATCTCGATATCAAAGAGATTTCAGAACAAGATTTTCAGACTTTGTTTCATGGTTATACAGCGTGTAAACATGCATTAAATCAATACGCGTTGATTTGGCGGGCTTAAACATCGAAGTTGTGAATCAACTCTCTATCCTGCATCGCGGCGGCGCGTTTTTTGCCGCTCGAATAACTATGCTAACTATGTATAGGCCTTTAGACAGACTATATTTCCGTAAGCGTTTCATTTATGTAGCATAACGCCTTAATATGGTTTTCTTGGGTCCCACATTGTAGGAATTTCATGGATTTTGGCCTGAATTTACGATCATGCCACATCTATACCGGCTAGATGGTAGTGCGGGTGGCTCTGACATACTTGGTAAGTACAATAATGGCAACGGAAGAAGGTATCTCTCCCAAGCATACTGTAGATTGCGCCATTTTTCCTTGATTTCGGAGAAAAAACACCGGGAACGTTAAAAAAGGGTACTGTGCTTATCGTGGCCAAATTCCGGTCCGCAATTGCGTCTCGACACGCTTTGTGGCCGCACGCGCCGGAATCGGTCGAGTTTCCAGCGCCAAAGCCGACTCAATATGGCTTTTTTATACAGTTTTCTCAAATTTTGTTCATTTTTCAGTTCCTAGAACCCACTTAGGGTCAACAGATCGGCGGCTGCTTCTCTGGAAACTCTTCCGAGTCGAATGCGCGCGGCCGCAAAACGTGTCGAGACGCAATTGCGGACCGGAACTTGGCGCAGAGAAACACAGTACTTTTCCATTTCACACTACGCATTACCAATACAACTAAAGTTTTCATAATAGTTACAAGCAAGAATTGCAAGCAAAATAAAAAATTACAGAAAATTAGAAATAACAGAAGTTTTTTTTCCTCTATTATTCCTGCGTGTAATTAATTTAGGTGTATTGATGATGTCTGTGTATAAAAGGAAAACTCACTGTTTTCCAATTTTCCCAATACTTTTTCTCGAAGCTCAGAAGAATTTTACAACTTTGCTGTCGACTGTATGATCCATCACTGCTCGAGAGATCGCCGCGTCGAGCACAAGTGGCACGCACGCAAGCGAGGAGGTAATGATCCCATCACTACCTCCTCGCTTGCGTGCGTGCCTCATGTGTTCGACGCGGCGCTCTCTCGAGCAGTGATCGACGATAGCTCAACATTCAGTCTGCTTAGTGGAAATACGCGACCGCACAATCGCATTTGTCCGTTCCCGTGAACGTTCCACATCTGAAGGGGGTGCCACTCGCGCCTTCCAATGGAAAAAGGTGCAACTCGCGCATTATATTTGAAAGTGGTGCTACCCGCGCTTCGCATTCTGAAAAAGCTTCTATCCGCGGGATCGATACAACAAAATCCTGCCGCGCAATGCTTAAGAGACTCCTCATTCCGCGGTTAGGCCATAACTGTTTTTGCGAGAAGGGGTTTGCTCTATCAGAGCCCTGCTCGAATATGTTTCTGAAAACTCAGGATTGGCGGGAGCCTCTACCGCTCACAATGCTGGAACTAGAATTTGTTTCAGAAAAAAAAAGACTTTGAGTTACTCATGAGTTAATCGATTTTATGATTTATATGAGAGCAGTGGGGTCTTTAGGCTCAAGCTATCATAGAAGTGTAGCTGTTCTGTGAAACCCCTCCAGCTCTTTCTAGAACAGGGTTTTACTGCTTAAATTCCACATGAAGCATCGTGAGCGCTGCCTTTGAAGCGCCCAATTGTATAATCTCCAATTCAATTCTTACAGGTTGGATTTCATTCCGGTGCCAGTGGTGAACACGCTTTCACTAAAGGGCGGACTTGGTGTACATAGCGTTATTCGAAATACCCAATTCTAACGAATGTTTTGAGTTCACTCGCAAGAGGAGAAACAAGGACGATATTGAGGATGACGTCACAAAGACGATATTGTGGTTTTTTATATATTGTAGGCCGTCTCAATTTGAGAAAAACCACTCGATACTTTGATAAACGTGGAAAGCTTTGTGCACAGACGCTATTGAAGAAACTGGTTATTACACATGGCAATGAAATCTTTGGTTATGCAAAACTTCAATCAATCTGATTCAGTTAAGAGCGGAAATGCGGAAAATCTTTGCGGAAATCTGCTCCATAGCCGAAGTTTGCTTCAATGCGGACTCTCCCTCCTCTGCGGACATTTTCTCCCCTCACGGGTATTTTCTCCCCTTCCGCGGACATTTTCTCACCCCGCGCGGACATTTTCTCTCCACCCATTCTGACATTTTCTCCGTAAAGGCTCCTGTTCGGGTCTCAGTTCTGTGAGGCATCACGATCCTTCCTTCCGTTGTGTTCTGTGCTCTGCCCCCAGTAACTCTGATTCCTCATTTACCAACCGCCCCCTCTCTATTGTTCATTTTAACCTCAATGGCCTTCGTGCCAAGTTGTCTGAACTCTCTCTTTTTGCTGTACTCATCATCCTGATGTCATAATGGTTCAGGAAACCAAACGTTCTCCTTCTACTGCCGCTCGTCACCCTAACATTCGCTGCCGATGTCGTACGTTCACGCCGTGGCAGTGTGGAGGAAAGAAGATCACCTCTATGCAAACCGACGTCACCCCCTCCACGAAGAGGGTTTTTGTCATGGGAGAGGTGCTGGCCGGCCGCGTCTCTCCTTCGGATTCTCCTGCTAAGGGCCGGCGTGGAAAGGAATCCTGGACCCGCTCAGAAGAAGAAGTACCTATGTGCCACATGCGACAGAAATGCCAATTGGAATGGGACCAGCGTCCAATGCTTTGGATGCCAAAGGTGGGTGCACTTCTCTTGTTCGGGTCTCAGTTCTGTGAAGCATCATAACTCTTCTTTTCGCTTTGTTATATGCTCTTCACCTACCAACGCTGATTCCTCTTCCTCTTATCGCGCCCTTTCCATTGTACACATCAATCTCAATGGCCTTCGTGCCAAACTTTCTGAGCTCTCTCTCTTCACACGTACTTACCATCCAGACGTGATCATGGTTCAAGAAACCAAGCTCTCTCCATCCCCTACCCGTCCTCATCCTAACATCCCGGGCTATACTGCCTTCCATACTCCAAGGTCAGCTCTTGGCGGAGGAGTTTCAACCTTTGTTTTATCTTCTCTTCCCTCCCACCTCATACCCAACACCCCCACGGATGGTACTCTCGAGTACCTTCCAATCCATCTCCCTCTTAAAACACCTCTTTCTCTCTTCAACATATATATTCCACCTACTACCTCATGCCCCTCTTTTTACAATCCTATTCCACTTCTCAAGCAGCTTTACGACTGCTCCCTCTCATCCTCAGTTGTCTTCGCGGGCGATTTTAATGCTCACACCTTTTGCTCGTCTCTCGATTCTGACGCTAGAGGAAATGACGTCGAAGAATGGGCAGAGGAGTGTGACTTGGTCATCTTAAACGATGATCAGCCCACTCGTCTCCCTACCAACGGCCGACCTTCCAGCCCAGACATTTCTCTAGTCTCGTCCAACCTCTCTAACTCTTGCTCATGGTCCACCACAACCACTTTGCCAAGTGACCATGTCCCCGTCTTTATCCATATCGATCTCTCCAACTCTCTCGCTCCCTATTCTGATGTTCGTCAACGTTCTTATCTTAATTTAGGCCGAGCAGACTGGAGCCTGTTCAGTGAAGTTGCGCTTCGCCTGTCGGCAAATTACCCGTGGAATGGCGACGTGCACCAGAAAGAGTGCCATTTATCTGACGCGATCCGCAGAGCCATGAAAGCGGCTATTCCTGTCGGCCGCGTTAAGACGTTCTATACAAATGTCACAAGTGTGAGGTTAAGTAACCTGTGCAATGACAAACCACGAAAAGTTTATTTAAAAAAAACAGCAAATGAACTATCAGGCACAAAAAAATAGAAATTCGCCCGAAGATGAGTGGGAGGTGACGGGTGGCGGGCAGCCTCGACGGCTGGGTGGCTGACGAGTCTCCCATCGTTGGTGGCAGGCCGCCTCATCGACAGGGTTCGATCTGCTAGTCAAGGTTGGTAGATCTCTTCACGGCCGGCTCACCATTCCATGACATCCCCCCCCCCTCCTCACAGACGCCGTCCGCGGCGGCACGTGTAGGTACGGTAACTTCGCTAATGGGGCTCTTCTCATTATAGTGTCGTACAGACTTCTTGCGTTTTCCGCGCCCGCGTAACTTGAGTAAAACTGCCAGCTCGTTTCCGGCGATCCAATTTCAGCCCAAGCTTTATCATCCACAACTGTAGCTGTTGCTGTCGCGAAAAATTGGCACTTTCCCGCAGCTTTGGCGAGGCCCTCATCAATTGCTTTCCACATTTTCCATACTTCTTTCCAGGCTTTCACATTCTTCTGTGTACATGGTGTCCATGCTGTCACCACCTTTCCACCTTCTTCAAAGTGGATTGCGCAAGCACTTGCTATTTCGGCAATAACTCCGTTTTCGACGTGTTTGTCGATTGGCCATACCAAGATCCATGTTCCGTAGGTGCGCCATTCGTTCAGCTTCTCAGGTATCCCTTTGAATGACTTCACTACCGCAGTCTGGATACCACATCTCATGCTATCTCTCTCCAGCATAGTGGCGCATTCGGGGGCCAACTGGGCCTTCCTTAGTTGGCCTCGATTCTTTCGCGTTATTGCTTAGCTCGGACTTGAACTCCTTCAAGGCGCTGTTGTACATTTTCTGTACGCAATTGGAATCCACTAGGGCATGTTCTCTGATACCGTCGTTGTCGCAGAGAAACTCAGTCCACTCCGTGCAGCGATCAAATGCGAACTTAAGCACAGTTTTCAAGGTATCCTCCTCAAGACAAATGACACCCTGACGATACATCTTTATTTTCTTCACGACGTCGATGTCCTTGCGGTTGAATATGCTGCAGGCTACCCATGCCTTGAATATGGTGCCCACGGGCTCTTTCGCGAACGCTCCAGGGAACGCGACGTCTTCGATCTCCGATAACTTCGCATTCAGTAGGCAGTCATCCAAGCATTGAAACAGGAGATGGCCTGGTTGCTTGGCATTCGACAGAATCGCACCGCTGAAACGTTGAACATTAATTTTTTGAACTCTCGCTTCTACTTCTCCCTTTCTTCCTCTCTTTCCTCTCCTTGTCACTGTATCTAGTCTTTCATTGGAAAACTGAGAAGGCAACACTAACAGCTGATCAAACGGTATTCGCATAGCCTCGCTATTTTCGCCTATTCTGGTGACCAGCGCGGAATTTCCACTCACTTCAAGTACTCTGAACGGTCCTGACCATGCGATAGTTAACTTGGGGTGCAAACTTTTACCTTTTTCGGACGGATGCTTCACATATACTCTTTCGCCTACCGTGGGGTGTTTCGCAGTGTTAACTTTGTTAGTAGCATCGTACGCGTTTTTGATTTGACGCCTCATCCTATCATTATGCTCTTTTATCCTTTCGTGAATCTCCGAAATACCTTGCATGATCGCCGTTTTGTAGTCACCCATCGCTTGGTCAATGGTGTACAACGAAATTTCATTGTTTGGCACGACAGAAGAGGGGAAACTTGGGTCCATACCATGGAGAATAAAATATGGGCTTTCGTCGGTTGAGCTATGTGGGGTCATGTTATAGGCTAGCATACAGAACGGTAGTCTCAGATCCCATTCTGTCGGCACTGTAGTGACCCTTCTGAGCATCGCGACGATTGTACCATTTAGCCTTTCCGGGATCCCGTTTTCGCGGGGATTATAGCCCTTCGTAAAAATGTGCTTTATTCCGGCCAACTTCTCAATTTCGTCCATCACCTTGTTTTGAAATTCCGTCCCTTTGTCAGAAAGAATGGCTTTTGGCCATCTACACCCCTCGGCTATCCATCTTATAAAAAACGTTTTGGCCACCGTTTCTGCCGATTTGTCTGGGACTGCGTAAGCTGCCGCAAACTTTGAAAAATGGTCTACTACTGTTACCGCGTATCGGTTCCCTGCTGTGGTTCTACCTAATTCGAGGATATCTATTCCCACTATTTCGTACGGTTTTGCTGTTATAATAGGCTTGAGTGGGGGTGTTATCATACTTTTCGGATTCCTGACGAAACACGTTTGACAGTCTCTTGTCCATTTCAAAACATCCCTTGTCATCTCTGGCCAAAAAAACTTCTCTCTTCAACTTATTCAGTAGTTTGTGAGCGCTGAAATGTGCTCCAGAAGTGCCTGCATGTGCCTCGAAAAACACCTCGAAACGGGCTTCCTTGGGAACTACGTATACTAGGTTACCATCGTCGCAGTACATTTTCAACTCTCCGTTGTCAATCAGGAAATCTGCAACTCTCACAGGATCTTTCATGCCGACTATCTTAACACTCCCATCCAACTCTCCCTTCTTAACGAGCTCAATCACACGTTGCCAGTCCTGTTCGAGTTTCAATTTCTTCAGCCATTTAGACTCCTCTTTTCTGATCGTGGACACTACCGCGTCGTTCATTTTCGGCAGCGAATTTTCTCCATAAACCTCTCCCGATTCCACTGGGCCTCTGCTCAGCGCGTCCGCGACTTTATTCGCTTTGCCTTTTATGTACTGGATTTGCAATTGGTACCGTTGTAACTCAAGTGCCCATCTTAAGACCCTTGTCGACACGTTATTCCTCTTAAAGAGAGCGGTGAGGGGCTGGTGATCGGTCTTCACTATCGTTGGGATCCCATAGATAAACATATGAAATGCTGCCGAGATGTCGTACGTTCGTGCCGTGGCAGTGTGGAGGAAAGAAGATCACCTCCGTGCAAACCGACGTCAATCCCTCCGCGGAGAGGGTTTTTGTCATGGGAGAGGTGCTGGCTGGCTGCAGCTCTCCTGAGGATTCTTCTACAAATGGCCGGCGTCGAAAGGAATCCAGGACCCGCGAAGAAGAAGAAGTACCCATGTGCCACATGCGGCAGAGATGTCAATTGGTATGGAACCAGCGTCCAATGTTTTGGATGCGAAAGGTGGGTGCACTTCTCTTGTTCGGGTCTCAGTTCTGTGAGGCACCACGATTCTTCCTTTCGTTGTATTGTGTGCTCCGCCTCCAGTAACTCAAATTCCTCATCTACCAACCGCCCCCTATCTATTGTACACATCAATCTAAACGGCCTTCGGACCAAGCTTTCTGAATTATCTCTCTTTGCCCGTACTCATCACCCGGATGTTATCATGGTCCAGGAGACCAAACTCTCTCCCTCTGCTACCTCTAGACATCCAAACATCCCGGGCTATACTGCATATCATACTCCCAGGTCATCTGAAGGAGGCGGAGTCTCTACTTTTGTTCTGTCCTCTCTTCCCTGTCACATTATTCCAAACACTCCAGTGGATGGCACTCTCGAGTACATCCCCATCCATCTACCTCTTAAAACACCACTTTCTCTTTTTAATATATATATCCCTCCTTCTTCCTTTTGTCCCTCAACATGCAATCCTATCCCCCTTCTCAAGCAGCTGTATGACTGCTCTCTTTCTCCCTCAATTGTCTTTGCGGGTGACTTCAATGCGCACACGTTCTGCTCGTCGCTTGATTCTGATGCTAGAGGAGGTGACGTCGAAGAATGGGCGGAGGAGTGCGATCTGGTTATCTTAAACGATGGCCAGCCCACTCGTCTCCCTGCCAACGGCCGATCATCTAGCCCAGACATCTCCCTCGTCTCTTCCAATCTCTCTAATGCCTGCTCTTGGTCGACATCCACAACTCTTTCCAGCGATCACATCCCTGTCTTTGTCGATATTGATCTCTCTAACTCTCTTGCTCCCTATACAGGTGTTCGTCATCGTTCTTATCTTAATTTAGGCCTTGCAGACTGGAGCCTGTTTAGGGAGGTTGCGCTCCGCCAAGCGGCTGATTATCCGTGGAATGGCGATGTACACCAGAAGGAGCGCCACCTATCTGATGCTATCTTGAAGGCTATGAAAGCTGCGATCCCTGAAGGCCGCGTTAAGACCTTCTTTCCCAATGTCACCAGGGAAACACTGCAGAAGATAAGGACAAGGGACGCAAAGAGAGCCGCAAATCATCTTGACCCAGACATCGCTGCGCTGGATGATGAGATCAGGAAGGACCTTGACAGGCACAAGAAGGAAACTTGGGAAAAGTTCACTGAGAAGATGAACTTCAGAAATGATGCAGCAGCAACGTGGAAGGCCTTGAAAAGGATCTCCGGAAAGTTCACCTCCGCCGACAATTCCACGATTGAGTTTGAAGATGGAGTCTTCAAATCAGGAAGGAGGCAGCAAATGCTCTTGGGAAGCATTTTTTCATCACTAGAACCAAAAGAGAGAAACAGAACAGAATAACTGTACGGGAACTCTGTAAGTTGCCTCTCATGGATGTAGATGATGCAGTCACGCCTGCACAGGTCGAGAAGGCGATAAAGGAGATGAGCAACTCGAAGGCATTAGGGCCAGACGGTTTGATCCCTGCAGTCCTGAAGAGACTGCCCAGCGAACTACTGCCCTTTATTGCTGACGTCATAAATACATCGTTTCGTACATGTATTTTACCCCAAAATTGGAAAGTGGCTCGTGTTATTCCACTGCCGAAGCCGGGAAAGTCACCATCCACGGCTAAAGGGTACCGGCCGATCAGTCTGCTCTCACCCATCGCCAAAATTGCCGAAAAACTGGTTGTGGAGGAGCTTGCCGAGCATAACAGCCAACAGCAGCACCAACATGGTTTCCGTAAATTACATTCCACCACTACGGCCTTGTTGGAAATTGTGAGCTATGTGCTGGACGGCTTCAATGCCATCAAACCCCAACGTACTGTTGGTGTAGCCCTCGACTTAACAAAGGCATTTGACACTGTCAATCTAGGCCTACTATCAGAGAGTCTGTTGAAGTCTACCATCAAGCCATGGCAGAAGCGGTGGATAACTGCCTTCACTAAAGGACGTCGGGCAAATGTGCTATTCCAGGGACATGTTTCCAATAGCATCCCCATCGCCGCTGGTGTCCCTCAAGGAGGAGTTTTATCGCCTGCACTTTTCAGTTTATATCTAGAAGATCTGCCCGTTCCCCCTCAAGACATCAAGGTCGTTGCATACGCGGATGATATTACTATTATGTGCCGAGATCGCGACATTAAGGTAGCCACCAGTAAGATCAATGACTACTTGATCGAGTTGAAATGTTTCTTCGATCGCAAAATGCTCACAGTCTCTGCCTCCAAATCGTCCGTCACCGTCTTTTCCACTGATAATGCAGAGCACAGTGCCCATCCTATGGTTGAATGGAACGAGAAACTCAATTGCCAGCCACCAGATTCCCCAAGCTACTTGGACTCGTGTTGGATCCTCCGTTGAAGTTTCATAAGAACACTGAGCAGAAGCAAGCCACAGTGAAAACAAGACACAACGTCCTGCGTGCTCTCGGTGGAACGTCCTGGGGATGCAATAAAGAAACGATCCTGACCACGTATAAGGCTATTGTGCAACCCGCCTTGGAGTATGCCGCGCCAGTCTGGCAGCACATCGTGTCGGACACCTCGTGGTCCAAGCTGCAGCGCGTCCAAAATCGTGCTCTGCGAATCGCAACAGGCTGTTTAAAAGCTCTCCAATTGAGCACTTACACGCCGAAGCTCGCATATTGCCAAATAGAGACCACTGCCAACTCCAGGCGCAACAAATGTACATTAACATCGTGAAGCAGCCGAATCATCCTTCGCGAAGAGTACTAAACCCGGTGAGAGAGAGATGTATCAGAAAGCCTTTCGCTGATGCTCCGTCGAAAGTAGATGTGCAGAGATGGACTGAAGCACAACAAGAACGCCTCCGTCTCTTGCGCGCGGAGTATCCCCGATTCGTGAACGAACACTTGAGCAGAGTTGCCATAAACCCCATCCTGGGAGTCGCACCTCCAAAGGTCTCCGAGACAGAGATGGAACTTGGCAGGCGTGCCAGGTGCACCCTTGCATCGTTACGCTGTGGACACTCCCCCATGCTTATGTCATACTTGCATAGGATTGACAACAGCAAACCTGACGAGTGTCCTGATTGCGGTAGTCAAGGGCATACTACTGCGCACCTGTTCAATTGCCCGAAAAGACCGACTACATTGATGACAATGGATCTGTGGACGAACCCAGTGCTAGTGGCCGAGTTTCTGAACCTATGACAGAACCCCTCTCTGTGGCTGCAAAGAAGAAGAAGAACATATGAAATCTCCGTACCGCGAAAACCACTCCGAGAGCCTCAAGATCTGTGATATGATATCGTTTCTCTGCTTTAGTTAACGACTTGGATGCAAAGAATATTGGATGCAGTTGTTTGTCTCTACCCTCTTGAGAAAGTACAGCACCTATTCCGTTTGTGGATGCATCGGTAAAAATCACAAAAGGGTTCTTTCCACTCCGTGCTTCCTCAATGTTAGGCTGTATCAGTACAGGAGCTGTTGAAATCATTTCTTTCAGCTTCAAAAATGCTTCATTTTGCTCACGTTCCCAACACCATTTCACTTTCGACGAGGTAAGGCGAAAAAGCGGTTCTGCGATTTTTGAAAAATACAAACAGAACTTCCTATAAAAAGATGCCATACCTAAGAAACTTCGGAGATTTTTCACATCTTTCGGCTGCGGATATTCTTGAACGGCCGTCACTTTCTCCTGGTTCATGTGCACACCGTTTTTGTCTATTACATGACCCAAAAAAGATACACTCTCCTGAAGAAGGGCGCATTTTTCAGCTTTGAATCGCAATCCTGCAGCTCTCATGCGTTCACATATTTCTTCCAACAACTCGAAATGTCTTTTTCTTGTTTCCGTGCAAACCAGTATGTCATCAATATAACAAAAAACCTCTTTCCCTATCAGACCCTCAAGTACTGTATTTATTAAACGCTGAAACACAGCGGGGCTGGTACTCAAACCGAAAGGAGTGACTCTGAATTGATAGAGGCCTTCTGAAGTTGTGAACGCTGATTTGTGCTTTGTTTCTTCGGCTAATGGGATTTGCCAATAGCCACTTTGCAAATCTAACGTTGAAAAAAAATGTTCCCGGCCAGATTCTGCAGAATACCGTCGATTGTGGGAATCGGATACGAGTCTTGTCGTATACATTTATTTAACTCCCGATAATCTATGCAGAGCCTTATTCCACCATCTTTCTTCTGTACGAGCACAATGGGAAAGGCCCAATCAGAATAGCTCTTTTCAATGATGTTTCTTTTTTCCAAATTTTGCAGCATTTCCCTTAATTTTTGACGTATTCCTAAATGCACTGGCCTAGTCTTGAGTTTTATAGGATCATGATCTCCCGTTTCAATCCTCATCTTAACTAAATCCGTTTGGTTCAAATCTTTATCACATACCGCAAAAACGTCTCCATACTTCTTCAAAATAGCTTTCAAATCATCTTCCAAAACGTGTTCCGCTCTGTTTTTCGTTATTTGATCGAGCAGTATGGAGTACTTTTCATCCGAATCACACTGGTTTTCTTCCTGATCTAACATCGCGCATTCTTGCCACTTTTCTACCCATGGGTCATTTCCCCATTCGCCTATTTTCTCCCCCTTCTTTACTATCATAGGGCTATCCTCTTTGTTATACAGTGGGACAACTATTTCCTTGTTTATCACACGGAAAACTCCATTTGCAGTTCCTTTTTGTGTCGGCCACAGAACTCCTTCAGAATTTTCGTCGAGGTTTTCGCATTTCGCATTCACCAATCGAACTCCAAATGGTGATATTATGCATCTTTCATTGGCTGTCACGGCCATTTTCTCGCACTTCTCAACTACTTCATCTCTGTCCTCTTCTCCAGGCCCAACACTGATGTTTACCCCTAGTTTGCTCAACGCATTGGTTCCTAAAAGAACCTCTTCTTCCTCGTCTTCGGATATATGGAACGCTACCTGACCTGTTTTACCTCCCTCAAGCTTCACCATAATCTTGACAACGCCCAGGAAAGCCATTGAATTATTGGAGGCGTCATATACAGGTTTCATTTCCTGATCAACGCGCTCCAAGGAATCCACATCGTAAGCTCTATCTAATGCATCAGCCAAAACTTTCAATGGAACTATACTTATCATCGATCCAGAATCTAAAAGTGCTGGCATAGTAGCATTCCGAAGTTGAACTTTCATCAGTGGTCTCTCTCCAATCAAATCATTTGCATCACTTACATCGTTCTTAACCTCCATTCCCATTGATCTTACTTTCTTAATAAGGGATGATATTGATTTCTGGCTTTCTTCACTCGTCTCAGCTTGCTCTCGTCTCACTGTGTTCACTCCAGTACCTTTCTGTGGACAGTCCCTCGCCAAATGGCCATACTTTGCGCAGTTATAGCATTTCCGTGAATCTTCGATCTGCGTTATTTTATTCCAGTCTTGCCTATTCTCAAATTTACGTTGACTAGGTCGTTCTGTACGTGACAACGGACCAGACGTTCGGCTCTCATCCACTCGTGCTGGAAATCTATCTCTTTCTCTACCCTGACCGTTTCTAGCCCACTGACGTTCTCCTTCATTTCCGGGCGCTCTCTCCCTTTCATACTCGCGTGCCCGCGCCTTCCATGACTTTCCGGTGAAATTACTGAATCCTCCTAAACCATACATGATGTGCGACTGCTCAATACTAATAGCTGTCTCCTTCACTTTCTCATATGCCTGTGATGGTTCAATCTTGTGAATGGCACCTAATAGCTGTACATGTTCTGGCCAATTTTTGAGGTTTTCCAATAAAATCTGTGCAAATTCCATGGACCTATCCTCAATACAAGCGTTTGGGTTAGCCTTCCTTCCCAGCTTTTCTAATACTACACAGAAGTCGCTTACACTCTGACCTTGCCTGATTTTGAGATTTCGAAGCTCTGTCAATGCTCTCATTCTAGCTGTGGTTGAATCACTGGCGATTAGTGTTCCGAGTTCCTTCACTACAGCCTCAAACCCTTGTGATTTGACAGCTCGCGGCAGCGACAGAAATATGTTTTTGGCGCGTTCTCCTAGGTGGTCGTCTCCCAAAATGTCTATTAGCGTGGTGTCATCGCTGATCACATTACCATACTTCTTTTTGAATCTACGAATAAATTCTGGGTAGATCTCTTTCTCTCGGCCTTTGAACACTCCTGGGTCAGCACATGCAGCAGATTGAAAAAAAGCTATCAGTTGAGCGTTAGGGTTCTCACCTGTCATCTGCGTCGGCTGGACTGCTCTTTCCAAGCCCTCTGAATGCGTGCTCCATTGCTGTGCGTAGGGCGAGCCAATCATCGCTGTCCTGGTGTTGGACTGCCTGTGTGGGCTCATCGAAACCTGAACGACTTCGTTAGTTCTAGTCACCCTATTGATCTCTGATTCTCTGTTCTCATTCAACAGTGAAATCTCACCATCCTCGTCTTCCTCCTGCATTTCGTTTTTCTGTCTCGTACTCGCTTGACGGTGGGCCATTCGTTCCTTGTTGATCTCGAGCACTTCATTCTTCACCTGCAATACGTTCGTATCCAGAATCTCACATATACTTGCGATTATGTCACTATCCCTTTCCGTTGTTGCTATGAAATCCTTTAATTCCTCAATTGATTCGACACCCTTTTCACGAAGAATTTTTAAAATCTCATGGGCCAGTCCCTTATACTTCTCCACTTCCAACGAGAGTTTCTCCACCTCTTTACATGCGAGTGAAATTCGCACCCCTAGCTGATTTTCGATCGACTCCCTATACTTCACGGCCACCCTATGTTCATCTAATCCGTTTGAAACTTGCCGTGGGATTTCATGCAACAACTGCATGAGATCAACACTTCTGATAGCCTCTACCTGGCTCTCGCTTTCCTCCATCCGCTCTGCTGGCTCCTGTCGATCCTTCATGCTGTCGATGCCACCGTTTGACTATCGACTATCTGAAACAACTGATTTCCTCTATTTTCCCTATTATCAACGCCTACCGACTTCAGACGAGCAATAATAATCACTTAGATATTGACTCGGTAACTTGAGCAATCACTTGAAATTCTCTTTGTTCGACTCCTTCGCTAGACTTACTTTGGTATCCCTTCGTGGACTTTTTTTTCAACTTTCGCGAGTTATCACCTCACAAAGTTACTAAACCAAAGTGGCCGGTTCGGCCCCCATGTGAGGTTAAGTAACCTGTGCAATGACAAACCACGAAAAGTTTATTAAAAAAAACAGCAAATGAACTATCAGGCACAAGAAATTCTCCCGAAGATGAGTGGGAGGTGACGGGTGGTGGGCAGCCTCGACGGCTGGGTGGCTGACGAGTCTCCCATCGTTGGTGGCAGGCCGCCTCATCGACAGGGTTCGATCTGCTAGTCAAGGTTGGTAGATCTCTTCACGGCCGGCTCACCATTCCATGACACAAGGGAGATCCTCGATAAGATCAGGACAAGAGATGCCAGGAGAGCGGTCAACCATCTGGACCCCGTCGTTGCTGAACTTGACGATGAGATCAAAAAGGATCTAGACAGGCACAAGAAAGAAGAGTGGGAAAAGTTCGCTGGGCAGTTGGACTTCAAGACGGACAGTGCAGCTACTTGGAAGGTACTACGGAAGCTCTCGGGTAAGAGCTTGCCTGCTACCGTCTCCACAGTCGAATTAGAAAACGGTGTATTCAAATCAGGAAAAGAAGCCGCTTATGCGCTCGGGAGAAGTTTTTTCATCACCAGTGCAAAGCGTGGTCCGCAGAATAGAGTGACTGTACGAGAGCTGTGTCGCCTCCCGCTTATGTGCACGGCCGAAGCGTTCACTACGACGCAAGTCGAGAAAGTTATAAAGGATATGCGGAATTCAAAAGCGGTCGGTCCAGACGGGTTATGTCCTGCTGTCTTGAAGAAGATACCGAATGAAATCCTTCCGCTTCTCACTGATTTGATCAATACCTCGTTCAGATCGTGCACCATCCCACAGAACTGGAAGACAGCTAACGTTGTGCCGCTGCCTGCCGAAGCCAGAAACCTCAGGCTTCAGTCAAGGGATACAGACCTATTAGCTTGCTGTCCACGTTTGCGAAGGTAGCCGAAAAACTGATCGTAAAGGACTTGGCGGAGCACAATGAGAAGCAAGTGATTCAGCATGGATTCAGAAAGCTGCATTCCACCACGACAGCTCTGCTGGAAATTACAAGCTTTGCCATCGATGGGTTCAATGCCCAGATGCTACAGAGAACTGTGGCTGTTGCCTTAGATCTCACCAAGGCATTCGACACAGTAAACCATGGAGTTCTGTCAAGCAACTTACTCGAATCATCAATACCGCCGTGGCAGAAACGCTGGATATCGGCATTCATCAAGGGCAGACGAGCCAGAGTTATGTTCCAGAACCATGTCTCCAATAGTATTCCTATTGCAGCTGGAGTTCCGCAGGGCGGCGTTTTATCGCCTGCCCTCTTCAGTCTGTACCTCGAAGACATGCCCCCTCCCCCCCCCCCAGGATATCAAGGTGGTCGCCTATGCCGATGATATGACAATAATGTGTCGGGATCGGGATATACATGTGGCCGCGTCCAAGATCAATGAGTACCTGGTCACACTGAAAAGCTTTTTCGACCGCAAAATGCTAAAGATCTCTGCATCGAAATCGTCGGTATCCGTACTCACAACGGATCCTTCGGAGCACAGCGCTCACCCGCATGTCGAGTGGGACGGAGATCGATTACCTGCTGCTCGCTTTCCCAAACTGCTCGGCTCGATCCATCGCTCAAGTTTCATAAGAACACCGAGCAGAAGCAGGCCGTCGTCAAAGCGAAGCTTAATGTGCTCAGAGCCCTGGGCGGTACATCATGGGGCAGTAGCAAAGAAACCATTATTACGACATATAAAGTGATTCTCCAGCCTGCACTAGAATACGGCGCACCAGTTTGGCAGCATCTAGTTTCGGAATGCTCTTGGACTAAGATGCAACGCATACAGAATGCGGCTCTTCGAATCGCCACCGGATGTGCAAGAAGTTCCCCAGTCGAGCACTTGCATGCGGAGACACGATTATTACCAGTAAAAAAACACTCAGCTCCAGGCCCAACAATTTTTCATCAACATTGTCAAACAACCAAATCACCTCTCTTGGAGAGTGCTAAACCCCGTCAGAGAAAGAAAGATCAGAAAGCCATTCGCCGATGCTCCAAGCAAAGTCAATCTGCAAAGATGGCACGATTCACAGCAAGAACGACTCCGTCTGTTGCGCGAGGAGCACACACAGTTCGTACGGTGTCATCTGGAAAAGACGGCGGTAAATCCCATTCTGGGAGTGGTGCCGCCCCGGGTCTGCACATCCGAGTCTCAACTCGGAAGGAGGGCCAGATGCACCCTGGCATCGCTGCGCTGTGGTCACTCTTCTATGCTTATGGCATATGTTAGCAAGATTGACAGCACCAAATCGGACGTTTGCCCAGACTGTGGATGCCACGGCCACGATACGGCACATTTGTTTGATTGTCCGGAGAGACCAACCACGCTGACCACAATGGACCTATGGACGAATCCATTATTAGTCGCCCAGTTCCTCAACCTATGACAGTACCCTCGACGTGGCTGCAAAGAAGAAGAAGACCCTAACATTCAAGCGGGTGCTGCTGATGTGTCTTTGAGAAGCACCGTTCCTCTGCAACCCCACTACTTGCTGTCCTTCAAACGAATGGCCTCAAAAATGATTCTAAGTTAGGCCCCGGTCAGAGTTGGTGCTATTTGCATCTGTATCCCCCCCGCACCCACCCGGTCGATACGTATGTTTAAAATGATGGAGTGAGGTTGAGAAAATCGCTCGATGCATCCAACTAGATATGACGATGATTACGTGGCCAACAGGATTGCACCTGTTCAGAGAAATAGTGAAGGCGAGTATGGTGAAGTCACGGAGGTAGCAGTAAGGTTAGCTTTCTAGTGATACGCAATGTTTTATCTTCGACCCGCCCACCCGGTGATTTTCTCATCCACGTATTGCATGGATATCGACCGCGTCGGATACATTGAGTGATTTTCTCAACCTCACTCCATCATTTTAAACATACGTATCGACCGGGGGGTTGGGGGTGCGGGGGGATACACCGAGTGATTTTCTCAGCTTCACTTCACCATGTTGTTCATACGTATCGACCGGGGGGGTGGTGGGGGGTGCGGGGGGATACACCGAGTGATTTTTGCATCCCATTTCCAATGCATTCTGTGTGTATCGACCGGGCTGGAGGCGTCGGCTCATACAACTATGACCGGGGCCTTACTAGTTTTTATCACTGAATTGTTATCATTGTGATACTATACTAGAATGATGAATGTAATTGTTTTTATTGTTTATCTAACGTCTGTCTTCAAAACAGCGTAATGAATTATTATTATTATTATTATTATTCCTGGCTACACTGCTTATCATGCTCCAAGGTCAGCTCTCGGCATAGTAGTTTCCACTTTCGTATTATCAAATCTACCCTCTCATATCATACCAAACACACCAAAGGACGGTACTCTCGAGTACCTACCTATCCATCTCCCTCTTAAAACACCTATATTTCTTTTTAATATCTATATCCCTCCTACCACGTCCTGTCCCCAATCTTATGACCCTACTCCCTCACTCAAGCAGTTGTACGACTGCTCCCTTTCACCCTCTGTTGTCTTCGCAGGCGACTTCAATGCTCATACTGTCTGCTCGTCGCTTGACACTGACGCTAGAGGAGAAGACGTCGAAGAATGGGCGGAGGAGTGCGATCTGGTCATTCTCAACGATGATCAGCCCACTCGTCTCCCGGCCAACGGCCGATCCTCTAGTCCAGACATCTCTCTTGTATCATCTAATCTCTCCAGCGCCTGCTCTTGGTCGACCGCTACAACTCTGTCCAGCGATCATATCCCCGTCTTTGTTCATGTCGATCTCTCTAATTCTCTTGCTCCTTATTCAGGTATCCGTCAAAGGTCTTATCTTAATCTTTGCCTTGCAGACTGGCGCTTGTTCAGGGAGGTGGCACTTCGCCATGCACTGTCAAGCGGAGCGTTGCGTAATTTTTCGGAATCGCAGCGACCACCCTTCTCTTTTTTTCCAAAATCCAAAATTTTTGTGATCCCCCCTTCGGAAGACGCCATTTTTGCTATCCCTCCTCCCCGAGTCCGGCCAGCTTATAGTTGATTATTAAAAATGCCAGACGCCGAAAATTCTTTCAGTGGTTGAGCCCATATTCGGAAAACGAATATTCGGCCGAAGAAACGAATACTCGAATAATTCGATTATTCGGAAAAGTCATATTCTCGATTAATTCGCTTATTCTACTATTCGGAAAAGTCAATTTTTCGAATGATTCGTTTACTCGGTTATTCGAAAAAGTCAATTTTTCGAATAGTCCGTTTATTCGAGTATTCGAAAGGTCCAATATTCGAATATTCGGCCGATCAAACAAATAATTTAAAAAAATTGGGAAGCGGAGTCTTCGGCGCAAGTTAAGCGGTCCAGACGTTATATGTCTCCAATCAAGCTGGTAGAAAAAATCGAATATAATCACAATCAATATTTCCAACATGAGACATTGAGAAACCTAATGATGGAGTATCTCGCTCAGCGCCGAATTTCAGGTGTTGGTCGTAATGTAGTAATGTGCTCCAACCGCGAGAGAAGTGTGGAAACGGGGGTGAGCGGTGCGCGTGATCGGGAAGAGCACGGAGTTCCCCCCGCCTCTCCTGCGGCTGGAAAACATTACGACCATCACCCCCGATTTTTCGGGCGGAACTAATCGATACTGTTTTCCGTCTGCTCGATTAGTTCCCGAACAGATTCGAGCGAAGTTCCAGAAACCTTTTTTAGTTTGAATACTTTCATGCTTCAATGTAGAATGTCTTTTTCGTGGAAGTTCATTGGCATAGCTTTGATCTATACAGAGCTCTGCCAATGAACTTCCACGAACACTACATTCTACATTATATAGCATGAAAGTATTCAAACTAAAAAAAGTTTCTATACAAAAAAATTTCAAGAAAGTTGATGTTCCGCGAACGGGAGTTCGATTATGCGTACTCGGCCCGTACTTCTAATTCGAACCCTCGCGATTTTGGCCGACTATTCGAATCATTCGAATAATTTGTTCACTCGACTAAAAAAAGCTAATTTTTCGAATAATTAGTTTATTCGAATATTCGGAGAATTCAATTTTTCGAAGAATTCGAATATTCGAAAAAGTCAATTTTTCGAATTATTTGTTAATTCAAATATTCAAAAATTTTATAGCGTAGACTGTACTTCTTCAGTCACAGGGTCTGTGTAGTAGCCTTCAATGCCTTTCTTTAAGGGAGAAATTTCTTTCCAGTTGTCCACATACAAACTGCTTGTGCGGCACACCCAATATTTGACCTTTTAGCTTGTATTTTTGGTTTTATCCTCTTATGTAGTTTCAAACGTCAGGGTCAGGCGGTTACTGTTGTATGGGACAGCAGGGTGGGGGGGGTGGATAAATTTGAGATTTTGGATAGTGGGACTTATGGGACGTACAAATATTGAGCCGGTATGGGAAATTCAGGAACGTTTTTTTACAAAAAAAAATGAAGCTCCTCAAACCCGGTCGGAAAGCTCAGGACTGTAGTGCAAAAACGATACAAAAATTCCAGTTTTTCGGAAGAGGTCAGTTCTGAACTGGTAAAAAATGGGCCAGCTGGCACGTGAAAGCTTTCGATATTTTTCGAAAATTTTGATCACCAAGGGGCTACGTAACTCCGTCGAGGTGTGAGACAAGAGCCTGCTTGACTCTGCTCGAGAGGCTCCGTATTTTCATGAATTCGGCCACTGGTCACCACCAAGCACCCTTTTTCTTTACTTTTGCACTCAATAACGGGTAGGTGGGTGAGCCGCGTCTCCGATACCTACTCCCTTGTCGGTCTGTCTCCATCTGGCTCGCTCTCGTGCAACGATTGCGAATAAAGAGAAACACATTCCTGAGACAACTCGTACATCAAATTTTCGCTCTCAAAATATAGGCTTTTAAGAGAAGCCACAACTGCGTTCGTAGGGGGTCATGAACGATTTCAATGATACCAATGTGATCAGCATGGTATACTTTTTAAGATGAGCATAAAATCTCAAAGTCGATATTTGTGGGTGTCGTGTGCCTTTAAGAAAATCACAATAAGTTGTATTGGAAACGTTTTTTCGTTGCCTAGTCCATGCACTGCTATCCAAGCGTTGTCTTGATCATTTTCATTTCATGCTTGGTTGCTACTGCGTTAGTTTTTGTTTGAGTGTGCTATGTTTTGCCACCGCTTCGATCACATGGTCGGCCAGTCCCCTATTTCAGTACGTAAACAGTGAATCTTCAGCCGCTCGTTGTGTCTTTCGGCCTCTAAAGGCTTCCATCTCCACTTAGAATCCCCATACCAACGTCATTCTGGTTTCCATTCTTCGCGCTGCAACTAAAAACATTGAACAACTTATGAGTCCTCGTGGTTTGATGGCTTCAATCAAATATTTTTTGGTAACATCCTAGATACTTTTTTTCTCCCGCTTTCTTTTTTTGTGTTCGGCTACATTCTCATCGTCGTGTCATCGTTATCGTATTCGCAATCGTGTATTTTTTCTGTACCTTGACTCTCTGTATCTGCCATACGTACATTATTCATCCTGATTGGCCGCTGAACTGTTATTGTTCTTTATATGTATGAGTTTTGCGGTTGCCGTTTCAGCTTTGGATAATTGGATACCGGTGATGTCTTCAAAGAAGAAGACTCCACGCACTCTAGGCAAAATTAAAGGGAAAGGAAAGCCGCTGGTACCAAAATGGAAACTTTTTCGTGCAAAGGTCATTTTCTATCATTGCTTCTACTTCATTTGTTTTTTTTTCGTTAGAGTTCCTTGCTGACAGTAGCGTTTTACAGGAGCCGTTGCTGTCGGTTTTCATGTGGGGAGTGAACCATTCGCTTGGCCAGTTGGAACATGTTCCACCTCCCGGTCTTCTCATGCCAGATGACTTCAAAGCCTACTCCAAAGTCAAAATTGATAACCATTATTTCAACAAAGATATCATGCCTAGTCATTACAAGGTTTGTTTCCCTCATTGGTTTCACATTTTGTGGGATTCTAGCCAGGGACTGATTCCTGCATGAACTGGAGTTTTGAATAATTGTCTGTTGAGTGTTGCGGGGGGGGGGGTTGGGGAGATTAAAAAGAAACATAGTGTATCATGTTCCTTTAACGCACCTGGGCAGACCAAAAACGACGAAAAAGTAATTCTTTGGATTTCAAAAATTGAAAAAATCTGAGCCAAATTCTGTCCATACGGAATTTTGGGCGCTGAGCACGAATGTAATGTCCGTTTCCAGTTTTTTGCCAGTCTAATGTTGCTAAGTCTGGACTGATTTTGAGGAAATGGATAAGCCGACAGCCTGCTGTCAACTGTGCCCTCTTCCCTCCATTTGGTGATTATGGTCGGCGGATGGGCGTAAATTTTTTGAGAAAGCGAAAATATTATTACATCACTTCTGCGCTGTCCACATGATCCACTTGGCTGCGTCACGGATTCCACCAAAAAGGAGACTGACGATACTTCCTGATCCCTTCATCTTGATTTGAGCTTTTCAGAACCTCAAGTTGTGGGTAGGAAAGAAGGGGAGGGGTTAGCATTAAATTGTACTCTTGTGGCTGCTTCGAGTAAAATAGCGCTTTCATTAATAATGGCACCAACGGTCCGGCTAGAGTTGAGGCTTCTTTTTTGTTTAGGTTAAAGAGTATTGCCCGAATGTGTTCCGTAACCTTCGCGAGCAGTTTGGTGTTGATTCAAGTGAATACCTCCGATCACTCACTTCGTATGAACCAGAACCTGATCAGCTGGATGGTTCAAAAACAGGCGCTCCTCCTCGACTACTGGTTTCATTCGACAAAAAATTTGTTATAAAGGTACTCTCCATCCTATTCGTCCATCTTCTGTGTTAACGGTTACTCTTTAGTCGATGGATTCTGAAGCTGTTGCCGAACTGCACTCTGTCTTACGAGATTATCATGAATATGTAGTGGAGAAACAAGGCAAGACGCTGTTACCGCAGTATCTCGCACTTTACAGGTTGGCATTTCGGTACACACTTGTCTTAGCATGGTTTACTCCGTCTTTGCACTCCCATTATGCATAAACTATAACTAAGCTTGAAGGAGACTGCTGTGGTCTGTTATGAAACACATCTGGAACATATTTCTCCTCCACTTTTTTTCCAGAAAGTTATGACAAGTTTTTCCATTGTAAAACCATTCGAATTAGATTGAGTTCGTGGAAAACCTCATCAGCTGGACGTCAAGAAAGCCACACATTGAGCAACTCTTCCCTTTTTCAGGCTCACAATTGATGGATCTGAGACGTACTTAATCGTCATGCGGAATGTGTTTGGGCGAAAGTACAATGTACATACTAAATTTGATCTCAAGGTTGGTATATTGTCTCCAGTTCGTATTCTTCCAACTTGCTATTTTATTTATTTATTCGGGACGCGGAACAAGTCCACGTTATGCAAAAGAAAACAAAAACAAACTGGAAACAGAATAAAATAACAAACCGGAGACAACCTTAAAACTAGAGTCAAAAACAGAGAAATAAGAAACGGAGTTTAATCCAACACACACTAGGAACAGAAATGGGAAATGCAGACACCAAAAGCTAGTCACATCGCAGCAAGCCAGCTAGAACAGTCGGATGACTTCCAGGAAGGTCTTAAAAGCGTTCAAAGACAAACTCAACGGGCTTAGAGACATTTTGAGCGTCCATACAATAGATTTTAAAAATGGCAAACACGACATTCTCACAAGAGCTGACCTACAAGAACACATATTTTTACCAATCTGCTAGTTTATGATCATTAATTGTTTTCCTCAATGTTGGTCAGATAAATATTGATCTATTTCAGAATGAAGTTCGCAAAGGATGATAGGGTAAATTCAGTGAGTTTTGATGAATCTGGAGGGATACTTCCCCGGATCACTTCAAGCTCCGAACAGGGTCTGGAGTTGTGGGTCCTGGTTGAGCCCATCATCCAGGGAACGTTGTGAAATAGAGCCCCTATGGTTTCAGTCACCTCAAATACTGCATTCATTTTTTGGCTTTTCGTGGCTATAGCTGTCTGTCCCCTGTTTCCTGTTCTCTCTAAAAAAATTCTATATTGCAGGAGATTTTCGCTGATTCTTCATTTTTTTCTGGATATTTTTCGTTTTTTCGTTCAGATTCTTTGGAGAAAAGTCAATCTCATTTCTCAGTTTTTGCAGGGAGTGGAGTAACTCTTTAAAAGTTGATGTGAAGATTACTTCGCTTTGCCAACCAGCTCTTCCCTCCCACCTCATACCCAACACCCCCACGGATGGTACTCTCGAGTATTTTCCAATCCATCTCCCTTTTAAAACACCTCTTTCTCTCTTCAACATATATATTCCACCTACTACCTCATGCCCCTCTTTTTGCAATTCTATTCCACTTCTCAAGCAGCTGAACGACTGCTCCCTCTCATCCTCAGATGTCTTCGCGGGCGATTTTAATGCTCACACCTTTTGCTCGTCTCTCGATTCTGACGCTAGAGGAAATGACGTCGAAGAATGGGCAGAGGAGTGTGACTTGGTCATCTTAAACGATGATCAGCCCACCCGTCTCCCTACCAACGGCCGATCTTCCAGCCCAGACATTTCTCTAGTCTCGTCCAACCTCTCTAACTCTTGCTCATGGTCCACCACAACCACTTTGCCAAGTGACCATGTCCCGGATCCGAGATGCTCAACCTACGCGTGGTGGATCTGTGGAGTCGACTACCAAGATCAAGGAGACTCATCAAACGGGCATCTACAACTCCACGAGGAGTTTTTTCTGTGTGGGAGTGCGAATGGCTGGCTGCCGCACTCCTTCGTATTCTACTACTACGAGCTGGCATTGAGAGGAACCCAGGGCCGCGCAAGACTCCGCGATATCCCTGTTGTCACTGTGGATTATCGGCTCAACACGCTAGCGTTCAGTGCGGTGGTTGCCTTGGCTGGGTACACCTCAAATGTTCGGGGTTAGCTAGCTATAGTGACTACACTGATGCTTTTTGTTGTATATCTTGCTCTAATTCTCCCCTAGTGCTCCTCATCATAGTTTGGACATTTTTCAACTTAACATTAATGGCCTGCGTGCCAAACTTGTTGAACTGACATTGTACATTGAACGCTATCATCCTGATGTCATCCTCCTGCAGGAGACAAAACTTAGCGCTTCCTCTTTCCTTCCCCGCCTCCCCGGTTACACGTCTTACCACCTCCCCGTACTTCCCATGGTGGTGGCGTCCTTATTTTTGTAAAATCTTCTATTCCGTCACACCCCATTGCGCTCCCCGCTGATAATGTTGTTGAGTGTATCGGTGTCCATATTGTATTGCAAAGTTGCCCATTAGATGTTGTTAATGTTTATATTCCCCCAACCACCTATTGTCCCAATTCTTTTGATCCTACACCATTTTTGCTTACTGTACACTCTTCCCTCCCATCGTCCTCAGTTATTATGGCTGGTGATTATAATGCACACTCATCGTCCTGGTTCTCCTCTCTAGGTCTCGATGATAGAGGCGAACTACTTGAGCAGTTTGCGGATGATTGTGATCTTGTTGCTATCAATGAGGATGCCCCTACTCGTCTCCCCAACACGGGCAGGCCCTCTTCGCCAGATGTTACTTTCGTCTCCTCCTCTCTGGCTGTATGTTGTAACTGGTCCACTGCTGTTGTCATGGCCAGCGATCATGTACCAATATGTGCTTCACTGGATTTGTCTCTTAATAGTCATCTTGCACCCTTCTCAGGCTCACGTAGCAAATTGTATACTAATTATCGTAAGGCTAATTGGGTCCTGTTTAAGGAGGTGTTACTCGGTCGGGTAGCCAACTATCCGCTCACCGGCTCTGTACACGAGAAAGAGAAGTTCGTCGTTGATGCCATATGCAATGCCTCTAGAACAGCCATTCCTACAGGACGGGTGAGAACGTTTCACCCTAACGTTTCGAAGGAAGTTCTGGAGCTGATCGAACTACGAGATGAGAAGCGTCGAGCCAACCCCGCTGACTCGAGCATTCAGCAACTGTCTGACGAGATCACCAACTTGCTCAACAATCACAAGCAAAAGCGATGGCAGGAGTTTACTGAATCCACTAACTTCAAGACTGACGCCAAGAAAACATGGAGCGTTCTCAAGAAGCTTTCAGGAAAGAGAATGTCAACGGAGCGAAACATGCTGGAGTTCCCTTCTGGTAGATTCGAGTCTGGATATGGTGCTGCCTGTCGGCTTGGGAAACTCTTTGCCTCGGCGACGTCGCGCCGTGATCGTTCTCATAGAAGAACTCTCCGGTCCATAAGGAAACTCAGTCGTCACGATACACCTGCAATAACTCCCTCTACTATGTCAGCCCTCATCAATTCCTTGAAAAACTCCAGGGCTGAGGGACCCGACGGCATCTCAGCTATCCATCTGAAGCATCTGCCAAACCAATTCCACGAGTTACTAAGCGATCTTATCTACTCTTCGTTCAGTACTGGTGTGATTCCCGCAAGGTGGAAGCAAGCCATCGTCCTACCGATCCCGAAGCCAGGAAAGCCTGAGGACAAGGCAACCTCACATCGACCTATTTCCCTACTGTCCCCCATTGCTAAGTTAGCGGAGAAGATCATCTGTCCGCATCTCCAAACTGCACTACTACATAATGTGCATCAACATGGCTTGAGAAGGCTCACTCCACTATTACCGCACTCACATCGATTACGGAACACATAATTGCCGGTTTCAATAGCAAAGCTCCTGCTGGTAGAAGCCTGGTCGTCGCAGTTGATCTGACATCCGCTTTTGACAACGTCAGCACTTCCTTGCTGTCGGAGTCGATTCTGGACTGTGATATGCCCGACTGGTGTAAACGATGGATCGACAACTTTGTCAAAAACCGCTCTATACGTGTGAAGTTCGACGGACACTTGTCGAAGTCTGTTCCCTTGAAGGCAGGCGTTCCCCAAGGTGGAGTATTGTCACCAAGCCTATTCTCTCTGTATCTGTCCGATATTCCGAAGCCATCGCCTAACATCCACTTATGCCTGTATGCGGATGACATCACTATTGTGTGCACTGACCCTGTTATTGACCGCGCCTCTGCGGAGATGAACAAATACCTCAGCAGTCTGGCCGTATTCTTGGAATCAAAACAGTTAAAGGTCTCGCCTACGAAGTCCAGCGTTACTCTGTGCACTACTGCCACGGCTGAACACAAACTGCATCCCCAGGTTTTCTGGGAAGGAAATCTGCTGCCCCTATCCAAACACCCTCGTCTACTCGGTGTATTCCTGGACCCTTCATTGCGATTCCATGAAAACTCACGTATTCGAGCTGCTGCGGCCAATGCGCGTAACAACATACTCCGCGCTCTAGCTGGCACTACATGGGGTAGCTCAAAGGAAGTCTTGCGCGTTACGTACAAGGCGATGATACAGCCCGTACTGGAATATGGAGCCCCGGTCTGGTCAAGGCACTTGACGGAAACGTCCTGGAACAAACTTCAGCGAACACAAAACGCTGCTCTACGTGTCATCACTGGATGCCCCAAGTCCACTCCTATATCCCACCTACATCAAGAATGTGCACTACTTCCTGTAAAGCAGCATTGCCAACTGCAGACCCAACAGTTCCATATTGGCATAGTCAGGAATGTCGCTCACCCCAACTATCAATTGCTATCATCCAACCCCCCTCATTCCCGCAACATCCGTGCACCGTTGTATGCTGCTGTCTCTGTAAATGACCGTCAACGTTGGGCGACCTCAGAGCTCAACCGGAAGAGGCTCCTGCAGATGGAGCACACCAGATTCGTCAATGAATACCTCTCCTGTGCCCCTCCCAATTCTATACTCGATGGTGTACCGCCCAAGGTCGATGATAGTGAGATGGATCTACCAAGACGCTCCCGAGTAATTTTGGCAGGTCTTCGCTGTGGACATTCCTCATTCCTGAAGGCCTATGTCCATAGGATCGATCCATCGGTCCCCGACGTATGTCCTGACTGCCATGGCACAGGGCATGATTCATTACATTTATTTTCATGCCCAGCTCGACCAACTTCACTGACAGCTCTGGATATGTGGAAGAAACCGTGCGATGTGGCCGCCTTCCTGCGCCTATGAGAAGATGCTCGTTGTGGCCGATAAGAAGAAGAAGAAGACCATGTCCCCGTCTTTATCCATATCGATCTCTCCAACTCTCGCTCCCTATTCTGGTGTTCGTCAACGTTCTTATCTTAATTTAGGCCGAGCAGACTGGAGCCTGTTCAGTGAAGTTGCGCTTCGCCTGTCGGCAAATTACCCGTGGAATGGCGACGTGCACCAGAAAGAGTGCCATTTATCTGACGCGATCCGCAGAGCCATGAAAGCAGCTATTCCTGTCGGCCGCGTTAAGACGTTCTATCCAAATGTCACAAGAGAGATCCTCGATAAGATCAGGAGAAGAGATGCCAGGAGAGCGGTCAACCATCTGGACCCCGTCGTTGCTGAACTTGACGATGAGATCAAAAAGGATCTAGACAGGCACAAGAAAGAAGAGTGGGAAAAGTTCGCTGGGCAGTTGGACTTCAAGACGGACAGTGCAGCTACTTGGAAGGTACTACGGAAGCTCTCGGGTAAGAGCTTGCCTGCTACCGTCTTCACAATCGAATTAGAAAACGGTGTATTCAAATCAGGAAAAGAAGCCGCTTATGCGCTCGGGAGAAGTTTTTTCATCACCAGTGCAAAGCGTGGTCCGCAGAATAGAGTGACTGTACGAGAGCTGTGTCGCCTCCCGCTTATGAGCACGGCCGAAGCGTTCACTACGACGCAAGTCGAGAAAGTTATAAAGGATATGCGGAATTCAAAAGCGGTCGGTCCAGACGGGATATGTCCTGCTGTCTTGAAGAAGATACCGAATGAAATCCTTCCGCTTCTCACTGATTTGATCAATACCTCGTTCAGATCGTGCACCATCCCACAGAACTGGAAGACAGCTAACGTTGTGCCGCTGCCCAAGCCGGGGAAACCTCAGGCTTCAGTCAAGGGATACAGACCTATTAGCTTGCTGTCCACGTTTGCGAAGGTAGCCGAAAAACTGATCGTAAAGGACTTGGCGGAGCACAATGAAAAGCAAGTGATTCAGCATGGATTCAGAAAGCTGCATCCCACCACGACAGCTCTGCTGGAAATTACAAGCTTTGCCATCGATGGGTTCAATGCCCAGATGCTACAGAGAACTGTGGCTGTTGCCTTAGATCTCACCAAGGCATTCGACACAGTAAACCATGGAGTTCTGTCAAGCAACTTACTCGAATCATCAATACCGCCGTGGCAGAAACGCTGGATATCGGCATTCATCAAGGGCAGACGAGCCAGAGTTATGTTCCAGAACCATGTCTCCAATAGTATTCCTATTGCAGCTGGAGTTCCGCAGGGCGGCGTTTTATCGCCTGCCCTCTTCAGTCTGTACCTCGAAGACATGCCCACTCCCCCCCCCCAGGATATCAAGGTGGTCGCCTATGCCGATGATATGACAATAATGTGTCGGGATCGGGATATACATGTGGCCGCGTCCAAGATCAATGAGTACCTGGTCACACTGAAAAGCTTTTTCGACCGCAAAATGCTAAAGATCTCTGCATCGAAATCGTCGGTATCCGTACTCACAACGGATCCTTCGGAGCACAGCGCTCACCCGCATGTCGAGTGGGACGGAGATCGATTACCTGCTGCTCGCTTTCCCAAATTGCTCGGTCTGGTGCTCGATCCATCGCTCAAGTTTCATAAGAACACCGAGCAGAAGCAGGCCGTCGTCAAAACGAAGCTTAATGTGCTCAGAGCCCTGGGCGGTACATCATGGGGCAGTAGCAAAGAAACCATTATTACGACGTATAAAGCGATTCTCCAGCCTGCACTAGAATACGGCGCACCAGTTTGGCAGCATCTAGTTTCGGAATCCTCTTGGACTAAGATGCAACGCATACAGAATGCGGCTCTTCGAATCGCCACCGGATGTGCAAGAAGTTCCCCAGTCGAGCACTTGCATGCGGAGACACGATTATTACCAGTAAAAGAACACTGTCAGCTCCAGGCCCAACAATTTTTCATCAACATTGTCAAACAACCAAATCACCCCTCTCGGAGAGTGCTAAACCCAGTCAGAGAAAGAAAGATCAGAAAGCCATTCGCCGATGCTCCAAGCAAAGTCAATCTGCAAAGATGGCACGATTCACAGCAAGAACGACTCCGTCTGTTGCGCGAGGAGCACACACAGTTCGTACGATGTCATCTGGAAAAGACGGCGGTAAATCCCATCCTGGGTGTGGTGCCGCCCCGGGTCTGCACATCCGAGTCTCAACTCGGAAGGAGGGCCAGATGCACCCTGGCATCGTTGCGTTGTGGTCACTCTACTATGCTTATGGCATATGTTAGCAAGATTGACAGCACCAAATCGGACGTTTGCCCAGACTGTGGATGCCACGGCCACGATACGGCACATTTGTTTGATTGTCCGGAGAGACCAACCACGCTGACCACAATGGACCTATGGACGAATCCGTTATTGGTCGCCCAGTTCCTCAACCTATGACAGTACCCTCGACGTGGCTGCAAAGAAGAAGAAGAAGAAGCCAACCAGCTCTTGCACGAGGAAGAATGATACGGGGGACTTTTTCGGAATTTCGCCGGTACTTGCGCTGCATTTGTGTTATTTTTCGCCATCTCGGCTCCGTGCAGGCAACCCTTAATTTCAAAAAATCTCAGAGGATTTTTTCGTGAGCATCATTCTTGGGGTTACCTATACCTCCTCAAATGAAGGAGGGCATGCTCTCTAATCACTTCCAGATGCATGTTATTCTTGACTGGTTGTATTCGGTGTTCCCGCAGATACCTCTGTGGAAACCAGTTAGTGAACTAAATGTTTCCATTCTAAGGGTTCGACGGTTTCTCGTGCGGCTTCCGAGAAGGAGAAAGCCAAAGAAGTTCCCACGCTTAAAGATAACGATTTTCTGGAGATGAATGAGAAGTTGAGCCTTCCAGATGTCAGTTGAACTCATGATCTGCACTCTTCTGTTTCAGGAGTTCAAACAGTTATTTTTCACGTTCAGGAAACCCGTCATCAATTACTCGATATGTTAGCTTCCGACACCGCCTGGCTTTCAAAGATGCACCTTATGGATTACTCATTACTACTGGGTAACATGGCTTGAACTTCTGGTTTTTGGTCTGTGTCTATGAGCTTTGTTTTAGGCATTCACGATTGTGAGCGTGCGGCTGAAGAAGCAGCGAAGCGACCGATCGAGCACGTTAGTGAGGAGTCTGGAGATGAGTTATGCCCGACCCCGCCCGATTCCCCTCTGCCTTCGACTGGAGCCTTTCCACCATTGTGTGGTGGACCAGATCTAGACGACGAGTACTATGCAATAGCTAGTCACCCAGGTATTTTAAATTATACAGTCGGCCCTATGTTGTTGATCAAATTTTGGAAAATTGCTATTTGAAAATGGTGTGATCTGCGCGCTTTGAACGCTTATTTTTTCATTTTTGATGTCATGTAGAGTTCGCGTAATAATTTTAGTCTGATGATTGGACGGGGCTGCCACGGGCGGCGGCCAGGTGGTACGCCGCGCGCGTCCTGGAGCATGCGTTGCGTGCGTCGCGGCGTACCACTAAGCGTTGATTCGGTCATTTCCCTTCAACGAGATGTATGGAAACACTCGTATGTTAGGACCAGTGCAAGAAGGTGATATAGATAAAGTTCAGAGAAGCAAGCGTCTATCTGTAGCTTAGAATGACTTCTTTTGCGCCTAATTTCTGCAAATATCGCAAGTTCAAATAGAGGTCACTAGGAATTCCATATTTCTGGGTTATTAGCAATGAGATGTGATGTTTCAGCATCCAAGAACGATTCTTGAACTGAAATGCAGTCATTTTGTTTGTTTTAACGCCACGGTGCATCGACGAATGGACGGTGGTACGCCGCAACGCAACACGCGTTGCTTGTCCTCGCCGCGCGCGGTGTACCACCCTTCCCGCACCCGGCTGCCACGGTAGATCACCCCGCGCGGAATCGCCCTATTCACCAGTGAGGCCGCCAACCCGAACGGCCAGCCGCCTGGTCCATGAGTCAGACTAAATCGAAAACGGAAACCACATGTCATCATTTAAAGGTTGAGATTGACATCTGGACCAGCCTTCTCTTGCCAGCATTAACTCGAATTAGTACACCGGGCCACAGTACCTTCTGTAATATATAAAAAACATGAAAAATCAGAAGGGTACCCTCTATAAAACGTCGTAATTCACACAATCCGAGGCGCGTGCGACGCCTCAGCCTCCGTCTTCCCCCCCGCTCTCTCACTGTCTCTAACCTCCGCTCCGCACCAGCATGCGTAGGAACCGTGTGAATTTCGCCGTTTTATAGAGGATATGTAAAGCTGGGTTCCAAGAATATTATCGGTCATGTTAGATGGAGATTCGCTGGTGATTCTATTTTGTTTAGATTCGCCCAAGAAGTTGATCTATTTCATTGGATTAGTCGATATTCTCACATATTATGGTGTCAAGAAGCGCACTGCTGCAGCAGCAAAGACTGTGAAATATGGTGCAGACGTGGAAAACATCAGTACGGTCAAGCCTGATCAGGTGAGTGAGATTCTATTTTTGTCACAGAAGCGTTTACGCGCTACTTCGCCTCTATTACTGTTGCTCGCAGCAGTGACCGGCATCCCTCGAGCGCTTTCCATGAAAATTTATGTTTTGTTTGTGCGTTGCCGGTTTCCATTTTTGTGTTTTCTCTCGAAGCTCTTCTTGGTTGCATAGCCATTGTGGTCATGCAGAGTTAGAACCTTGGTTTGTTCTTTGAAATGCCCTGGTACCCAATTAGATCTACTTGTAAAGGTTCAAACCAGCTTCCGTTTCATCGTTGCGACAGTCTATTCTGCTCTTAATCCTGTGGTGGGCCTCGGCCGGCGATGTCCTAGGGGGGCCTGCCTAGGCCCAATTGGTGAAGTTACTCACCTTAGAGTTCAGGATCCTGGCTGGTGCGACGACTGGCGTCGGGCGTCCTCCTCTACGGCAGGCAGCAGTTGAATGTCGGTTGTGGATTGCGAAGAATGGGCGGGAGCCAGACCAGTCAGAGTCGCAGGCGCCTCGAACGAAATAGCGTGTGGATGCGAGCGCCTAGACGGCGAGGGCGACTAGAGGGCGGCGGTCAGACGGCTCGAGCGTATCGATCGACTCCTCTCAAGTAGTAAACAACCAAATTGATGATCAGCTTCACAGATTAGGAGATAAGTGACATAACAGGGACTAACTAAGTATAACTGCGAGTATATACAAGTTATGTACACTATATATCCTCCATTTCCCCGCTACTCGCAGGGTTGGGCTTCACTATCATAGGAGTGGTGCGGTTTTGAGAATGATTTCTTCATTTTCATAGTTGCTTTTTTGGCAAAACAACCGCTTCGCATCCACGATAGTGATAATACGACTGCGAGTAGCTCGGAAATGAAGGATACATGCCCTGTCTGGGCCTCTACACGCCTCCCCTTCGGGAAGACGGTCCCTTCGTCTTCTCCTTTGCATAGGACCTACGGCTCACCTGCTTCACCTTCGGCGCTACTTCCTGACGCTTCTTCTCGACAGTGCTTGAACACTTAGCGTCGGAACTTTGGCGCTTCTCTTTCTGTGAAGCGGGGACGGCTGTCTGCGTCCTGCTGCTGGTCGTCTGCACTTTAGCAGGCTTACGTTCCACTCACTAACGTAGTGTGATTAGAAACTGTATGCGAAACGACCTTCTTGGGTCTATCAAACTTAGACCTGCGCCTACTATTCACGACGGGCTCGTCGTCCGTACCAGACTCTGGACTGGTTGTAGTCGTCGCATCATTGTCGGTAGTTTCAGTCTTCGTTTGGCGCCACGGTGACGTACGACTGCGATCATCTGACCTACGGACTCTTCCTGAGCTCTTTTTAGATTTCGCATCACCCGTTGCCTCCGAAATGTTCGTCTTTGTACCCTTCGATCGCTTCGCTGTATCTTTGCGAGCAGTGGGTGACGGTACGGCGTGAATCCCCAGTGTGTCCAGGATATTCGTTCCCAACACAATCGTATCATCGCCTCCCTGTTTTACTAATAAGACTCCCGTCTTCTGGCGTCCACCTTTCAATGATAAGCTGAGTCTTACAGCTCCCTTGAAAGACATCTCATTTCCGGACACATCGTAGACGTGCACCTGCTTATCCACGGGTACTTCTTCCTCGTCCACATCCAGATCAAATCCAGACTTCGACGTTGCTAGAAGAAGGTTGATGGGCAAGATACTGACTTGTGATCCCGTATCAATCAACGCGTCTTGAGTGCATCCAAGCAATCGTACTTTGCGAGTCGTCTTCGCCCCGAACATTTCACTGTGTTATCGCCTTGTTCCCATGGCACGACACGACCAATTCTTCAGTACTGTGCCGAAGCTTTGCTTCGTTCGTTGGTGTGGGCGGAACTGGCTCTTATGCGCTACCGTGTCCGTACGCGGTTGACCGTACTGTTGTCCTTCCTTAGGGTGGTCTGTGTTCAAGCAATTTTGTGACGCTCGTCCTTCTCGGCAATCTCGTTGGAAGTGTCCCAGCCTACCACAGTTGCGGCATGTCTTCGCGGGTACGCCACTTGGCCTTTTGCTGGACGTGGGCTGCACCCTTTCTTCCTGCCGATTTGATTTCGCAGTCTGTTGAGCGTGATCAGGTTCTCTCGGAGGATAGTTGCCTTTACTACTCGAGAACGGTAAACGTCTCTGGAACTTACGTCGATCCTCTGTTTGCTTCGGTTCTGCTGCCGAGCGCACCGCTAGCGCCACGTTCCTGCTGCGCTGGATTGGCTATGCCAGACTCTTGAGCTTTTCGTACGCTTCATGCGGGGTGGAAGTCTCCATCAAAGCGAACAGTTGGAAATACTAGGGCCAACTGGTGAGTTGCGCAATCAGCTCACTCGCTCTCACCATTGAGAGGTCGGTTTCTGATGCGTCTAGATTTGCCGTCCTTGTGAGGCTCTCCAACTCCACACAGTATTCTGACACCGAGTGAGTCATCCTCAGCTGTTTCAGCTTCACGTGCGATTCCATTCGCTTTGCGGACGAGTTCTCCGCGAACTCTGCCTTCAGGGCTGCCACAAAGTCTGCAAAGCGGCGCTCTCTAACGTCCTTCGGAAGCGTCTTCATCACTGACTTTTGATGTCCTTCTTCTTCTTCTTTGCAGCCTCATCGAGGGTTTTGTCATAGGCGGAGAAACTGGGCGACCAGTAGTGGATTCGTCCATAGATCCATTATGGTCAGCGTGGTAGGTCTCTTTGGACAATTAAATAAATGTGTGGTGTTATGACCGATGGAGCCACAGTCCGTACAAACATCAGATTTGCTGCTGTCAATCTTGCTGGCGTAAGACATAAGCATTGTAGAGTGACCGCAGCGCAGCGATGCGAGTGTGCATCTAGCCCTTCTTCCGAGTTGAGTCTCGGATGTACAGACTATAGGCTGTACTTCTCCTAGTATAGAACTTACCGCCGCCTTCTCAAGATGACACCGTACGAACTTGGTATGCTCCTCGCGCAGAAGACGGAGTCGTTCTTTCTGTGAGTCGTGCCATCTTTGCAAGTTAACTTTGTTTGGAGCATCGGCGAATGGCTTTCTTTTCTCTCTCTCTCTAACGGGGTTGAGCACTCTCCAAGACGGGTGATTTGGTTGTTTAATAATATTGACACGGAGTTGCTGGGCTTGGAGCTGACAGTGCTCCTTCGCTGGTAACAGACGGGTCTCAGCATGCAGGTGCTCGACTGGGGAACTCCTTGCGCATCCAGTGGCGATACGAAGAGCGGCATTTTGCACTCGTTGCATCTTCGTTCAAGAGGATTCTGAGACGAGATGCTGCCATACCGGTGCGGAGTTTACCAGGGTGGGCTGAAGAATCGCCTCATACGTTGTAAGTATTTTCCTTGCTGCTACCCCATGATGTACAGCCCAGGGCCCTGAGAACATTGAGCTTAGCTTCAACGACTGCCCGCTTTTATTCGGTATTCTTATGGAACTTGAGCGACGGATCAAGCAGGAGACCGAGCAGTTTTGGAAATCGAGCTGCTGGCAGACGGTTTCCATCCCACTCTACATCCGGATGAGCGCTGTGCTCGGATGGGTTCGTTGTGAGGACAGATACCGTTGACTTGGATGCGGAGATCTTTAGCATCTTCTCGTCGAAAATGTTCTTCAGCGTGATCAGGTACTCCTTGATCTTGTTGGCGGCAACATCTATGTTCCTATCTCGACGCATGATTGTTATGTCATCGGCATACGCGACAACCTTGATATCCTGTGGCGGTTCAGGCATATCCTCGAGGTACAGACTGAACAAGGCTGGCGATAGGACACCGCCCTGCGGGACTCGAGCTGCGATAGGAATGCTGTTCGAGACGTGATTCTGAAACATAACTCGAGCTCGTCTTTCCTTGATGAATGCTGTTATCTAGCGTTTCTGCCATGGCGGTATTGATGATTTCAGTAAGTTGCTTGACAGGACTCCTTGGTTTACTGTGTCGAATGCCTTGGTGAGATCTAAGGCTACAGCCACAGTTCTCTGTGGCTTCTCGGCATTGAACCCATCAATGGCAATGCTAATAATTTCCAGTAGAGCTGTCGTGGTGGAATGCAGCTTTCCGAATCCGTGCTGAAACACCTGTTTATCATTGTGCTCTGCAAGGTCCTTCACAATCAACTTTTCGGCTACTTTCGCAAATGAGGACATCAAACTAATGGGGCGATATCCCTTGACTGAAGCTTGGGGCTTGCCAGGCTTGGGCAGCGGCACGACGTCAGCTGTTTTCCAATTTTGCGGGATAGTGCACAACTGAACGAGGTGTTTATCAAGTCAGTGTGAAGCGGAAGGATTCCAGTAGGTATTTTCCTCAAGACAGCAGGGCATATTCCGTCGGGACCAACAGCTTTAGAGTTCCGCATATCCTTTATAACCTTCTCAACTTGCGTCGTAGTGAACGCTTCGGCTGTGCTCACAAGCGGGAGGCGGCACAGCTCTCTTACTGTACCTCTGTTCTGCGGACCACGCTTTGCACTGGTGATGAAAAAACTTTTATCGAGCGCATAAGCGGCTTCCTTGCTTGACTTAAATACTCCATTGTCGAATTCAATTCTGGAGACGGTAGCGGGTGAGCTCTATACTTATGTCGAGTTGAGTCATCGAGTCTTGGTATCGACTGAAACAGTCGACATCGAATCATTCGACTACTCGATTATTCGAAATTTTGAAAAACGGAATTAGTCGAAAACTCGATTATTCGAAATTTTCAAAAATCGACTTATTTGAAAACTTAATTATTCGAAATTTTCAAAAATCGACTTAATCGAAAACTCGATTATTCGAAAAAAAAATTCGAGTCGCCGAAGTATAGTGGGTAGCATCCAGCTAGCCGTTGCCGTCGGACCTCAACGCAGCTGTGACACCCCCTCCTCGGTGACCAAACTTTTCAGAAAACTCAACGCCCCAAAAAAATCTTCCATTTTGTCGACCGAAATTCGTACGATCTTTGCACGAAATTTTCTATTTCGGGTCAGTTTTTACGATCCCATGCACCACCCGCTCTCTCGCAACGCAGCCCCGCTCGACCCTGGGGTGGGATTCACGGAAACTCCCCACGTTACAGTGATGGTTATATTGTAGAGGGATCTGCTGTTATTACTAGGTAGAAGGTGGTTATCGCCTCATTGATCTCAGTTAAATATGATCTGCAATGTGAATTCTCATATATAGTATCTTCTTCTTATCAGCCACATTGGAGTTTCTTCTCATAGGCGTAGAAGGGTGGCCACATCACACGGTTTGTTCCACATTTCACGAGCAGACATAGAAGGTCTGGCAGAGCATGGAAATAAATGTAGTGGGTCATGACCAGTATTATAACAGTCATGACATTGATCCGGGACCGACTCGTCGATCCTATGTGCGTAGGCTTTGAGGTACGAAGAGTGACCGCAACGTACACCCACTAGAGTGACGCGGGAGCGTCTGGGTAGAGTCTTCTCACTATCATCGACCGTAGGAGGCATACTGCCAAGGATGGGATTGGGAGGGGCACAAGACAAGTATTTAGACACAAGCTCGATTTGCTGCAGCCTATTCCTTGTGAGCTCAGAGGTGACCCATCTTTGACGATCCACTGTAGAAATCGCAGCGTGTAGCGGCGTGCGAGTATTAGGGGAATGAGGATCAGATGACAAGAGTGGGTAGTTGGGATGTGCGGCATTCTTGACTAAGCCAATGCGGAACTGTTGTGACTGAAGTTGGCAGTGCTGTTTGACAGGAAGTACGGCACATTCTTGATGAAGATGGGATATAAGTGTTGACTTTCGGCAGCCAGTGATGACACGTAGAGCAGTATTTTGCACGCGTTGAAGCTTGCTCCAAGAGGCATCCGACAGGTGTCTAGTCCATATCGGAGCTCCATACTCCAGAGTAGGCTGTATGATGGCCTTATACGTTGTGCGTAAAACTTTCTTTGTGCTGCCTCAAGTGGTGCCCGCCAGAGCACGGAGGATGTTGTTTCGCGTGCTAGCAGTTGCGGCTCGGGTGCGCGTGTTCTCCTGAAAGCGCAGTGAAGGGTCCAGGAAGACTCCAAGTAGCCGAGGGTGCTTTGATAGGGGCAACTGATTACCTTCCCAGAGAACCCTGGGATGTAGTTGATGCGCAGCCGTTGCAGTAGTGCACAGAGTTACGCTATAAGAAGATACCTTTAGCTGCTTCGATTCGAGAAACTTGGCCAGGCTGCAGAGGTATTTGTTCATCTCCGTAGTGGCTCGGTCTATAACAGGGTCAGTACACACAACTGTGATGTCGTCAGCATACAGACATAGAAGGATGTTGGGTGGCGGCTTCGGAATATCGGATAGATACGGAGAGAATGGCTTGGTGATAATACTCCACCTTGAGGAACGATTGCCTTCAGGGGAACCGACTTCGACAATGGTTCGACAATGGTCCGTCGAACTTCACACGTATAGAGCGGTGTTTGACGAAGTTGTCAGTCCATTGTTTGCACCAGTCGAGCATATTACAGTCCGGAATCGATTTTAACAGCAATGAAGTGCTGACATTGTCATATATAGTATCGTCAGTGTCCCTCAAGTAGAAAACCGCGCTCAGCAATATGGTGCAAAATTTTTCGATCAATAGCCATCCTCCCTTCGTGTTCGCGCACGCGATTTTTCCCATCAAGCGGCGTCGTGGCTTCCCCCATTGAGAGATTGACGATACACAACAAGTTCGAGGCTTTGTGGTGCCCGTGGTATCCACCACTCACCCCAAGTAAGTATTATTACGAGAGTGTTCAATTTGTGTGGTAGACTTTGTAGAATGCCAGTCAAATGAATGTAGCTACACAGCTTTCGTCTGTCCTTTAACATCTCGCGTTCTGGGAAAAGTTGCGATAGTCTTCAGTGTATTGAAATCCCAAGCGGTAAAGTGAAGGCCTTTTTGTTAGGCGGCTTTAATTTCGTCTCCCTCCGGATTTTAATATAGCGAGAAATGCGCTATATCCTATAAGCAAGTTTGTTTTTGGCAGATATTTATTTGCCCGATTTTTCAAAGAAAGTGTTTCAGTATGCCCGTCGTCTGCTGGATTTTATCACTCGAGCTGTCAGTCCGTGATTATCAGCTTTCGGTCGTGATGTAGAACTGCTTTATTGTGGTAGTTCCTATATTCTCCCGGTCTGCCTCGTATTAATGTTGTATACTTGCGCACATTCTATTCCCGTCCTTAAACCCGATTATTCAATGATTTCCCGTGCTTTTTGTGATAACGTGATGCTTTGGTGTATTACAACTTTATGTTGTCTATAGTGTAATATGTGGACAGTATCTGTATTGAAGGCATTTTTGCACATTTATGCGTATTATAGATTGATAAGTCGATCTGACCTTCAAGCCTCATAGCCTGAGGTAACTTATTAGATCATTTTGGTAGAAAGTTCTAGCCTTCTCTCTCTTTGTATTGTTATATTTCATGAATTGTCCCCTGCTATCGCAGCTTTCTTGGCAGTATTTAGCAGTCCAATTATGGTCAGTCGACGGATCACTCTCGCTTGTATCCTCCGCTTTTTATACTGAAAGCTAATAGCATAGTTGTCACAACTTGTTTTGTTTTTGAAATTTCAAATATGAAGACTACTTGAAGAGTATCAAATGTAATTCCATTCGTTATCTATTAAATATTGTATTTTCTAACTTCCAGCTGTCGGATCAATGGTTCTCGAATCTGGCTCGGTTGTGTCTTGATCGTAATCATGAATCAAAATCAGACCAAAGCTTTTTTCACTTGGACTGTGTCAATAATGTAGAAATACTGAGTGGTTTGGAAGCCATTCTATGTGAATCCGTCGGCTGGATGCGTCGTCTCCAAGATATCGGTGCTATTTAGGAGGCAGAATACCGTCAATCTATTATTAATTATTCTATCCATGATTTTTGTGTATATTTTGTGCAGCTTTCGCTGAAAGCCATCGATTGAGACTCCGTATATTTATTTGTCAGCCACATGAAGCAGCATCTCCAACTGAGTTGTTCTATTACGTTTTCCATTCAATGTATTAATCCAAGCGCTTTTCGTGTTCCAATTGTGAGCGTCATACATAAATTCTATGAAATGATGTAATTTATCGATGAGCAGTTAGAACTACTGTCTAGTATTCCTATCGTTCGTGAATATTAACTGAAGGAATGTGTTGTTCCCTACATTCCTTTTTGAAGCGGAGTTGACAGACTGTACTGTGGATTGGGGGCAGGAATGAGCGGAAATCTTTTTCGAAATTTCGGTTAGGCTAAGTCCCTGCGAAACCGGTTTTTGATTTTTTTTAATCTGGGGCTCTGGAAGTTATGGGGCAGGTGCGGACCGACGACAAAACGACATTGAACAATAGTCATAGTTCAGTTACTGTTCCACTCCAAATACACGGTAATGCCTAAAATCCTAGAGAGGCTTCTGATCAGTTATGAGCGGAAATCTTTTTCGAAACTTCGGAAATCGGAACGACCATTTGAATTTCGCGAATCGGAATTCGGAAATCGGAACGCCAAAAACCATCGGAAATACGTTTACCTGGATAGATTCTCACCACCCATGGTGGCTGTATGTACCTACCGTACTGCTCATCTATTTAGCCATCAAAACTGTTTCAAACCTCTAGCTGGGAGGAGATATCCTCCCAATAAAAAGACTCAATGGAGCTTAATCTTCTTTCTCATTTTTCACGAAATTCGGATACACGACAAAAACCGAGAATCCAGACTAATACTGCTCAGAATTCGCTTCATACAAGTTTTTTTTCCGGTAGCACATTATGGATATCATGACTTCGAGACAACACTCACTAATTGACTGTAGCCCAGTAAGATATGATTTTATGTACTGTAGGTTGAGTGGTTAGCGCAACCCTTCTATAACAAGAAATATATTTACCATTAGAATCGCAACAAGCAGGCCGAGGTGCAGATGGGTAAAAATAATATAGTAGGTAATGGACCCTTGCTAAATATGGTCTAGCGGATGGACGAGGCGCGCTCATTGCGGCGGACCGTGCGGAGTTCGCGACACCAACGAGGACAGAGTTTCGATCGCGCGTCTACCGTCGCAGCCCCGTCCATTCACTACACTACATTCTGAGAAGAGATCATACTTACACTCTGTTCAGACTGTGAGCTCCACTCAAACATAAACATGGCAGAAGCCCCTATTAGGTTCAATAAAAGCATGGACAAACATAAATCTCCCTGAAAAATAGCCCAATTTGAGATTGGTTCAACCTGAATGTGACGGAAAAGAGCCCATTCACAGTGGGCTTTTGGTTGATTTAAGAAAACACAGTTCCTGTCGATGTGTGAATATCATTCCTTGCTCTTTTTCAAACATCAAAACAAACTTTCGGTTCATTTTTAGCCCTTAAAAAACTTCCTAAAGGTCTGGCTTAAAACAATGCGTAAGCTCCTAAAATTGTAATCTTCTAATCATGAGTTTTTCCGCGTTCTGGGGATTTTTTTTCGGAAATCGGAAGGCCAAAAACCATCGGAATTCCGCTCATACCTGATTGGGAGTCGTGCATGCTTCTGTCTCCTCTTCCCTTTTTTCTCTGCTTTTCATCTTTTTTCTGCCTCAGTCCGCAGCGCACTGTAAAATTCCCTTCGAAGTTGAGTAGCTATCTTCATGTGCATTCGTCAAAAAGTTTAGATGGAGGAGGCGGAGAAGGTGAAAGTTGTTGTTCGATGTCGCCCTATGTCGCTGTGGGAGACCAACCAGGGACATAAAGTTGCTGTGAAGGTGTCATCGGAGGACAACTCAGTTGTTCTGGAGCAGGTCACTGGAAAAGACGTGAGATGTTTCAAGTATTCTGTTCGTTCATTTGTGGCAGTTCAGGTTGATTGATGTTGTTTGTGGTAGAGTGACTTTGGAAGAGTTTCAAAGGCATGCCTTCAGAAAATTTGCTTTCCTCAGTTTAGCTTACCAAGTGGTTTAAAGCTTTATTTTTTCCCTTTTTTTCTCCAAATTTTCACGACCCCCCCCCCCCCTCCAAAAAAATTCCCTTTCTCAAAAGTTTTCCAAAATATCTACGACCCCCGTTGCGCCGGGTCGCAGCCCTGCTACACCCTGCTTTTAGATCTTTGCAAATATCATATAGTTTTGGCCATAGGTTCCAAATTTCCAATTGAAGTGGTGCCTCTACTGGCTACAGGGAAACCATTACGCTTTTCTTCAAAGCCTCACGGCAGGGTCAAGCAGGGCGTTGCGTAATTTTTTGAAATTGGAGCGACCCCATCATCATCAATTTTTTCCGTAATCCAAAATGTTTGCGATGCTCCCGAGGCGCGATTTCCGGGCAGTTTATATTTGATTAACAAAACTGTCAGACGCCGAAAGTTCGTTCAGTAGTCGGACGCAAGCGTCTTAAATTGAGCAATGCTACGATCATTCCCGTTGGTGACCAAAAATATCGAGAATTTTCGGGATATCTCAGACACCTGGCCGGTTGTGCGGCGCGGGAATGACGGTGGCGCCGCGAAGACACTCCGAGGGGCCACTAACATTGCACCGGCGTGCAACCGATACCCCACCGCCAAACATCCGATTCTCCACCGCTATTCAAACGTTTTCGAAACGCGGTGCAACCGATTCTAGATGAAAATGGAGCAGGATTTTGCTCCTTATTAAGGCGTTATCGTACTAGTTCACTCACAATGCACTGTGAGTGGAATAATTTATTGCCCACATGCTACATATACTGCCTCACGTCGTTGTGAATTTCTAGAAAATAACATCGAATTCATTTTATTAGGAGGAACTGCCACGATCACTTTTACAACAAATAATGCGAACGTCTCAACTATATCAGATAACTTTAACAACAAGAATTTTAGCCTACTTAGTGGAGTCTAATATAATAAATTGCTACGAAACAATATGTGATAATTGTATTCACAACCAGAAAAACAGAAAATCAACAATCATCTTCTCACAAGCATTCAGGAAAAAAACATTTCAGTTCACGAAACAGGAGATTTTTCATAGACCACAATGTGGAACAAAATTTTTTTTCATAAAGAGAAACCAATATATAGATATAACCGGGTTAGCAATATATTAAACTAACAACAGAGAATTCAGACCGGTAACAATTCAAAGGCACGTTTTCGAGTACCCCTTTGATGAAAACCCATCAAAAAAACCCCGTTCTTTCTTTCAATCACGAAAACATAAAATTTTAACGTCTACAAAACTATATAAAATCTAAATAAAATATCTACTATCAGCAACATGGGATACACCGGTAACAAAATTAAATTACAGGTCATTTACGACCTAACTGAGGTCACGGGTACTGGATTTTTCCTCTTTAACATGAAAAACATGAAAAATTCATAAATCCAAAACATCTGAATTACATCTCACCTTCCCGCTGAATTTCGTTTTTTTTTGTTTTATGCCGCCCGTTTTATTTCGGTTGCCATGTTTTTTTCGCAAAACAGACTCAATATCTTGAATATCTACGCCATAGCTTTGGACGGAAGATGACAAGCACGCTCATGCCGATCATTTTTTCCTCAGGGCTACCGTAACCCTCCTTTAAAATGTTTCCAAGTGTCAGCATGGTTATGAGTACATCCTAATAGCCAACAAACATGTTTGCACAATTTCGACCTCCTCAGCCACTCCCCAGTGGCTTCTCGAGGAGAGCGGGGTGTGAATGAATGCATACCGCTCCTCCGCTCTTTTATACCCCGCATGTTATGAGCGTGTGTTTACATTCGTTATCATGTTTTGTTCGAGAATGGTTACGGTAGCCCTGCGGAAAAAGTGATCGGCATGGGCGTGCTTTTCGGAAGATGAGATATAATTCAAGAAAAGGTGCTCTTTCGGAATAGACGACCCACTATAGAATACAATGAAATCAGCAATTGCTTGATCTTGGCCGACTGCTCGGTTGGTCCCATAAAACAGTTCAGTGTGTTTGAAAAAGAATGAATCATCCGCCAGCTCCAGTGGGATGAACACTTCTCATGAAATTTCTCTAGTGGGTTGTCTTTTCCGAAAGAGTACCCAAGAAAACTATGTGCAACAGAGTCAACGACAAGGATTACGTACAGCAGGAGATGTGGAAACTGTCAGGTGTCGATTTCGGCCGTTTCTACCATTCTTCAATAGTCCGCGTTAGTAGGGGTAGCTGCCGAGATGTCGTACGTTCGTGCCGTGGCAGTGTGGAGGAAAGAAGACCACCTCCGTGCAAACCGACGTCAATCCCTCCGCGGAGAGGGTTTTTGTCATGGGAGAGGTGCTGGCTGGCCGCAACTCTCCTGAAGATCTTACTGCAAAGAGCCGGCGTCGAGAGGAACCCAGGACCCGCGAAGAAGAAGTACCCATGTGCCACATGCGACAGAGATGTCAATTGGTATGGAACCAGCGTCCAATGTTTTGGATGCGAAAGGTGGGTGCACTTCTCTTGTTCGGGTCTCAGCTCTGTGAGGCACCACGATTCTTCCTTTCGTTGTATTGTGTGCTCCGCCTCCAGTAACTCAAATTCCTCATCTACCAACCGCCCCCTCTCTATTGTACATATCAATCTCAACGGCCTTCGCGCCAAGCTTTCTGAATTATCTCTCTTTGCCCGTACTCATCACCCGGAAGTTATCATGGTTCAGGAAACTAAACTCTCTCCCTCTGCTACCTCTCGACATCCAAACATCCCGGGCTATACTGCTTATCATACTCCTAGGTCATCTCAGGGAGGCGGAGTCTCTACTTTTGTTCTGTCGTCTCTTCCCTCTCACATCATTCCAAACACTCCAGTGGATGGCACTCTCGAGTACATCCCCATCCATCTACCTCTAAAAACTCCACTTTCTCTTTTCAATATATACATTCCTCCTCCTACATCCTGTCCACCAACCTACAACCCTATCCCTCTACTCAAGCAGCTGTATGACTGCTCTCTATCTCCCTCAATTGTCTTTGCGGGTGACTTCAATGCTCACACGTTCTGCTCATCGCTTGACTCTGATGCTAGAGGAAATGACGTCGAAGAATGGGCGGAGGAGTGCGATCTGGTTATCCTTAACGATGACCAGCCCACTCGTCTCCCTGCCTACGGCCGATCTTCCAGCCCAGACATCTCCCTTGTCTCTTCTAATCTCTCTAATGCCTGCTCTTGGTCTACATCCACAACTCTTTCCAGTGATCACATTCCGGTCTTTGTCAATATCGATCTCTCTAACTCTCTTGCTCCCTATACAGGTGTTCGTCATCGTTCTTATCTCAATTTAGGCCTTGCAGACTGGAGCCTGTTCAGGGAGGTTGCACTCCGCCAAGCGGCCGAATATCCGTGGAATGGCAATGTACACCATAAGGAGCGCCACTTCTCTGATGCCATCCGGAAGGCGATGAAAGCTGCGATCCCTGAAGGTCGTGTCAAGACCTTCTTTCCCAATGTCACCAGGGAGACACTGCAGAAGATAAGGACAAGGGACGCAAAGAGAGCTGCTGATCATCTTGACCCAGACATTGCCGAGCTGGATAATGAGATCAGGATGGACCTTGATAGGCACAAGAAAGAATCTTGGGAAAAGTTCACTGAGAAGATGAACTTCAGGAGTGATGCTGCAGCAACGTGGAAGGCTTTGAAAAGGATCTCCGGAAAGTTCACCTCCGCCAACAATTCCACGATTGAATTCGACGGCTAAGTCAGGGAAAGAGGCCGCAAATGCTCTTGGGAAGCATTTTTTCATAACTAAAACAAAAAGAGAGAAGCAGAATAGAATAACTGTTCGGGAACTCTGTAAATTGCCACTTATGGCTGAAGATGATGCAGTCACGCCCGCTCAGGTCGAGAAGGTTATCAAGGAAATGAGTAACTCGAAGGCAGTAGGGCCAGATGGCTTGAGCCCAGCAGTTCTAAAGAGACTGCCAAGTGAACTACTACCCTGCTCGCTGACGTCATTAATACATCGTTTCGGACCTGTACATTACCTCAAGATTGGAAAGTAGCACGCGTCATCCCATTGCCTAAGCCGGGTAAATCACCATCCACGGCAAAGGTTACAGGCCAATCAGTCTTCTCTCACCTATTGCCAAAGTTGCGGAAAAATTGGCTGTGGAGGAGCTCTCCGAACACAATAGCAAACAAAAGCATCAACACGGTTTCCGTAAGCTACATTCCACCACTACGGCCCTACTGGAAATTGTGAGCTATGTTTTGGACGGCTTCAATGCCATGAAACCTCAGCGAACCGTAGGTGTAGCCCTCGATCTAACGAAGGCTTTTGACACTGTAAACTTGGGCATTTTGTCGGAGAGCCTGTTAAGGTCTACCATTCCGCCCTGGCAGAAGCGGTGGATAACCGCATTCACCAAAGGACGTCGGGCAAATGTGCTATTTCAAGGGCACGTCTCCAATAGCATCCCAATCGCCGCCGGCGTACCACAAGGAGGAGTTTTATCGCCTGCTCTTTTTAGTCTGTATATTGAAGATCTACCCGTTCCATCCCAAGACATCAAGGTCGTTGCATATGCGGATGATATTACTATACTATGCCGGGATCGCGACATAAATGTAGCTGCCAGTAAGATCAATGACTACTTGATCGAGTTGAAATGTTTTCTCGATAGCAAGATGCTTACGGTCTCTGCCGCTAAATCATCCGTCACAGTCTTTTTCCACTGTTCCTGCGGAGCACAGTGCTCATCCCATGGTGAAATGGGACGAAACTCGCCTGCCGGCCGCCCGATTCCCTAAGCTGCTCGGACTCGTGTTGGACCCTTCGCTGAGGTTTCATAAGAACACTGAGCAGAAGCAAGCTGCAGTGAAAACAAGACTTAACGTCCTACGTGCTCTCGGCGGAACGTCCTGGGGATGCAGTAAAGAAACGATCCTGACCACGTACAAGGCCATCGTACAGCCCGCCCTGGAGTATGCTGCACCAGTCTGGCAGCATATCGTGTCGGACACATCCTGGTCCAAGCTGCAGCGCATCCAAAATGGAGCATTGCGAATCGCAACAGGCTGTTCTAAAAGCTCTCCAATAGAGCACCTACATGCCGAAGCTCGCATCCTGCCAGTTAAGGACCACTGCCAACTCCACGCACAACAGCTGTACATAAACATTCTGAAGCAGCCAAATCATCCGTCGCGAAGAGTATTAGACCCCGTGAGAGAGAGGTATAAGTGCTGATGCTCCCACGAAAATCGGTATACAGAGATGGACCAACGCACAACAAGAACGCCTCCGTATCTTACGTGCTGAGCATACCCAATTCGTTAAGGATCACTTATGCAAGACCGCCGTAAACTCCATTCTCGGAGTCGTGCCGCCTGAGGTCAGCGAAACCGAGATGGAACTCGGTAGGCGTGCCAGGTGCACCCTTGCCTCGTTGCGCTGCGGGCACTCCCCCATGCTTATGTCTTATTTACATAAGATCGATAGCAGCAGACCTGACGAGTGCCCGGATTGTGGTAATAAAGGGCATACTACTGCGCACCTTTTCAACTGCCCGATGAGACCGACATCGTTAACAACAGTAGATCTGTGGACGAATCCGACGCTTGTGGCTCAGTTCCTCAGTCTATGACAGGACCCTCTCTGTGGCTGCAGAAGAAGAAGAAGAAGGGGTAGCTGCTCGCTTTCCAAGACGCTGGAAAATTTCAAATTTAACACGCATACAAGAGGGTAAAAATGTGTAACCTACCTTATTGGGAAGCCATTTATGGAACTCATCATATGTGTAGCTGCGCCGTGCATTTCATCGCAATATCTGAAGTGGAGTGGGTGTTTCATGAAATCCAGTGTGGTATAATGATATGAAGATGTGCGTGATAATCTGGGCACAAACAATGAACATTTGGAGAAAAAAGAACAGCCAGCGATTGAATGAAAGTGGGGAGAGAACGAAAAGCATTGCAGGAAACTTCGATAAATCGTGCGCCGTTCAACCGCTTCTGTGCGAGCGGCTGCGTCGCGTGCCTACTTTATCTGCGGTGCAACGGACAACTCGACTCCTCCCCGTTTCTGCTCCCGCCGTTGCACCGGCAAGGCCTTTTCCGCCGCCGTACAACCGGCCAGGTGTCTGAGATCTTCACCAAATTTTCATTTTGGTCTCAATTTTTTGCGAGTACCCTCTAACCTTCATTTTCGGGCCAAAACATTCGCGACCCCCCCCCCATTCCCAATTGCTAAGTTTTGCAACCTCGCTTAACCCTGCCTCACGGCAAGTGTACTATATTTATCGGAGTGAAATTGCGGTCCCCAGATGCGGACAACAGTTGTTGCTACGTACATCGCGAAGATAATCGTTCTGGTACCACGTGGTCCTACCGCTTGTGCTTCGTATCGCAAAAACGGTTGTCTTCGGCTGCTGACCGAAATGCCGTTCCGATAAAATTCGTTTATTAATTTATGAAGCCCCATTTTTATGATATCTATATTTCTAGAATTACGGATGTTTATCGGCGAGGGGTGGCTCACAAGATTTTCTTTCAATACTATTTTAGTGTAGGGAGGCTACTTTATTCTTCTAAAATTTTATTGGATGCCTGACCGATATATTGATGTCATATGAAATGTTGGTTGGTTACACAAAAATCTCCGAATTGAAATTTTGGTGTGAACTCTGATACCCTTCTTATATTTGTAGAGTTTGGGCTTGTGTGAGTCAAAACCTTTGTTTTGTGTCATTTGCGTTATGATTCATTCTCAGACAAATGTTAGGACTGACCGCGCGCAAGTTTTTCCCCTTAGTACCGACCGCGCGCAGGAAGCGTTCCGATCGCGCGCAAACAAACGTTTTAGGACCGAACGCGCGCAATGCTCGCGGTCGCAACGATCACAGAAAGTTGCGCGCGTTCCTACCACCTTCGCGCGCTTTGCGGCCGTCATCACAAACCGTTCGGATCGCTCGCAACTCTGTAAAGCGCGCAGGAATCGCCACTATTTAGGACTGACCGCGCGCCAACATATTCAGACGTGAGGGAAAATGCATGGTGTGTAGCGGCCGAGAACGCATTTAACTCCACGCGTGAATTAAAATTTTTTCGCTGCGGTGCTCGTACTATCTTGCTTTTTTGATGTTTTTCTTTGTTTCTCTCTCTTTCCATTCTGGGGTTCCGTGTTCCCGTTGATTCTATATGTGTTTAAATCGTCTTATAATTGCATGCACAGTTTAAGCGAAGCTAACCGTAGACATTTCAATGATAAATATTGAAAACCGCAAATGGTGTAGGGTTTTCTTAGATGTAGGCAGATCGTGAAAGGTGGAAAGGGATTTGGGTGAGTAAACAATTAGCATTGTGAAAAGAAAGCGTATTACGCTGTTCTAAGCTCCGCCCACTCGGCAGGAGCCGTGGTTTCATATTTGCCCGTGGTCCGAACGTGAAGTGCCGTGATGCAGATTTGCGTTCGGAACGCGCACACTTCCGTACTGACCGCGCCGGTATATCGGTTGAAACGCGCGCAATGATGCGGTCGGAACGTCGAAAATTCCGGTCCGACCGCGCTGACTACCGGTCGGAACGCGCGCAATGGTGCGGTCGGAACGTCGCCGATCCCGAAGTCGGGCCTAATGTTGCGCGCGGTCGGTCCTCATATTCGTCCGAGTTACTGCCCACAGTACGATGGCAAAGTCATTACAGGAACCGAAAAGGACGTTCTATTTTGATGCAGTGTTCCCTCCCGACTGCGATCAAATGCGTGTATACAACGTTGCTGCGAGGCCAATAGTAGAGAATGTGCTGAAAGGGTACAATGGTTGGTTTAGGTGTTTGGCATTTTAAATAAACGGAGGTGATTAGCAGGCCATTAGGAATCCAGGATTGCATCTAGTCGATGATGTCCTAGTGGTTTTTGTGTTTTCGCAGCTCAAATAATAGTACAGCTACTGCACTTACGATGAATTCACTACCAAGTTTAACTCAATAGTACATCCCATAATGATTGGTTTATCTCTCGAGCGCAGAAGCATTAGGGCCCGAATAGAGTCCCGCCGCTGAAAGGCGCGGCAACATGCAGTGGAGGAGTATCGATCATGCGGCATCGCACGATCGATTCCCCTCCATTGCATGCTGCCGAGCCTTTCAGCGGCGGGACTCTAATCGGCCCCTTAACCACGGTAAGGCCGTGGCGTTTTCATTTACCCCTGATAATGCACCCCCACCCTCCGGCTAAGAAATTCTTGCGGCCCCTCCCTCCGGCTTCGAAATTCATACGGACTCAGGGTGTTCATGAGTGGTCTTTAAAACAATGAAAATTTTGGTGCATTAATTTTGGTGAAAGCTGCGGCCCCTCATTGACCATCAAAGCGTAGGCCAACCCTGGGATTAAAATTAAAGTATTTGGTAAATTATGGCTGACTTTTGACCCCCTCGTTTATCTATTGTAGGTACGATATTTGCGTATGGTCAAACTGGTACTGGTAAAACTTATACTATGTCGGGTGACTTGGACCGGCCGGAATTACAGGGAATTATTCCTAATTCATTCGCGCATATCTTCGATCATATTGCCAAATGCCAACAAGATATCACGTAAGTTTTTGGTTTACTTCAGAAGTGTCTCATTCGTCAGAGCTAAGTTGCGAAAACCGAGTAGGATTCAGGTTCCTAGTGCGTGTATCATACTTGGAAATATACAATGAAGAGCTGCGCGATTTGCTGGCGAAGGATGGTCATGGAACCAGTTTGGAAATAAAGGTTCTTTATTCATCTAAATACGGACCCGCTTGTATTAGTTTATACCTTCAGAAGTTTGCTTTAGTGGGATAAAGAATTAGCAATGAGGTCAAATTTTGACGAGATTAAAAGTCGTATTTGTTTATTACAGGTCTTGCCTGCATAATGACACTGGACAATAAAAAAAATCAAATGAAAAACCACCATGAATAAAGTAGGACCTTTTAGATAGCAATAGGGCTTAGCACAGGCACAGTCATCTTCAGTCATCAAGTACTGACCTAATGTCTTAGTACTGAGCGAGGATCTTCGCAGTTTACCACATTCCTGATTTCTACTGACTTTCTTGTTGCTTCTTCGGTTTTCCTTATCAATGTTGTTTTTTTATACCGCGTGTGATGCATATCCACGTAAGTAATAAATGAATAAATAAATATACGTTTAAGGACGGAAAAAAACGCGACGGAAAAACGGGTAGAGAGGTTTCCTCTTTTGAGTAGCTTTTCGAACTCAACGCTGGACTTCTGAACGCAGTGCGCAATATCGCCAAACTTCGCTGTATAAGAGCAGTATTTCGCCGTATTGACTCGCATCCGATTGAGGTGGGAACTATAGTTGCACACGAACGAATTTTTCGAAATATTTTTCGAATTTTTTTTCGTTCGTTCGAAATTTTGTCGGACGAATTTTTTTCAAATTTCATTCGTTCGAAATTTAGTCGGACGATTTTTTTTTCAAATTTCGTTCGTTCGACATTTTTTTCGAAATTGTACAACTATAGTGGAAACCCATATCAATCTTCTTTCCATACTATGAGCACGAGTAGGCATATTCTGTATGGTGATAAGCACTCATGATATTGACAGAACAACATGAAAGTGCTATTACAGAACAAGGGAACAATTTGTAATCGACAGGACTTTAGCTTAAGAACACAAAAAAGTTATAGGAACCGGGAGCAAGAACTGCTTATAAACATTCCAAAACCACCACAATCCTGCCAACAATTCGTGGGGGTCCAACAAGAAAAGGATGGTAATCAGAAGAATCAATATTAACTAATGAAGCAAGTGAGAATTTTCACAAGATCAAATGCATTAAACATCTTAGTTTGATAAATCCCATTTTCAAAGAGGTCATCTTCTCTGACGCTCAATTGAGAGGAGTGCTATAAGGTTTTGGTTATATCCAGTTAACGGTCTTCAACATTTTACCTCCATCGTTCTGCATAGCTTTTAGTTTAGATTTGTACGTACCCACATGTACTCACATTTGCAGGAGAAACCGGATGTTGGCGTTTACGTGAAAAATTTAATTTCAATCATTGTTGGAAGCGCGAGTCAAATGCAAAAACTAATGGAATTTGGAAACAAAAACCGTTAGTTTCAAGGTTTTCGTGACAGTTAGTGCTTATTTGCACGTCCTTCCTATAGACTTGTTTCGTGTGTTTAAGGGAAAGTTGGTGCGACCAGGATGAATGAAGAGAGCAGCCGATCACATGCAATGTTTACTGTGACTGTTGAGTCCAGTGAAAGAGGTCTGGTTACTCAAGGAAAGCTGCACCTTGTTGATTTGGCTGGAAGCGAGCGGCAAAGCAAAACAGGAGCGGCTGGAGAACGACTGAAGGTAAATTACAGTAGCATTACTGGTTGTCTTGGTTTCCACCTTCCTTGTCCTAAAAAATAATCACAAGGGCTCTTGTTAAAGTGTCGTATCCTTCATAGGTTGCCTTCGAAGGTAGCGGGCTGATAACGCGTTTAACGATATATAGAACAACGAAGCCCTGTACTTGTTGCAAGTATAAGTTGGACTTTTCGAGACCAGATCTCTGGAAATTTATTGAACATCTGTTGCTGCAATCTTGTTAGATGCATGTTTGGAATAGGGTGGGGTGGGAGGCGTGATAGGTCTCTGATAAGGACAGTCGCACATCGCTGTAAACATGAATCATCGACTGAACGGATTGTCGAATTGGTGATTTCACGGAAGACTTAGGCATCTTTCATAGTCCTCACCGCAAGCGCGGCACGCGCGGTAGGGGCGGTGGACTATGAGAGTTCTTACCGCGCGGGACGCGCGGTGAGAACTTTCATAGTCCACCAGCACCGCCATAGCGGCGGCGCCCAAACCGCCGTGGCGGTTTTACCGTTTCAATCAATACTTGCTTCTCGATTTGAGTCCACTCCAACATAGATAATTCTGTATGTACATAAATAACATAAATATCCTGCGCTATCTCATATGCAAATGCAAGCCAGGAATTTCTGTACAAGTCCCATTTAAGGCCCGACTTTTACCCGCACCGCTATGGCGATGCCGCTGGAGATTTCATAGTGTCTTCCCGCTCGTCCCGCGCGTGCCGCGCGGTAAAAAGTTTCATAGTCCACCGCTCGTCCCGCGCGTGCCGCGCTTGCGGTGAGGACTATGAAAGATGCCTTAGAGACTGCCCATTGCATATCAAGACATGCAGGGACACACACTGCTCGGGAATACACCGATCCGACGGACGATTCCGCGTCGACTGTACTCGACCTAATAACAAGATGCTCGCTCTTGAGGCGCAAAACGCCAACAAAATGAACTGGGTGACTCGTTTTGCCTGAAATATTTTTTCTGTGTTGTTACCACAGCATTATTTTTCGGGTCACCTTTCGTTCATATTATCCCTCTCCCTGGTCGAGAATGGAATCGTCCAATCCAGAAACCTAAGGCATCTTTCGTAGTCCTCACCGCAAGCGCAGCACGCGCGGGACGAACGGGAAGCAACTGTGAATTCTCCTGCGGCACCGCCGTGGCGATATATGTTTAGAGGGGGGGGGGGGAGGGAGAGTTAACTGTGAAATGCACAGACATTCCTGGCTTGCATGCCAATATAGTAGCGTAGGATAATGTCAGAATTATTTTTGTCAAAGTGGACTTAAACTGAGAAGCGAGCAGTGTACAAATGATGAAACCGCGATTGCGGTTCGGGCGGCGGTGCTAGATTGACGGCACGCGCGATTCTGGCGCGGGTAAAAATATTATAGTTCACCGCCCGTCCCGCGCGTCACGCGCTTGCCGTGAGAACTACAAAAGGAGCCTAAGAGTGAAAAAAAATGAAATTGAAAGGAACCAGAGACAGATTGTGACTTGAAATGGTGTACCCGATGAGTTCGGCTATGATGTCTGTCTCCGTCCGTTTTCGGTTTTAGGTGTGTAAGTGGTTCGAGAGTGTATGTGTGTGTATGTGTGTGTGTATGTGTGTGTATGTGTGTGTATGTGTGTATGTGTGTGTGTCTGTGTGTGTGTGGTGTGTTTGTGTGTGTGTGTGTGTGTGTGTGTGTGTGTGTGGTGTGTGTGTGTGTGTGTGTGTGTGTGTGTGTGTGTGTGTGTGTGTGTGTGTGTGTGTCAATTTGAATAATCCATGTATCCTAAAGCTCACCCACAAGTATTCCGCGAAGCGGCGTGGGTGTGCACCTTGTGGTTTCATATTCATGATCAAAAGGGTTCTTAACAGTACTTCGTTTTTCCTGATCCTAAAGCAACATGAAGTTTTCTGTTAAGGAGGCGGCAAAAATCAACCTTTCGCTTTCAACGCTGGGAAATGTAATTAGCGCTCTCGTGGACGTCAAGTCTACGCATATTCCTTACAGGTGAGCAATGAATCCTGTTTGTAATGTTATCGTCCATTGTGTTTGCTTTCCAGTGCTAACAAGAAACAGAGATGAACAGCAATCAACTTTGCCTCAATTTGATAGCCAGTGTTACAGATCATGATCATACCTATTATGTAGACAGCCCTATCAGCGCGCAAGCAATTCGACGAGTGAGGACGAGTGTTTTGTGAATGACATGAGATGTCGTCGTTTTGACTGGGATAAACTTGAGGCCTGAGCTAAGGGTAATCAACCCAGCAAGCCGGTATTTGAGATCTCCGATATCGTAAGAAGTTGTAAGAGGTTCACTCCGAGAAGAATGATACTGTCACAGGCAGGCTGCAAACGTCTGCGAACATCAATCCTACAGGGTTCTATTGGGTTCCGCAAGTCTCTCACGGATGTTATTGATCGTTTGTGATAGTATTGAAGAGTGGACAATACCGTCCAGATTTCTGATTCAGTGTGTGACGCAAATACTTCAGTGGGCTGTGCTTCCCAATGATGATAAAGCATGGCATACCCGGTTTGTTGCCGCGTCTCACACCAAATAACGATCGCCCTGATAAGAAGGTCAACTGCATTGGCGCAGTAATTGCTGCCTCCTTATTGAGGCGGCGTATCCGTCAGAACTCGTAGAGGAAGTGTCGTTTTGTGCTGTGATCTGTTTGGCCTAGTTGTAGAGCTCGACTTGTTCAAGCCCTTATCGTTAGTTCCCTTCAAATCTGGACGTATGAAGTGGACTCAATTGTGACCCAGTGGTGGAACGATTATCACTTATCTTGTTGTCAGTTTGATTTGATTTGATTTGACTTATCTTCTTCTTCTTTGCAGCCACGTCGAGGGTTCTGTCATAGGTCCACAGTCCGGGCAAACGTCCGATTTACTGCTGTCAATCTTGCTGACGTAGGCCATAAGCATAGTAGAGTGACCACAGCGCAGCGATGCCAGGGTGCATCTGGCCCTCATTCCGAGTTGAGACTCGGATGTGCAGACCCGGGCGGCACCACTCCCAGGATGGGATTTACCGCAGCCTTTTCCATATGACACCGTACGAGCTGTGTGTGCTCCTCGCGCAACAGACGGAGTCGTTCTTGCTGTGAATCTTGCCATCTTTGCAGATTGACTTTGCTTGGAGCATCGGCGAATGGCTTTCTGATGTCTCTCTCCCTGACGGGGTTCAGCACTCTCCATGAGGGGTGGTTGGGTTGCTTTATGATATTGATTGATTTATTACACGGTAGAACCGTGTCAGAGACAACAACATAAATAAATACCCAAACGGCAATTGAGACTAAACGCACTAAAGTCAGTCGAACAATAATAGACAGATGGACCAACTGACTATTAAGCATACACCGGCACCATGGAGAAAAGAGATCTTACAAACATTACTCCTGGGACAACAGATAACTCTCAAGTGTCTTTTTGAATTCACTGAGTTTCCCCACTACAAAACCTGACCGAAGTAGTTTATTAAATTCAGACCCCGCCCTATTGACAAAGAAGTGCTGTCGTACATTGCGCCTGGCCCCAACGAGGTCCAATTTCACCGGTGCTCCCCTAGTGGTTGATGGTCTAAGGTTGAACAGTCGGCTAGCCTTGATACCAGCACTCCCATGAATGATCTTATACATCATTATCATATCAAACCTTCTTCTCCTGTGCTCTAAAGTGGTTAGGCCCAATTTAGCGTTCCTGGTGACATGGCACACGTTACCATCAGTCTCAAACCACGATGTCCTGAAGAAAACTCTACGTGTAAAAGTATTCTGGACTTTCTCAAGCGCGTCGATGGATCCCTTTTTGTATGGATTGAATACCACCGTGCCATACTCCATAGGTGGACGTATGTACGTTTTATACACCTCAGTCAGGACATTTGCGTTAGTAGTTGAAAGTGCTCGAAACGCGCTGTGCATCATCCTATTAGCCGTGGACGCGACCTGGAGGCAGTGATCATCGAAATTAAGATCATCCTTGATAAGAAAACCAAGGTCCTTAATCTCGCTGACCTCGCTCAACTGCAAACCGTCGATAGTATAGAAGCCACTAAAACGCCTCTTACCAAGCTTCATCACTTTAGTCTTTTCGCTGGAAAGCGGCAATTTCCATCCATTTGACCATTTGGCTACATCATTAAGAGCTTTTTGCAAACACTCCGAGTCTTCCATTGTCAAAATAGGTTTATACTACTTAAAGTCATCAGCGAATGCCGAACAGCCAACATTGTTCAAGGATATAATCGAGGGAAGCTCATACGTATAAATATTGAAGAGTATTGGCGAAAGCACTCCCCCCTGGGGAACACCACTAAGGACTGTAAAGGGAGAGGAGAACGTACTATTAAGCCTGACCCTGAAAGTTCTACCCGTGAGAAAAGCACGAATCCAAGCCACTATACGCGGATGGATACCCACTGTTTCTAGTTTGTTTACTAATTTGCGATGAGAAACTCTGTCAAATGCCTTGGAAAAATCAAGGTAAATAACATTCACACCTAGATCTTTGTCCAGCGCACGCGTCCAATCATCAAGTGACTCCAGCATCGCCGAAATTGTGGATTTGCCCTTTTGAAAACCATGTTGATGTTCCGAGATGATGGAGTGCTCCTCTAGATGGGCCATAATTCTTTTTTTCATTACTTTTTCGAAAAGCCTCGCAAAGATAGACGTGATACTGATGGGCCGGTAATTGCTGGGATCAGAAAACGGCTTCTTCTTCGGTATAGGAGTCACAAAGGATGTACGCCATCTGCTCGGAACATCTCCACGCATAAAACTCAAGTTGAAAATGTATGCTAGTGGCCCAACTATGGAATTAATGACCTTTTTAATGAAACACAATGGTAAGTGATCCGGCGTGTCGGAAAACGAATTAGGCCATTTGGCTAGTAGATCCGACAATTCACCCGGGAGAAACCAAACAGAGTCAGGCATAACAGGAAAAAGCGAAGGACTAACACGCTCATCCGAGCCAGTGTCATCAAGGAATGCCTTCATAAACACACTCGCCAGAAGTTGAGCCTTTTGAGCATCATCCACTACACTGGAACCATCTTCTCTCTCAAGACAACCCACATCAGACCTGCTTTTTAGCTTAGAGTTAAGGAACTTGTAGAATGAGTTCTTATTTTTGGATGCAATTACCTTTTTTTCCAACGCGCTATTGTACTTCTTCAAGCGTTTTTCGAAGATTGCCGTGATTCTTTTGTATTCGCACCAATCCTCCACAGAATTGCTATTACTCGCTACGTTCCAAGCTCGAGTTTTCCTGAGAGAAAGGTTTTCCAAGTGCCTAGGGAGACACCCTTTTTTTTTGAAGAGAATAAACAGATAGGCACGAACAAATCAATGGTGTGGTGCAGAATGGAAAGGGAGAGCTCATACTTAGCCTCCACGGCATCCACAGTACTCAGAGAGCCATACCAGTCAACGTTTTCAAGGTACTCATTAATACGCCGGAAGTCCGCCTTACTATAGACCCTTTTGAGGACCCTGTCATCTAACGCCTCGACGTGCACCTTCAGACTAAATGTGATCGAAGCATGGTCACTCGTACCCAATGGAGCAGCAACATCCACACTGTCAACCAAATCGTCCTCGTTGGACAGCAGAAGATCCAAAACATTACTACCTCGGGTTACGATTACATTATTTTGGGTAAGATTATGCGTAGCACACATATCCAAAAATTGTTTACCGTACAAGGAACCAGCCGTGGGGGTCTGAAGCGACCAGGATATTTCCGGGAGGTTGAAATCGCCCGTAACAATACAAGCCTGACGACAGGAAATTAAGTCGCCCAATGATTTCAGAAATTGATCGAACACCCCTGCGGAGCATGAAGGCACCCTATAAGCTACAATTATTCTCAGTGTTTTATTCCCCAGCATAAGGTCCGAACAAAGAAGCTCAAAACCTTCAGGATAACACTCCTGATACACCAACTTAGAGCAAAAAGACTTTTTGACTAAGAGAGCCACACCTCCCCCCTTTTGTGAGTTCTGTCACATCTGAGCAGATCAAACTGAGAGCATAAACCACCAAATAGCGAAACATCAGTGACGAGTGGGGTGAGCCATGTTTCCGACAGCGCAACAATGCCAAAGCCAGATTGTTGTATTAGTCCAATTAAACTATTAATATTTTTAGGAACCGACCGAATATTCGCGGAAAGACACCGTATATCGTTATTAGAAGTCCGAGGAATGTTTACATGTTTAAATCAGACGGAACTTGGGAAGAACAGACAGTGACTTCACTGGCAACATCAGGCACACTTAGGCTAGTAATCTGATCGTGAGAATCAATAACATAAACCGGCGAAGGCGATACAGGAACTGAGGAACTATTACAACTTGAAATCACAACGCTTTCTGCAATAGGTTGATCATTGCCTAGAGTCTGGGGTGAGAAGGATTGAGGTGGAGTGGATAGAGCAGTAGAAACATGCCTTTGTGTGAGATTACGCGCATTCCGAGCCTCGCGATTCCGGTTTAACTCCTCTTTTGTGAGGGTAGGCCTAATGTATATCCCTCTAGTGGAGAAAGACCGAAGCCGATGTGCTCTGCGCAATAGAAGTCCTTGGAAGAATGTGTTAGGTAATACAACTTTAACAAGCCGAGACCGGAGATTATTGGGCTTTCCCAATCTATACACTGCTTGTGGCAAACATTCGATTTCAAGGAAATCAAGAATTTCATAAATCACATCACGATCATGAGCAGCCCTATCTGTAGACGGAGATGTATCACAACACTCTGAGATACCTACAACTACAACAGATCGCAAACGCTCCTTCTCACTACAACAATGACTACTTACAGAGGAATCAGACATACTAATAGGTGGTGACAGAATAGGCGTCTGAACTGCAGGGAGCCCACGCTGGGCTTCCGCAAGCGCCTCTTTCAAGGATGAATTCTCTTTACGCAAAGTAATGAGATCACTATACAGCTCCATGTTCTTCGACACAATCAAACTCATCTGTTCTTGCATTTTAAAAATATGATTGACCAGTATTTTCAGATGCACTGGGGTTTTCTTGTCCGTGTGAAGCTTGTCCAGTGCGGTCGCCACATCCATCATACCATCCACGTCCACGTTATCCCCTTGAGAAGCATGAGCACCATTAGCATCACAAGCATTAACACCATTAGCATTAGCACCATTAGCATTAGCAGCATTCCGTGTTCGCATTATGATTGGAATAGGATTTTATCACTTCCACAACGAACGACGACCCGAGAGCGAGCTTGGCCGTAATTTACCTTTCAAGGTGGCTTGATGATAAACAATAGATATACAATTTCAGGATCCGCCACAGAATCCCTCGCAAGTTTTCCACCACGTATATACAGCAGCACAACACCAATGTACGCAGCAGGAAACGAGTCGATAAATCAGAACACGAGCCAGTCAATAGCATATATCACAGCCAAACGTCGAAACCATCGGTTGAGACCAGAATGTCAATGACCACGAAGTAATCGGCCACACAACCTTGAGATACTGGGTTAAAACCGGGAGGCGGCACAGCTCTCGTACAGTCACTCCATTCTGCGGACCACGCTTTGCACTGGTGATGAAAAAACTTCTCCCGAGCGCATAAGCGGCTTCCTTTCCTGATTTGAATACGCCGTTGTCGAATTCGATTGTGGAGACGGAAGCAGGCGAGCTCTTACCCGAAAGCTTTCGTAATACCTTCCAAGTGGCTGCACTATCCGTCTTGAAATCCAACTGCCCGGTGAACCTTTCCCACTCTTCTTTCTTGTGCCTGTCCAAATCCTTTCTGATCTCATCGTCAAGTTCAGCAACGACGGGGTCTAGATCGTTGACCGCTCTCCTGGTATCTCTTGCCCTGATCTTATCGAGGATCTCCCTTGTGAAATTTGGATAGAACGTCTTGACGCGACCGACAGGAATAGCCGCTTTCATGGCTCTGCGGATCGCGTCAGATAAGTGGCACTCTTTCTGATGCACGTAGCCATTCCACGGGTAATTTGCCGACAGGCGAAGCGCAACTTCACTGAACAGGCTCCAGTCTGCTCGGCCTAAATTAAGGTAAGAACGTTGACGAACACCAGAATAGGGTGCGAGAGAGTTGGAGAGATCGATATGGATAAAGACGGGGACATGGTCACTTGGCAAAGTGGTTGTGGTGGACCATGAGCAAGAGTTAGAGAGGTTGGACGAGACAAAAGATATGTCTGGGCTGGAAGATCGGCCGCTGGCAGGAAGACGAGTGCGCTGATCATCGTTTAAGATGACCAGGTCACACTCCTCTGCCCATTCCTCGACGTCATTTCCTCTAGCGTCAGAACCAAGTGATGAGCAAAAGGTGTGAACATTAAAATCGCCCGCGAAGACAACCGAGGATGAAAGGGAGCAGTCGTTTAGGCGCTTAAAGGCAGTGTTCACGATAAATTTCACTTCCGATATCTCCACGGCTCACGGAAGGTCTGGTGCCATTTATAGCAAGGCATGCTTAAAAAGGACACGAAAGACGCGTTTTTGAGCCAAAATAGGCCCTCCCTTGTTTACGTTGATTTTTGAGCGTGGAGGAATTGACCGCTAGAAGGATGATACCTATCAGTGCAATGAAGCGATCAGCTCACTTATCAGCACTTCCTTGACTTGATCATTCCTGTAATCTGAGTCTTCATTTGTTCATTCCGAGGGGGCGGATCTGGGGCACCAGGCGTGTCTGGGGCACCAAAACGCTTGTTTGCAGCCGTTATTTTGCCGCTCCTGGCTCGTTTTCTACCGTTCTTTCGACACTGGGAGCCTAGGATCCTTCTCGCCTATCATTTCACTGTGGAAAGTCAACGAGGATGATCATCGTGAACGCTGCCTTTGAGTAGAGGAATAGGTTTGTAAGATGGGGGACATGAGGTAGTGGGTGGAATATATATGTTGAAGAGAGAAATAGGTGTTTTGAGAGGGAGAAGGATTGGAAGGTACTCGAGAGTACCATCCGTGGGGGTGTTGGGTATGAGGTGGGAGGGGAGAGAAGATAAAACAAAGGTTGAAACTCGTCCACCAAGAGCTGACCTTGGAGCATGGAAGGCAGTGTAGCCCGGGATATTAGGATGAGGACGGGTAGGTGATGGAGATAGCTTGGTTTCTTGAACCATGATCACGTCTGGATGCTAAGTACGTGCGCAGAGAGCTCAGAAAGTTTGGCACGAAGGCCGTTGAGATTGATATGTACAATGGAAAGGGGGCGATTTGAGGAAGAGGAATCAGAGTTGGTAGGTGAAGAGCATAAAACACAGCACATAGGTACTTCTTCTTCTTCTGAGCGGGTCCAGGATTCCTTTCCACGCCGGCCCTTTGCAGGAGAATCCGAAGGAGAGACGCGGCGGCCAGCACCTCTCCCATGACAAAAACCCTCTTCGTGGACGTCGGTTTGCATAGAGGTGATCTTCTTTCCTCCACACTGCCAAGGCGTGAACGTACGACATCTCGGCAGCGGCTATTCCTGTCGGCCGCGTCAAGACTTTCTATCCAAATGTCACTAGGGAGATCCTCGATAAGATCAGGACAAGAGATGCCAGGAGAGCAGTCAACCATCTGGACCCCGTCGTTGCTGAACTTGACGATGAGATCAGAAAGGATTTAGACAGGCACAAGAAAGAAGAGTGGGAAAAGTTCACCGGGCAGTTGGATTTTAAGACGGATAGTGCAGCCACTTGGAAGGTATTACGAAAGCTTTCGAGTAAGAGCTCGCCTGCTACCGTCTCCACAATGGAATGCAACAACGGTGTATTCAAATCAGGAAAAGAAGCCGCTTATGCGCTCGGTAGAAGTTTTTTCATCACTAGTGCAAAGCGTGGTCCGCAGAACAGAGTGACTCTACGAGAGCTGTGCCGCCTCCCGCTTATGAGCACGGCCGAAGCGTTCACTTCGACGCAAGTTGAGAAGGTTATAAAGGATATGCGGAATTCAAAAGCGGTTGGTCCAGACGGGATATGTCCTGCTGTCTTGAAGAAGATACCGAATGAAATCCTACCGCTTCTCACTGATTTGATAAACACCTCGTTCAGTTCGTGCACCATCCCACAAAATTGGAAGACAGCTAACGTCGTGCCGCCGCCCAAGCCGGGGAAACCTCAGGCTTCAGCAAAAGGATGCAGACCCATTAGCTTGCTGTCCACGTTTGCAAAGGTATCCGAAAAACTGATCGTAAAGGATCTTACAGAGCACAATGAGAACCAGGTGTTTCAGCACGGATTCAGAAAGCTGCATTCCACCACGACAGCTCTATTGGAAATTACAAGTTTTGCCATAGATAGGTTCAATGCCCAGAAGCCACAGAGAACTGTGGCTGTTGCCTTAGATCTTACCAAGGCATTCGACACAGTAAACCATGGAGTTCTGTCAAGCAACTTACTGAAGTCATCAATACCGCCGTGGCAGAAACGCTGGATATCTGCATTCATCAAGGGCAGACGAGCCAGAGTTATGTTCCAGAACCATGTATGTAATAGTATTCCTATTGCAGCTGGAGTCCCGCAGGGCGGCGTTTTATCGCCTGCTCTCTTCAGTCTGTACCTAGAAGACATGCCCGCTCCTCCCCAGGATATCAAGGTGGTCGCCTATGCCGATGATATGACAATAATGTGTCGGGATCGAGATATAAATGTGGCCGCCTTCAAGATCAATCAGTACCTGGTCACACTGAAAAGCTTTTTCGACCGCAAAATGCTAAAGATCTCGACATCCAAATCGTCGGTACCCGTACTCACAACGGATCCATCAGAGCACAGCGCCCACCCGCATGTCGAGTGGGACGGAGATCGATTACCTGCTGCTCGCTTTCCCAAACTGCTCGGTCTGGTGCTCGATCCATCGCTCAAGTTTCACAAGAACACCGAGCAGAAGCATGCCGTCGTCAAAGCGAAGCTTAATGTGCTCAGAGCCTTGGGGGGTACATCATGGGGCAGTAGCAAGGAAACTATTATCAGGACCTACAAGGCCATACTTCAGCCCGATCTGGGGTACGCTGCACCGGTGTGGCAGCACTTGGTATCAGAAGCCTCCTAGACCAAAATGCAGCGTGTACAGAATGCCGCACTTCGTACAGCTACCGGATGTGTAAGAAGTTCCCCAGTCGAGCACTTGCATGCGGAGACACGATTATTGCCAGTGAAGGAGCACTGTCAGCTACAGGCCCAACAATTCTTCATCAATATCATAAAGCAACCCAACCACCCCTCATGGAGAGTGTAGAACCCCGTCAAGGAGAGAGACATCAGAAAGCCATTCGCCGATGCTCCAAGCAAAGTCAATCTGCAAAGATGGCACGATTCACAGCAAGAACGACTCCGTCTATTGCGCGAGGAGCACACAGAATTCGTACGGTGTCATCTGGCAAGGGCTGCGGTAAATCCCATCCTGGGAGTGGCGCCGCCCCGTGTCTGCACATCCGAGTCTCAACTCGGAAGGAGGGCCAGATGCACCCTGGCATCGCTGCGCTGTGGTCACTCTACTATGCTTATGGCTCACGTCAGCAAGATTGACAGCAGCAAATCGGACGTTTGCCCAGACTGTGGATGCCAAGGCCACGATACGGCACATCTGTTTAATTGTCCGGAGAGACCAACCACGCTGACCACAATGGATCTATGGACGAATCCATTACTGGTCGCCCAGTTCTTCAACCTATGACAAAACTCTCGACGTAGCTGCAAAGAAGAAGAAGATAAAACACAGCGAAAAGCAGAGTTATGATGCCTCACAGAACTGGGACCCAAACAGGAGAGATGCACCCACCTTTGGCATCCGAAGCACTGGACGCTGGTATGTCTCCAGGTAACATCCTTGCCGCACGTGGCGCATAGGTACTTCTGAGCGGGTCCAGGATTCCTCTCCACGCCGGCTCTTACAAGGGAAGTGTTTAGAGTGGTAAACGCATCTGGCAGAACGACTAGTATCGTTAGTATCTCTAGTGGCTCAATAGTAAATTGCGCAGTATCCAGCCTTGAGCTGCAGGTTCCAAGAAGTTACAAGCTTAAAAAGGTCGTTTTTTGTGCTTTTTGTACCCTCCAGAAAGGGCACTAATCTTTCGAAAATTCGGAAACGGACCCCATAAATGTGTTCACCGCCCAAAACTACCCCCCTGAGCAAAATTTGGGTGAAGGCGCATTTTCCGTACTTTGTCTAGGCTAACCGCGTTTTGGACTTTTACGGATTTTCGGTTGGGCGAATATTTATACCGATTAGAGGGCTCTGGAAGCGTTTTAGAAAAATGTTCCAGATTTGACTTTAAATTCTCCCAGGGTGGTATTTTGGGGCGCCGATTATGACTCTGTAGTTTATTAGTCGATTTTCCAAAGTTTTCGGCTAATTGCGTTCAAAGCTTCCCAACCGGGAAAAATTTCGAGGGAAAAACGCCACTTTCGAGATTTTCGGAGTGCTGCGGTAGATATTGCTCAAATTGTTCCTATCGGGGTTATTTGAAGTGTTGAACACGAATCTGGAGTCCGTTTATCGATTTTTTGCAATTTACGGTAGATTACGGTGGGTATACGGTAGTTTGGTCAAAATCTCAGATTTTACTCAAAAATTGTATACGGGGATTATTTGGTGTGGAGAATACGAATTTGACGTCCGTTTGTCGACTTTCAAATGACTAAGGTGGCTTTTGCCCCCTAAATGACATGTTACCTACCGTAACCTACAGTAAACCTCAAAACTTTGAGAAATGGACTCCAGATTCGTGTTCACCACTCTAGATTACCCCTACATACAAGTTTCGGGCTAAACCCGAGAAAATTTTTTGAAACTCGCAAAAAAATGCCTGGCCTTTTCGCCCTTGCCTTTTCGCGAGGCTTAAAAAATGCTCATAACTTGTTCGAACCTGCAGCTCGGGGCGGGATACTGCTCCTTTTTTACTATTGAGCCAGAAGAGATACTAACGATACTGGTCGTTTTCGCAGATGCGTTTACCACTCTAAACACTTCCCTTGTTAGCAGGAGAATCCGAAGGAGAGACGCGGCCGGCCAGCACCTCTCCCATGACAAAAACCTTCTTCGTGGAGGGGGTGACGTCGGTTTGCACAGAGGTGTTCTTCTTTCCTCCACACTGCCACGGCACGAACGTACGACATCTCGGCAGCATTTGACTTATAATACGGTAGAACCGTGTGATAGATAAAGAACAAAACGAAACACCTAAACGGCAAGTTGAATAGACTAAAGTTAGAGGACAATAATAAAGTAAATAGATAAGCTGACTACGAGGCATACACCGGCACCATGAAGAATGAGATCTTATAAACATCGCTCTTGGGACAACAGATAACTCTCAAGCGTCTTTTTGAATTCAGTGAGCTTCCCAACTACCAAACCTGACCGAAGCAATTTGTTGAATTCAGACCCCGCCCTATTGACAAAAAAGTGCTGTCTTACATTCCGCCTGGCCCCAATGAGGCCCAATTTCACCGGTGCTCCCCTGGTGGTTGACAGTCTCAGGTTGAACAGCCGGTTAGCCTTGATACCAGCACTCCCATGAATGATCTTATACATCATTATCATATCAAACCTCCTGTGCTCTAGAGTGGTTAGGCCCAATTTAGCGTTCCTGGTGATATCACACACGTTGCGATTATTCTCAAGCCGCGATGTTCTGAAGAAAATTTAACATGTAAAAGTATTCTGGATTTTCTCCAGCGCATCTGTAGATCCCTTTTTTTATGGATTGAATACCACCGTACCATACTCCATTAGAGGACGTATGTACGTTTTATACACCTCTGTCATTACATTTGCCTTGGTAGTAGAAAGTGCTCTAAACGCGCTGTGCATCATCCTTTAGCCATAGACGCGACCTGGAGGCAATGATCATCGAAATTAAAATCTTCATTGACAAGAAAACCGAGGTGTTTAATTTCGCTGACCTCGCTCAACTGCATACCGTCAATAGTATAGAAGCTACTAATTCGCCTCTTACCAAGCTTCCTCACTTCAGTCTTTTCACTGGAAAGCGGCAATCTCCATTCATTTGACCATTAGCTCTGGCGTTTGCTATGGCGACTGGAACACTTTTCGATTTCTTTTCCTCTTATTTTTTTAACAGTGAAGGAGATGCCGAAAGGAAAGATGAACTCTGCCTTTGATGTCTTGCTTGCGAGACCACTCATTCAGTACTCACTATACAAGGCCTCACAAAGTCTGAAAATGGCTAGGCAAGACAACTAGTTGCTGTCCTGCACTTTCTGCTGATTTTATGCGAGATTTTCCGAGTGGTTGACATCAAAACTGTTCCAGAATCGTAGTCTCAATGAGTACTACATAATTTTTTCTAGGAACTCAAAGCTGACACGTTTGCTTCAAGACTCACTGGGTGGCAATTCGAAGACGGTCATGGTTGGTAGTTTATTACTCCTCAGAATTTATAAAAATTTCCACAAATCTTGAACTGGGTAGTTCTGGTAAATTAATGGTAATTGCGTTCTATTTACAGATAGCAAATATTGGTCCTGCTTCGTATAACTATGATGAATCATTGTCGACGCTGCGCTACGCCAATCGTGCGAAGAACATTCAGAATGTGGCAAGAATAAACGAGGATCCAAAAGACGCTCAGCTGAGGAAATATCAGCACGAAATTGAAATGTTACGGAAGCAACTAGCAGGTGCGATTTTGTTAAGCCCGAAAATGGGAAATTTAAACCTTGACTTTACGTTGAAATTTCCTATGAAAATTTCATGCTGGAGTAGCTTAGAAACTGATATTTGCCCGGATGCAAAGGGTTTTGACCATATCCTTCTTGGGGATCGCTTTGAAATGGTTAATGATGCCAAAGTCGATATCAACTCTATCTGTGACTACTTTCCTTATGTCAGAAGAGGATGCTGAATTTGATAACATGAACGAATCTGCATGGGAGCAGCGCATGCAAGAGATGGAACAGAATCTGGAGAGAACTCGCGAGGAACTGGCAGGAAGAGATGCGGAAGACGACGAAACAAGAGCTCTTGTCCAACAAATGCTTGAAAGGTAGACCTCATCATTAGGTTTCTGTACTGTTTTGCGTTGGCTCCAACTATGTCGTTCCTTCTGTATTGCTATCGAATTCCAGGGAAGCAGAGTTGAAACGTGTCAGGGCCGAGCATGCTGAATTACGTTCTAAGCTTAGTCAGATGGAGAGCAGGCTCATTATTGGAGGAGAAAATATGCTGGAGAAAGCAGAGGAACAGGCGAGGCTGCTTGAGGAAAGCAATCGGTACGTGGCTGACTGTAAAGGATTTATAAATGTAGTTTGACATACAGATAGAATCGTAATGTGATTTGATCTACATGGTGCTTTTTAAATTAGGTTCCAAAATTTTCATGTCTTACCACGCAAAAATATGAGCGTCGCTATTCATCTTGTACAGCCTGTTCTTCTCATCAAGTCCTTCTCAAAATGCACAGTTTCGGAGCGCAAAACAGTTTTTGAAAGAAATGGTGAGCAAAAGTCTGAAGGGTCTTCGATTTTCACAGTTGAACACGTCGCTAAATCAGCGTCGCTAACTGTTACGCCGCATGTGATCAAGGAGATCTGCTCCAATGGGGCCATTTCGAAGCAGAATGTGTCTGCTTGAAAATGTATCATAGCTGAAGTCCTTGGACCCTCTAATAAAATAACGCGAGAGCGAATCGCCGCAATTCAATTTGGGGCCGGGTCAATGTTCAAAATAGCTGCATTTTTGCCACCTTTTTTCGTTTTTTTGACGACGTCCAGGCGTCAAACGTGCAGCATAAGTGTCCCTGAAAATTTCCTGCCGATTTGCACACACATTACGAATTCTTCTCAAAGCTCGAGAAAGTCGATCGATTATCGATTTTCTTGAAAATCAATGAGAAATACAAAATTAGATGAAGAATCTTCAATCGTTCTGACCACAAAATCGGCCGCCTCGTTGTCTTCAAGGAGTGCGAAGGATAAAGAAATTGTGAGTGCCCTGAAATTTGGTCACATTTTACTTCAGAGGGATTTTACGCCCCTAAAATTTGGCACGAATTGAAAGAGAGGTTCATAGAAAAGATCACACCAAGAAAACGATTAGGCACTCAAATTTGTCGACGGGTGAGATTTGAAATCGTGCCACCATATTTAAAAAGCACTATTTAGCTAGCAAAAACTGACTTGTTCATAAAGTGCATTCTAAAACCAGAAAGACACTTCTTGAATTGACAATATCGCCTCTCATTCGAAGATTCATGACAGGGCACCAACACTGAAGGATTCAGCATCATCAAAAACTAAACCGAAAGTGTTTTCCGAACATATCTCCATCCATTGTTAGGTAAATTAGGTAAAGATAAAGTTTTACAAAGAAATTATCGATTATCTAATGTTTCAAAACGATAGAGCCACCATCGTCGATTATTGTCCGGAATGAAATTGCTTTCTTCCAATCGATTCGAAATGACGTCATATGTGCTAGGCAATCTCTGAGGCCTAGTTCATACTAGCCGCGACAGCGACAGTGCTTTTGAACCATATCGACTTTCTGCCGATATCTATCCCAAACACGATGTCGCGTCGCCCGTCGCTGGAAGTGTGCACTAAGCCTGATACCTACCATACTTCGCGGAATAGTGCTGTGAGTCGGACATCAAGCTCGAATTTCTGCTCTGTGTTTTTTTTTTTCGTTTTGCAGGTTTCCCAAGTTGTTGCATTGCTTCTAAAGTTGGCCGACGAAGTAGCGTGGCAGACCATCATATGGGAGATGAAGCCTCCCATGGGAAGAGGGAATCCTCCAGAAATCCTCGCTCGCTATCCGGCCTTGACGATCGTAGGATACAGCGCTTGTTGTGAAACTCCACTGCCTGCGCCAAAGGGATCAGGAAGGAATCATTGGTCTCTGCTCCGAAATTGGAAGTCTACGGAGCGGTTAGTGACAGTCTCAGCTTTCTACGAGAGTCGGTGGCGTTACCCGAAGTGAGAGCTGCTCTCTACGAGAGTTCTCACCTCGAGTTTGCACGCGGGAATGCGAAACAAAATAGGACATTCAAATTGTTGTCAACATTCCGCCCGCTTCCTCAGTGCTTCAAGTCCAGGTGATCCTTTCTTACAAAAATATGTTTAATCTGGGCGATCTCGATGGAATCTACGGCTACTAGCGCGACCTGAGAAGGAAACCGCTCATTTTCAGCAGACGAGATTCAAGAGGCTGAAATGTCTCAGTGTTCCGTCCACGTTACAGGGTGCAAACCCAAGCTGGGTTCCTATTGTGGCGAGCCGCTCGCACTGGGACTATCTCCACCGGCTCTCGTGCAGTGTTGAGTATGCTGCTAACCGCTCTCCAGACTTTAAATTTTGGAGCAGGGAGCGACATATGCCTCCTGAGCCGAATGGCGAAGGCAGTTGAGTTCCACTCCATGCGCTGTATCCTACGAATGTCAAGGCTGAACAGCGAGCGAGGGCCTCTGGAGGATTCACTCTTCCCGTAGGAAACTTAATTTCTCCAGAAACGTTTGCCAAGTTACTTCGTCGGCCAAGTTGAGAATCAATATAACAACTGGTGTGACTTGCAGAGTAAAGAGCGAGAATTCGGGCTTGATCCTTAATGACGGCGTGGTTTCGAGAGGAATCGTAGGTCTTGAAGAGATGACCACATTCTCTAAGCATGGACGTTAATCGCACCGGATTTGAAGAAGGAATGAGAAAAAAGAAGAATGAGATGCTGCCGAGATGTCGTACGTTCGTGCCATGGCAGTGTGGGGGAAAGAAGATCATCTCCGTGCAAACCGACGCCAACCCCTCCACGAAGAGGGTTTTTGTCATGGGAGAGGTGTGGCCGCCCTCAGTTCTCCTTAAGCCCCGTTCATAGCTGGTCGCTTCGACTTGAAGTCGAAGCGACCAACAATACTGCCGCGATCTGAAATCGCTGGACGAGGCGATTTGAAATCGCTCCGTCCTCCGATTTCAAATCGCTCGGGCGGCGTAATTTCGCGTGAAATAGACGGACAATTGCGGACCGCGCCGCAGGAATGATAAAAAGCATTTTTCTCGGGATTTTTACTCATTTTTTGTGACATTGTTGACCTTACCTTCTAAAAAAAGAGTTTTGCAGAGTTTTCAAACAAATAATGGTTCCAAAAAACGATGGGGTGGAATCTGCATGAGCAAAAACTTGAAACTACGACTAAAGTTACTAATTGCTAGAAGCTCTGCATGAAATGTGATTTCTCGGTATCCTTATTATATTTTTTCGTCTCTATCATCGTAAATGTGTCATAAATACACGTTTTTCCCTTTCACATGCCGTATTTTATGCCAGTGAACTGTGACGTCTGCAATTTTGCGCCACATACCCAAGGTTGTGACGAAAAATTGCGGACTAGTCGCTTTGACTAAACGAATCGCTATCATGGAGGCGACGCGATTAGTCGAAGCGACCTAACAAAATCAAGCAGATAGCTCCGACCAGCTATGAAATACCCCAGTCGTTCGGCGATCGCGACTGAAACTGCAAACTGTTCCAAACCGTCGCGGCTCAGTACAAGATCTGTTGGCGCGATGCATTTTGTAACTGTTAGCAGTGCCGCGACTAGTCGAAGCGACCTGCTATGAATGAGCCTTTAGGATTCTGCTTCAAAGGGCTGGCGTCGAAAGGAATCCAGGACCGGCTCAGAAGAAGAAGCGCCCATGTGCCACATGCGACAGAAATGTCACATGGAATGGAACCAGCGTACAATGCTTCGGTTGCTAAAGGTGGATGCACCTCTCTTGTTCGGGTCTCAGTTCTGTAAGGCACCACGATTCTACCTTTCTTTTTCTTCTTCTTCTTCTTCTTCTTCTTCTTCTTCTTCTTCTTATCGGCCACATCAGAGCTTCTCCTCGTAGGCGTAAAAAGGCAGCCACACCGCACGGGTTCTTCCACATATCCATAATTGTTAGAGAGGTCGACCTTGCAGGACATGAAAATAAATTAAATGATTCGTGCCCTGGGTTGTGGCAGTCGGGACATTCGTCAGGGATCGACGAATCGATCTTATGGACGAAGGCTTTGAGGTGTGAGGAGTGTCCACAACGTAGACCTGCTAGGATGACACGTGTACGTCTGGGTAGGTCCATTTCGCTGCCATCGATCGGGGGGGGGGCACGTCACCAAGAATTGGATTCAGGGGAGCACTGGAAAGGTATTCTGTGACGAATCGGGTGTGCTCCATTTGCAACAGTCTGCCGCGATTGAGCTCCGACGTCGCCCATCGTTGACGATCCAAGACAGACTGCAGCATGAAGTGGCGAGCGAATATGTCGGAAATGGGGACCAGATGAGAGGAGGGGGAAACTAGGGTGTGTGGAATTCCTTACAATGCCAACATGGAATTGTTGCGACTGGAGTTCACAATACTGCTTTACAGCAAGCAGCGAACACTCTTGACGTAGATGAGATACCGGTGTGGATATAGGGCGTCCAGTGATCACGCGTCGAGCAGTGTTCTGTGCACGCTGAAGCTTGCTCCAAGAGGCTTCCGGCAAGGGTCTTGACCATATTGGGGCTCCAAGAGGCTTCCGGCAAGGGTCTTGACCATATTGGGGCTCCATATTCCAGCACCGGCTGTACTATAGCCCTATAGGTGGTTCGCAAGATTTCCTCAGAGCTACCCCATGTAGTGCCTGCTAGCGAACGTAGAATGTTGTTACGTGTGTTGGCAGCAGCAGCTCGAATACGTGTGTTTTCGTGAAAACGCAGTGACAGTTCCAGGAATACACCGAGTAGACGAGGGTGTTTTGATAAGGGCACCATATTTCCTTCCCAAATAACCTTGGGATGCAGCTTGTGTTCGACAGTCGCTGTAGTTCACTAAGAAACTTGGTTGGAGAGACCTTTAGCTGCTTCGATTCCAGGAACTTAGCCAGACTGACGAGGTATTTATTCATCTCAGCAGTGGCTCGACCGATGACAGGGTAAGTTCAAATAATAGCGATGTCGTCCGCATATAGACATAAGTGGATGTTTGATGACGGCTTCGGCACATCAGACAGATACAAAGAAAACGGCCTGGGAGATGAAACTCCACCTTGTGGGACGCCTGCCTTCAGGGGCACAGACTTCGACAAGTGTCCATGAAATTTCACACGAATGGAACGATTTTTGACAAACTTGTCAGCCCATCTTTTGCACCAGTCAGGAATAGTAGAGTCCAGGATCGATTTAGACAGCAGCGGTATACTGACATTATCGAAGGCAGCGGTTAAGTCAACTGCCACGACTATACTTCTGCCAGCTGGAGGTTTCATGTTGAAGCCAGCAATTATGTGTTCTTTGATGGACGTAAGTGCCGTGATGGTAGAGTGGGCCTTCTTGAAGCCATGTTGATGCACGTTATGACGCAATGCTTCTTGGCTGTGCGGGTTGATGAATTTCTCCGCTAACTTAGGAATAGGGGACAAAAGGGAGATGGGTCGATGCGAAGTTGCTTGATCTTGTGGCTTGCCAGGCTTGAGAATCGGTAGAACAATTGCTTGCTTCCACCTAGCGGGAATGACACCTGTGCTGAATGACGAGTAGACTAGATCACAAAACAATTCTAGGAACTGTTTCGGCAAATGCTTGAGATGGACGGCTGACACGCCGTCAGATACCTCGGCTCTCGAGTTCTTCATGGACTTGATGAGGGAAGGCATCTCAGTGGCAGTTATGGCAGGTACATCTTGTCGGCTGAGCTTCCCTATAGACCGGAGAGTGAGCCTGTTGGAACGATCACGGCGGGACGTCGCTGAAGCAAAGTGTTTTCCAAGTCGGCATGCAGCCTTAAATCCGGACTCGATTTTCCCGAAGGGAACTCAAGCATGTTGCGATCCGCTGCCAATTTCTTTCCAGACAACCGCTTAAGAATGCTCCAGGTCTTCTTTGCATCAGTGTAGAAATTCAAGGATTCAGTGAACTCCATCCATAGCATCCGCTTGTAATCATTCAGCCTTTTGGTGATCTCATCAGACAGTAGTTGAATGCTGGGATCTCCAGGATCAGCTCGGCGTTTCTCGTCCCGTAATTCGATCAGCTCCAGGACATCTTTGGGAACGTTAGGATGAAACGTTCTAACGCGCCCTTTAGAAATTGCAATTCTGGAGGCATTGCATATGGCGTCAACGATGAACTTGTCCTTCTCATGAACGGAGCCGGTGAGCGGATAGTAGGCTACCCGACTGAGTAACACCCCCTTAAACATGACCCAGTTAGCCTTACGATAGTTGGTGTACAATTTGCTACGCGAGTCTATGAAAGGTGCTAGGTGACTATTGAGGGACAAATCCAATGAAGAACATATGATACATGATCGCTGGCCATAGCTATAGCAGTGGATCAGTTACAGGAAACCGCTAGAGAAGATGATACAAAAGTGACATCAAGAGAGGACGGCCTGCCCGTGGACGGAAGGCGAGTGGGGGCGTCCTCGTTAATGGCAACAAGGTCACAATCCTCAGCAAAAGGCTCAAGTAGTTCCCCTCTCTCATCGGGATCTAGAGAGGAGAACCAGGATGTAGAGTGAGCATTAAAATCGCCAGACATGACAACAGAAATCGATGGGAGGGCAGTGTGCACAGATTGCAAAAATGGAGTGGGGTCAAACGAACTAGGACTCGAGAAGGTGGGGGGAATATAAACATTGACGATATCTATAGGGCAACTTTGCAATACAACAGAAACACCTATACATTCTACAACATTGTCATTAGGGATAGGAATGAGGTGGGAGGGTATTGAAGATTTCACAAACGTAGACACGCCACCACCATGGGATGTGCGGGGAAGGTGGTAAGACGTATAACCAGAAAGGCGGGGCAAGGAGGGTGATACACTAAGTTTTGTCTCCTGAAGGAGGATGACATCTGGAAGAAAGCGTCCAATGTAAAATGTGAGTTCAGCTAGTTTGGCACGCAGGCCATTGATATTGAGTTGAAAAATGTCTAGACTATAAAGAGGAACACTAGGGGGAGAGTTAGAGCAAGAAGTACAACAATAAGCATCAGTGTAGTCATTATAGCTGGTTAACCCCGAACATTTGAGGTGTACCCAGCCGAGGCAACCACCGCACTGGACGCTCGCATGTTGAGCCGCTAATCCACAGTGACAACAGGGTAATATATATATATATATATATATATATATATATATATATATATATATATATATATATATATATATATATATATATATATATATATATATATATATATATATATATATATATATATATATATATATATATATATATTTATTTATTTATTACCTAGGCAAGCCTATGTAGTCAAAAACAATGTTCAAAATGACCGCGAAATACGAATGAACCATAGGAAGTTGAAAGCATGGAAACTAGAAAAAAACAACATAGCGGAACAGAAAAGAAAAGCGCATTGCTGTAATAATCAACCTAAAGAAAGGAATCAAAAGCTATCCAGCCAGTCAGGAAGGGCTACTTGTTCGATCAGCCAGCTCAAATTTTTCTCGAATGAAATTTTTGAATGACGTAAAGTTGGAAGGAATGGAATGATTTCTACCAAGGTTCTCAAAAATGGGTATTGTTCTGTTGACGAAAAAGTGACGCCTGCAATTGAGGTTAGATGTGTAACGGTGGAGTTTGATGGGGCCACCCCTAGTGGTTGACTCCCTCGTTGTCACAAGGTCCTCAGGTTTAAGACCGAAATCTACGCCAAACAGGATCTTGTGGAGAAGAAGTTAGTCATTCTCTACTCTTCTGAGGGATAACGGTTTCAAATGAAATAGCTCATTTCTCTGCACGGAATCGGGTATGCGGCCATAAACGAAACCATGCATCCTAATAAACAATTTCCTACGCGGAGTCTTGCTGCGTGGCCCTGGGTTCCTCCCAACGCCAGTTCGTAGTAGTAGAATATGAAGGAGTGCGGCAGCTCGCCATTCGCACTCTCATACAGAAAAAACTCCTCGTGGAGTAGTTGATGCCCGTTTGATGAGTCTCCTTGGTCTTTGTAGTCGACTCCACAGATCCACCACCCGTAGGTTGAGCATCTCGGAGCTCCCTTCTACCTTTCGTTGTATTGTGTGCTCCGCCGCCAGTCGTTCTAATTCTTCAGCTACCAACCGCCCCCTCTCTATTGTTCACATAAATCTTAATGGCCTTTGCGCCAAGCTTTCTGAATTGTCTCTTTTTGCACGTACTCATCACCCGGATGTTATCATGGTTCAGGAAACCGAACCCTCTCCCCCTGCTACTACTCGATACCCAAACATTCCGTGCTACACTGAATATCATATTCCAAGATCATCTCTCGGAGGCGGAGTGTCTACATTTGTTCTATCCTTGCTTCTCTGTTATCTAATTCCAACTACTCCAAGGGATGGCACTCTCGAGTGCGTCCCCATCCATATGTCTCTCAAAACACCCCTATCTCTTTTGAATGTATACATTCCCCCAACTACCTGCTGTCCATCCTCATACATCCCTATCCCCCTTCTCAAGCAGCTTTATGACTGCTCTCTCTTTCCCTCAACTGTCTTTGCGGATGACTTCAATGCTCACACTTTTTTGTCGTCGCTCGATTCTGATGCTAGGGGAAAAGAAGTCGAACAATGGGCGGAAGAGTGCGATCTGGTTATCTTAAAGGCACAGTCCAAGCTCAGGGAAGAAATGTGAGATTCCCTCATAATTGTAAAGTAGACCCACCCCTATAACAGCTTTCAAGTGCCAGATCTCGATTCCTCCGAATAAGCGAGACATGGGAGGAAGCCATCCTGGGGCTCCCACATCGGGAAGCCACTTTAGCACGCCCCTTTTACAATTTTTCGGGCTCAGCAGTGGCTAGATGAGCGATGATGTTCGATCATTAGCCCTGTTCTTCCTTCCATTCTCAGCCTCTCTCTTTATTCAGGTCAGCTCGCATACATCGCTTGCAAATGACGGGAGTTACAAGCCTCGGACAAATCGTCCACTATGCTTCTGCACCTCAATTTTTAGGGGCCATAACTCCTTTGCCAGGGGGTCTTGTATGATTCCATAGACGCCTTTAAAAGATGGCCAGCCCACTCGTCTCCCTGCCAACGGCCGATCATCTAGCCCAGACATCTCCCTTGTCTCTTCTAATCTCTCTAATGCCTGCTCTTGGTCTACATCCACAGCTATTTCCAGTGATCACATTCCTTTCTTTGTCAATATCAATCTCTCTAACTCTCTTGCTCCCTATACTGGTGTTCGTCATCGTTATTATCTTGATTTAGGCCTTGCAGTCTGGAACTTGTTCAGGGAGGTTGCACTCCGCCAAGCGGCCGGTTATCCGTGGAATGGCGATGTACACCAGAAGGAGCCCCACTTATCTGAAGCTATTCAGAAGGCTATGAAAGCCGCAATCCCTGAAGGTCCTTTTCCTTTTTTGTCATTGTCACCAGGGATACACTGCAGAAGATAAGGACTAGGGACGCAAAGGGAGCTGCAGATCATCTTGACCCAGACATCGCTGAGCTGGATAATGAAATCAGGAGGGACCTAGACAGGCATAAGAAGGAATCTTGGGAAAAGTTCACTGAGAGGATGAACTTCAAAAGTGATGCCGCAGCAACGCGGAAAGCCTTGAGAAAGATTTCTGGAATGTTCACCTCCGCCAGCAATTCTACCATTAAATTTGACGGCGGGGTTTTCAAGTCAGGGAAAGAAGCAGCGTATGCTCTTGGAAAGCATTTCTTCATCACTCGGACGACAATAGGGAAGCGGAATAGAGCAACTGTTAGAGAACTCTGTCAGCTCCCACTCATGGATGGAAATGATGCAGTCACACCCGCGCAGGTAGAGAAGGTGATTAAGGAGATGAGCAATTCGAAGGCAGTAGGACCAGATGGTTTAAGCCCAGCATTACTGAAGAGACTGCCCAGCGAACTTCTGCCCCTCGTCGCCGACGTCATCAGCTCATCGTTTCGGACATGTATACTACCACAAGATTGGAAAGTTGCACGCGTTAAACCATTGCCAAAGCCGGGTAAATCACCATCTACGGCGAATGGATACCGACCAATCAGCATTCTCTCACCTGTCGCTAAAATTGCTGAAAAACTGGTTGTGGAGGAACTTTCTGAGCAAAATAGCAAACAACAGCATGAACATGGTCTCCGCAAACTACATTCCACTACGACGGCCTTGTTGGAAACTGTGAGCTACGTTCTGGACGGCTTCAATGCCAAAAAACCCCAGCGTACTGTTGGTGTTGCCCTTGACCTTACGAAGGCATTTGACACTGTCAATCTCGGCATACTGTCAGAGAATCTGTTCAATTCTACCATTCTGCCCTGGCAGAAGCCGTGGGTAACCGCACTCACAAAAGGACGTCGGGCAAACGTGCTATTTCAGGGGCACGTCTCCAATAGGATTCCCAATGCCGCCGGTGTTCCTCAAGGAGTTTTATTGCCTGCTGTTTTCAGTTTATATCTTGAAGACCTGCCCGTTCCCCCTCAAGACATCAAGGTCGTTGCATACGCTGATGATATCACTATTCTGTGCCGGGATCGCGACATAAATGTAGCCGCCAATAAGATCAACGACTACTTGATTGAGTTGAAATGCTTTCTCGATCGCAAAATGCTCACGGTCTCTGCTTCCAAATCGTCCGTCACTGTTTTTGCTACTGATCCGGCGGAGCACAGTGCCCATCCCATGGTCAACTGGAACGATGTCCGCTTGCCTGCCGCCCGATTCCCGAAGCTGCTCGGTCTCGTTTTGGATCCTTCGATGAAGTTTCGTGAGAACACAGCAAAAGCAAGCAGCAATGAAAACAAAACTCAACGTCCTACGTGCCCTTGGCGGGACTTTGTGGGGGGTGCAGCAGAGAAACTATCCTGACCACGTACAAGGCCATAGTACAACCTGCCTTGGAGAATGCTGCACCAGTCCGGCAGCATTTTGTGTCGGATTCATCATGGTCAAAGATACAGCGAGTTCAAAATGCTGCTCTTCGAATCTCCACGGACTTTGCGAAAAGCTCTCCTATAGGGCATTCACACGCCGAGGCCCGCATTCTACCAGTGAGAGATCATTGCCAACTCCAGGCGCAACAGCTGTACATAAACATCGTGAAGCAGCCAAATCATCCGTCGCGAAGAGTATTAGACCCCGTGAGAGAGATGTATAAGAAAGCCATTTGCTGATGCTCCCATGAAAATCAATATACAGAGTTGCACAAACGCACAACAAGGAGTTTCTGAACCTGTGACAAGACCCCTCTCAGTAGCTGCAAAGAAGATTCATGTCACGCCATGGATCTTCGAATCAGAAACAAAGTTATATGTTTCGTGCTATGGTATATCGTTTTGATCTTCTTCTTTGCAGCCACAGAGAGGGATCCCGTCACAGGTTCAGAAACTCGGTCACTAGCGTTGGGTTCATCCACAAATCCATTGTCGTCAATGTAGTCGCTCTCATCGGGCAGTTGAACAGGTGTGCAGAAGTATGGCCTTGACCCGCAATCCGGGCACTCGTCAGGTTTGCTGTTATCGATCCTATGCTGATATGACATCAGCATGGGGGAACGTCCAAAGCGTGACGAGGCAAGGGTGCACCTGGCACGTCTGCCAAGTTCCATCTCGGTCTTGCTGACCTTGGGAGGTGCGGCTCCCAAGGTGGAGTTTATAGCAACTCTGCTCAAGTGTTCCTTCACGAATCGGGTATGCTCCGCTCGCAAAAGGCGGAGCCGTTCTTGTTGTGCTTTGGTTCATCTCTACACATCCACTTTCAAGGCAGCATCGGCGAACGGCTTTCTGATACATCTCTCTCTTATTGGGTTTAATGCTCTCCGTGACGGATGATTTGGCTGCTTAACGATGTTAATGAACATTTGTTGCGCCTGGAGTTGGCAATGGTCTCTAACTGGCAATATGCGAGCTTCGGCGTGTAAGTGCTCAATTGGAGAGTTTCTAGAACAGCCCGTTGCGATTCGCAGAGCACAATTTTGAACGCGCTGCAGCTTGGACCAAGATGTGTCCGACACGATGTGCTGCCAGACTGGTGCAGCATACTCCAAGGCGGGTTGCACAGTAGCCTTATACGTGGCCAGGATCGTTTCTTTACTGCACATCCAGGGCGTTCCACCGAGAGCACGTAGGACGTTGAGTCTTGTTTTCACTGTGGCTTGTTTCTGCTCAGTGGTCTTATGAAACTTCAACGAAGGATCCAACACGAGTCCGAGTAGCTTGGGGAATCTGGCGGCCGGCGATTGAGTTTCTCCCATTTCACCATAGGATGGGCACTGTGCTCCGCATCGCCAGTGGAAAAGACATACGGTGACGGATGATTCAGAGGCAGAGACCGTGAGCATTTTGCTGTCGAGAAAAGATTTCAACTCGATCAAGTAGTCATTGGTCTTACTGGCGGCTACATTATTGTCGCGATCTCGGCAGAGAATAGTGATGTCATCCACATATGCAACGATCCTTATGTCTTGAGGGGGAACGGGCAGATCTTCAATATACAGACTGAAAAGAGCAGGTGATAAAACTCCTCCTTGAGGGACACGTGCGGCTATGGGGATGTTATTGGAGGAGACATGTCCCTGGAATAGCTTATTTGCCCGACGTCCTTTAGTGAAGGCGGTTATCCACCGCTTCTGCCAGGGCTCAATGGTAGACTTTAGCAGACTCTCTGATAGTATGCCTAGATTGACAGTGTCAAATGCCTTTGTTAAGTCGAGGGCCACACCAACAGTACACTGGGGTTTCTTGGCATTGAAGCCGTCCAGACATAGCTCACAATTTCCAACAAGGCCGTAGTGGTGGAATGTAATTTGCGGAAACCATGTTGATGCTGTTGTATGCTGTTATGCTTGGCAAGCTCATCCACAACCAGTTCTTCGCCAACTTTGACTATGGGTGAGAGCAGACTGATCGGCCGGTACCCATTAGCCGTGGATGGTGACTTTCCCGGCTTCGGCAGTGGAATAACACGAGCGACTTTCCATTTTATGGTTAATGTAAATGTACGAAACGATGTATTTATGACGTCAGCAAGAAGGGCAGTAGTTCACTGGGCAGTCTCTTTAGGACTGCTGGGCTCAAACCATCTGGCTCTGCTGCCTTTGAGTCACTCATCTCCTTGATCACCTTCCCGAATTGTGCGGGCGTGACTGCTTTATCTGCAACCGCGAGTGGCAATTTACAGAGTTCCCGTACAGTTATTCTATTCTGGTTCTCCCTTTTAGTTCTAGTGATGAAAAAATGCTTCCCAATAGCATTTACGGCCTCCTTCTCTGACTTGAAGACTCCACCTTCAATTTCAATCGTGGAATTGTTGGCGGAGGTGAACCTTCCGGAGATCCTTGTCAAAGCCTTCCACGTTGCTGCTGCATCATTCCTGAAGTTCATCTTCTCAGTGAACTTTTCCCAAGTTTCCTTCTTGTGTCTGTCAAGGTCCCTCCTATTTTCATTATCCAGCTCGGTGATGTCTGGGTCATTGTGATCTGCAGCTTTCTTTGCGTCCCTTGTCCTTATCTTCTTCAGTGTCTCCCTGGTGACGCTGGTAAAGAAGGTCTTGACACGACCATCAGGGATCGTAGCTTTCATAGCCTTCAAGATAGCATCAGATAGATGGCGCTCCTTCTGCTGCACGTCGCCATTCCACGGGTAACCAGCCGCTTGGCGGAGCGCAACCTCCCTGAACAGGCTCCAGTCTGCAAGGCCTAAATTGAGATAAGAACGCTGACGAACACCTGAATAAGGAGCAATAGAGTTAGAGAGATCAGTATTGACAAAGACACGAGTGTGATCACTGGAAAGAGTTGTGGATATGGACCAAGGGCAAGCATTAGAGAGATTAGATGAGACAAGGGTGATGTCTAGGCTAGGAGATCGGCCGTTGGCAGGGAGACTAGTCGACTGATCGTCGTTCTGGATAAAGAGATCGCACTCCTTGGCCCATTCTTCGACATCATTTCCTCTAGCATCAGAATCGAGCGACGAGAAAAAAGTGTGAGCATTGAAGTCACCCGCAAAGACAGTCCAGGGAGAGAGAGAGCAGTCATAAAGCTGCTTGAGGAGTGGGATCGGGTTGTAGGATGGTGGACAAGACGTAGAAGGAGGAATGTATATATTGAAAAGAGATAGTTTTTAGAATAATAGGGATGGGGATGTACTCGAGAGTGTCATCCTCTGGAGTATTTGGGATTAAACTAGAGGGAGCGGAGGATAGAAGAAAAGCAGAGACTCCGCCTTGTTGAGATGACCTAGGAGTATGATATGCAGTATAGCCCGGGATGTTTGGATGCCGAGAGGTAGCAGAGGGAGAAAGTTTGGTTCCCTGAACCATGGTAACATCCGGGTGATGAGTACGGGCGAAGAGAGATAATTCAGAGAGCTTGGCGCGAAGGCCGTTGAGATTGATGTGAACAATAGATAGGGGCGGTTTGTAGTTGAGGAATTAGAATTACTGGAGGCGGAGCACACAATACAACGAAAGGTATCGTGGTGACTCACAGAACTGAGACCCGAACAAAAGAGGTGCACCCACCTTTGGCATTCGAAGCACTGGACGCTGGCTCCATTCCAAGTGACATTCTTGTCGCATGTGGCGCAAGGGTACTTCTTTCGAGCGGATCCCGGATTCCTCTTGACGCCGGCCATTTGCAATAGAATCCTCAGGATAGCTGCAGCCAGCCAGCACCTCTCCCACGACAAAAAACCTCTCCGCGAAGGGATTGACGTCGGTTTGCACGGAGGTGGTCTTCTTTCCTCCACACTGCCACGGCACGAACGTACGACATCTCGGCAGCTATAGTTTTGATACGCACTGTAGAAGCACTAGTTATACCTTTGAACAGAGGCGTTTCACACGCTTTATGGTGGATCAGTTCTTTGTTGATATGAGTGAAGTGAAGAGAAAAGCCATTTATTCAGCGAATTGGAGCAGTCTCGAACACAGGAGTCCCGACTGCGCCATCAGCTCAAAGAGAAGGCTGCAGCTAGGGAGGATATCGAGGAAAAGTAAGGCTGCGTGTTTTTGGTCCTTTGATTTGCGCTTTTTTACATGGTCTGTGTTTGAGAGCTGCGTGAGAGTGGTCCTAATTCACGTCGCTTCAAGCTATATACTCGCGTTGATGTGTCCACGAATTGTATATTTGATCCAATAAGACCCACATGGTTTTTCTAGTTTTGCCTTTGTAGGTATTCGTCGTTGCAAGATGAAGCGGCTGCGAAAACTCGTCGGCTTCGGCGCTTTTGGAATGAGCTAAACGAAGTTCGTACAGAGCTCGCAGACTCGGAAGCTGAACATCATCGAGAGGTAGAAGGCCTTTTAGAGAGCATCAGGCAGCTAAGGAAGGTATAAATTTTAGTCCAAACATTCGACCTATTTCAAGGGATTTCTCGTTGGAAAAGTGAGTGAGGACCGAATAATCTGATCAATCGATTTTTCGCTTCAGTCTCGGATTGACTTGAGCCCTCATGGGTTCTCAGAGACCAAGTAAGAGGAACACTTCAGAATCCATGAAAGAGTGAAATTATTTGCATTCACAAAATCAAAATCGTCAGTTATTCGAAAATGTTCGAATATTCGAATTTTTTCGAATAATTGACAACTGTGATTTTATGAATGCGAAGACTTCTACTCTGCCATCGATTATGGAAGGCTTGAGTTTTGCGTGATGTCTGAAATTCAAAAACAGCGCAAGCAATTTCGGAAACGAAGCAAAAAAAATTGATTGAATTATTCGAAATTATTCGGTCCTCACTCCAGAGTGCCTCTTTCACGAGTGCTTCGATTTGATTTCGTCGTCACTATTTCTACACTATTCTTCTGTATTCCACTGAAATGCAAGGAACTAGAGGCTGATAAACATTGTATTCAACCCCAATGGCAATCCTTCCTATAAACGTTGATCTCAAGTGCATTGATTTGCTAACTCACGAGAGTTTTAGTGTTTCCTTGTTAACATGAAACTTTTCTTGACCAGCAATATGATGCTATACGTTTCCTTTTTTCTCCGCAAGGGTAATTTTATGAAAAAGGTTAGTACATTTCTCAGATTTCCTTCCCTCTTTTTTCTTTAAGGGATATAAATGTTTAATGAATCATGATACCTTATTGGTGTAATGTAGTAACTCCAAATGTAGCTTAATGCCTTAAATCTCTTCACTTCCCAATATGCGGCCCCGGAGAAAAATATTCTTCAAAAACAATCAAGTGTTTGGACATCCCATTCGGATTCGTTTCCTTCATACCTTGATTCACATTTTACTTTACACATGCATCCATTTATCCTGCCATTTTTTAAAGATTTCTGAAGCCTCTTGACAGCTTTTCATTCCCCAAGTAAATAACTGATACTGAAAAAAAATCATAGGTATGTCTTGTGCTGGTGGAATCTTTTAATAGAGTTTCCCGCATTATTCGAGTGTTTACTGATTCATTGTTAGCATTTTTAGTCACCAATTTGAAAAAAAAAGTCGGACAAGTTTTTTTAAAATCAACTCTGTGTTAGTTTTGTTCGGCCGTAACCTTTTTTATAGATCTTTGCATATACTTGTGGTATTCGGTAGTTGAAGCGAGACCAAGATTGTGGTTTTTTTGTGGAGATGGTTTAGATTGTGGATAGAGGTTTTAACAATCTTGGTCTCGCTTCAACCACCGAATACCACAAGTGTCAATCAACATGCCAAGATTTATGGAGAAAGAGATGAAAAGATAGATGTTGAGGAAATAGAAGTTGATAAAATTCGTTTCGCCTCTACCCGCAGACGAATTTTACCAAACAATTCTGCCGAGGCTCTTTAGTGGGGAACAGAATTGTCGATGAGAAAGAGCAATGGGACGAGGAGATTGAGCGAGAACTGTTGGTAATGAGCCACATGGGATATTACGTGAAATTTGAGACATGAAAATGGTGGAAAAAGGCAAAAAGAGTCCAAGAGGGGGGGGGGGGGGAACAATGTGTCCAGAACAAAATGTGATCGATAAGGTCAAACCATGCCGGTAGTCAAACAAATGGTGGTATGGGGGAAGGAATCGGAATCAAGATTAGAGTGTAGCTATCTCTAACCCTCATAAAATAGCAGCAAGAACTTTCCTAATGTTATTGTGATCATCTGGCAGAAGAAATTTATATGAAACTTTTTTGTTGCGATAGATACATTTGACTATGTTCACAGTAATGAATTCAGAAGAGTATCCATTATGCAAAAGCGAGTTTTTTAACTCCCTTAATTTATCAATGAAAAATCCCACCTCAGAACAGACATTGGCTATCCTCAAGGTCTCCGTGTATATTGTTGAGGCGAGTCGCACGTGGACAATTCTTTGCATATAATTTGTATAAAGAAATTTAGTGAGTGGTAGTGATCAAAATAAGAACTCGGACCTATTTTGAAAACTTTTGCTTGATCTGATCAATTCTTATCTGTCCGATAAAGTTGTTGTAGAAATATAAAAACTGTTTGTGGTTTATGATTACGGATTTTTTTTTCAAGCAAAAACATAAGTGAACATGCAGGGTTCGGCGTGCGGTGTGATGTATCACAGAGGGGGGGGGTCCGACCCGCCGACATCCGGTGAGATGGGGGGTCGGACCTTCGGTCAACCAAGAAGCAAGGTGGACTTCTATGATGGCGGGGGGTGGATTGAGAGTCATACCGTTAGTATAAGAAATGACGGCAAACAGAGACGGCAAAATGAGATCACAATAAGAGGTCAAAACAAAACGGGAGATCATACTGAGGGAGCAAAATGAGACAGGAGATCAAAAAAGAAACTGAATAGTGAGAAACAACTGCGAAAAAAAAACAAATGAGGCAAGACATGAAATGGAGATGTAAAAATAAGGCAGGAACACACAAGAAGAGCTTGCAATTCACTGGTGATAAAGCATACAAGACAATAGACGACAGTAGCATCGCCATCGTTAATGACTCTAACATGGAGGAGGAGTCTTGGCCAGGTAAAGTTCCTGGATATGTCAGCAGCGGTGGTTTTGAGTATTCGCTGTCATCGAGGTCATTACAAGCGGACTATCCTGTCAACAAAATGACACAGATGTTCTGGAATTTCGCAATCTAAAATGCATTTTTAGGCGACTTAGGATTCCCAGGTTCGATCCCGCTAAAGGTAAAAAATTTCGCAATCCTGAGAAATAATGGATAGTTGTCTGTTTGAAAAGAGAATTGTTCACTGTTATATCTCTTGCAATTTACTCCACGAAATTCTCACCTTTGATGCTCATTGTGCTAAGGCTATGTCCAGAGCTAGTAAAGTTATGTATAGCATGTTCAGAGCCCTGTCCAGCAACAGCGAAAGGGTGCTTCTTAATGCTTACAAAACATATGTTAGACCACACCTTGAGTATGGAACTGTAATTTTCAACCCCCACAAGGTCTCGACCACGGGTGCGTTGGAAAAACTCCAAAACAGGTTCACACGCAAGGTGATGATCCGGGTCAGGGGTCTCAGCTATAGTGAAATGCCGTGCAGCTTTGCTAGGAATAAGGAGCTACAACTTGAATCGCTGGCCTGCAGAAGGAGAAGGTTCGATCTTCTGATGGTGTATAAGATCTTGTATGGCCTTGTGGGACTCAAGCCAAAACGATTTCCTCCAACTCTGGGCATCTACCACAAGAGGCAGCAGTTTTAAGCTCGTCCGCAACATAGCCAGGAGGAGTTTGAGGCATCACTTCTTTGTTAATAGAGCAGGAAGTGAGTTTGAAAAGTTACTCAAAAGGGGCAACCTCCCTACAACTCTTTCCGCGTTAAAACGTAGCTTGGATCAGTACTTGATGACTGAGGATGATTGAGCCTGTTTCAATTCATATTGCTACTACTGTATCCGTTTCCTGTTTTTTTTATTCAGTGCTTTTCATTTGTTTTCCTATGTAACTTAATTATGCAGGCATGACCTGTAATAAACAAATACAAAATTTACTCGTGTCCAAGATGCGATATCGCCTAAAGCATAGGATTTTTATGCACTGAGGGCACATAGGTGCGGTTGCAGGCGCGGAGCCCACATTTTGAATACGAATGTCCGCATATGAAAACGCACCCGAAATTTCATGATCGCAGCTCCAAGCCCAAGAGCGCTACATGCAGTGGGTGGAGCCTGTTTTCATGCCCTGAGGGCACATAGGTGCGGTTACAGGCATGAAAACCACATTTAGTAATTGGCTATCTGGATGTGAAAACGCAAAAATAATTGACAATTGTGATTTTATGAATGCGAAGAATTCTGCTCTGCCATCGATTATGGAAGGCTTGAGTTTTGCGTGATGACGTTTTCACATTCATGGACCCCTCCCCCGCTACACAGGGAGGGGTCCATGAAAAAATCGATTAGCTGTGAAATATTTACAAGTATTTAACCAAATTTGAATTAGGGAGTTTAGCGCTGCTACAGCGTGCGGGGAACCTAGTCCTGGACCCAAGTAACTAATTTAGTTATTTTAACCGGTTGAAAACGGTCTTTACAAACCCATTTTTAGGTGTGATACAATCGATTGTATCATACCTAAAAATGGGTCTTCAAAGATCGTTTTTACCCGGTTAAAAGAATGAAATTGATTACCTGGGTCCGTGACGAAGTTTTCCGCATGTTGTAGCAACGCGAAACTCCCTAATTCAAATTTCGTTAAGTACTTGTAAATATTCCACTGTAAATAGTACTGGTAAATAGTACTTGTAAGTAATTGTAATTTTTATCGATTCATGGACCTCACCCTATGTAGCGCTGTTCGACTTGAAGCTTCGGCCATTAATTTAATTAATTTTTTTTTGGGTGCGCTTTCACATCTGAACAGCCAATTGCGAAATGTGGTCTTCATGCCCGAAACCTCACCTATTTCCCTTCAGGGCACTAATGAATGTTCAGCCATTGAACTAACATTTGGTGTCATTGTCGCACGAGAGTTGTTTTTGTCTCGTCGTGAAACACACTTATTGCATTATTAGGATAAATTGATATAATCGATGGATCAATGTAGTCTTGATCTAAAAATTCGTTCACTATAGGAATATGCGAAGTGAGGACTCCCCCCGCCGGTCGTCGCCATCACTTTTTCCCTGGGGGGGGGGGGCTGAGCAAATCGCTTGACTTGGGTGGGGGGTCGGACCAATGTTGGGTTGTATATCACACCTCGCGCCGTAGCCTGGTCACATGAAATCAAAAGGTGGAGTCCGTAGTAAATTTGACGTCTACTCCCATTTTTTTTGAATTTTCACGGGCATTAAAAGCGCAACTAACTCTCAGGAAAAGTGAAATGATTTTTTTTCATTTCCTAGAGTCTGTTGTTTCTACTTTATTTCATTTTTTTCATTTGTATTTTTTTAGCAATAAAAAAATCTGAAGCGAGATGAACGCATGAAAAAGGAGGAAAACGAAAAAGTTTTGATATTTTTAAATAATTTTTTATTGTTATTTACACTGTTTTTAGTTATGCCTGTTTTATTCCTGTATATAGTCATAGCCTTTTGCCCTAATACCTCTTTCTAACTAACAGTACTTCACTCTGCTCGGCTCATACTTTCGTATTCATCCTTCTTTTTCATCCACAGTTCTGTTCCTCACTGAGGAGCCCCGGCAGAGCTGTTTGATAAAGTTCGTCTGAGGCCAGGGGCGAAACGAGCTTTGTCAACTTCGCCTTCATACCTTTCCTTTTCTTGATTTACTTACTTCTAGTATTTTGAAGATTGGGTCAAATATAATTAAAAAATGGCAATTCTTTCATTGTCCGTACTTGTTATATATTCTATACAAACTTTGAACTTCACATACGTCGTAGTGTAATTTATTGGTACTACTGGAGTCAAGTGCTTTCTTGAGGGTAACCCAGGGGCACCTGATTCCCAGCACCGCTAGCCGGGTTCTCACGTTTACCTATTATATAAAGGTATTGATAATGAACATGTCATTTACTTTATTATCACTTCTAGTTGTATCAAATGGCCACCTCTCTAGTTATCTAAATTCTTTTTTATAATACATCATGTATGTTAATTCATAGCATACACTATTATAATTTTCTGTACTTCACAATACTTCTCTTTTTAACATTACTCAAGACCCTGACTTTTCTGAAAGTCAATCCTCATCACGTAATTGGAGATAGTTGACATTCTTTTTTAGTTCCGATTCCTATCACACTGATCACAAAGCTTGTCGTCAGTCACGAAATGTGACACTCACCAATGGTGAAGCATCTAGATGATGCATCTTCTTCTTACTCATTCATTCTTCGTACGCTCAATTTAACTATAGCTTCTCCCTCTCGATTTGAGCCGGTCGAAGTAGAGCTCATCGGGTTGTCATCATGTTGAAATCTACTTATCCCTTGGATTTCACCGTGGCCGACCGCTCCGTTGCTTGCTCCTCCCGGACTTGTTTGAGCGGTACGGGCTATACGTTACCATTAGATTATCATACTCCCTGTCGTCAGTCACGAATGGTGACACGCACCAGTGGTGAAGCGTCCACATTTGGATGCATTCTCTTCTCTGTTCTTTCCCTAAGATGCATATTGTTCTCAAAAGATCTTCAATAATTTATATGATTTTCGATTAGTTTCTGTTTTCCTTCTCGCTATAAAGGATATAAATTATATGCCGGCAAGTAGTTAACCCGTTTCCCTTGATCATGACCCATCTCTTGTTGTTAGCTCTTAACATACCTTTATGGCAAATCAGCCTTAGTTTTCGTTTCAGGTACACTTTGGGATTGAGACGTAATCCCAGTCCAACTCCATTACAGATTGACCGGAGGGCCATACCTCTGAATAAAAAGAGGGACTGGTACTGATGGGGTTATAAGCGGAAAATGTCAAGAGGGATCGGTTTTTCGCGCCACCCAGTACTAAGTCAAAACCTTTGGGGATTGACAACCCCGCCAGCAGCCCTGGCAAACCCGTAAGGGAGATTCCTCTCTATAAGGGGTTTGGCCGCCCACTTACTTAGATTTTGGTCAAAAACACAGGTTCCAAATCAAGCAAAAAACTACTTCTCCCTGTCTTCCTTCACCAAGTATAAGAATAGAGCTAACAAATATACCATAAAAGATTTTGGTAATGATCAAAAAGGTGAAAAATGTTCGGCAAAATGCACTGTTTGTAGACTTACAAACTTTGATAACTATATTGATTCCACCGTTACAAAATTTTGTGTTAATACATTCAAGACTAGTGGCGCTAACTGTAGGTCTAGAGGTGTTATATATTGTTTACAATGCTCTACTTGTAATCTACAATATGTGAGAATGACAACTAGGAGTTTGAAAGAGAGAGTAATGGAACTTCTACGCAATATTAACAACCATAAAATATTTACTCCATTATACACACATTATCATAAATGTAAATCCAACATAATTGTGCACATTTTGGACTGTTGTCCAGAAAATACGGATAGAAACATTTTACTGGAGAAGGAAGAGTTTTGGATAAAACTTCTCATGACACCATACCCTTTTGGACCTAATGATAATATCAAAGGATATGGAAATATTTCAGATATAAGTAATCCGCTTATGCATAAAGTCAAACATCCATTCTTTGCACTCAAAATTACCAAGGAACGGAATAACAGAGGTAGAAGAAAAAAGATAAATAGACTGAAATGTTATCGATTACATAGAGAAAGAAGGAAAAGATGGGTTGAATGTTATGAAAATATATACTTTGATAAAACACATGAATAAAAGAAATATACGAAGACTTATAGAACTATCACAGTCGGATTCTTTCCTATCTAGTATTACCAACAAAACTAAGTTTCTGATTTTGTGCCTTCTTACTCATTTCCACTATCACTTGGAATGTAATGAAAGACGAAAAAATGAACAAGAAGATTACTACTACTTGAAAATGATTTATTTCAATAACGTTTCTGATCGGATTAATTTAAATAGAATTTTCAACAGCATAGATTTGCCTAACCTTGTTCCTAACATTGAAATAGAACGTTATAAAAAAGTAAGAGTGGTTCATGTTTGTATCTAGCATTGTTTTCAACTACAATCAAATGCTAAAAGCTTTGGATACAAGTAGCATCCAAGAAATAATATCAGATGGATGCATTTGTGAATATGGTCGGGATGAATATAAAGATTATATTGATCCCCATCATCAACACATCATAACAGGGAATATTGATATAATAAAAAATTCATTTCTCAAAGAAATTTTGAATAAAAAAACTAAATACAGAATAGGAAAGATGAATAACAGGAGTGAAATAACACAAACTTAGTTCGACGCTACAGCGAAATTCATCAACTATATGAAAAATAAGTACAAGCTAGATGTTATGAAAATAAATAACTTGCAGTTGCACTTCAAAAAACAGTACAGAAAAAGACTCAAACCAATACTACAAGGGACTTCCTTCCGTAGGCAGTCTAATAGCCTGATACCTTATAAGAGTATTAAAGAATACCAGAAACACTTCATTTTCTGCCCTTCAGATAAAGCTAGCAATAATTATGGGATTATTTGTAAGAAATACTGCACCATAACTCTCATGAAAGAACTTGGAATTAATATCATAATAGGTAATTTTGAAAGAGAACAAAACCATAATGACACATATAAGCTTATTCAAAATGCCAACTGGCAAACAACCATTTTAAAGCATAAGTTTTTCAATATCAAAGCAGGACTTAAATTTGACATAGATTGTGAGTTACCCATCATCTACGCATTACCGAAATTACATAAGGATCCCTTAAAATTCAGATTCATTACGGGAGCAAGAAACAGCAGCATGAAACCATTAGCAGTAGAATTGCAAAAAATTTTCTCGTTTCTCAAGATGTCAGTGATCTATAGAGCTCCATTGTTGTAATTGTATTGTTTATAGCTTAGTAGTAATTGTATGACATTGTAAAGTATTGTGATTTAGCCTATATTGTTGTCTTTGGCTTGTTTGCTGTTGTCCTTTGCCGAAGTGTCGGAAAAGCCACCGACCAGAGGCGATTCAATGAGGCGGGGCTGCCCCCGCTGGCTAGTGGGCGGGGAAGCCCTCACGCGCCAGTGGGCGGGGCAGGCCCCGCGAGACCCCGCCACAGCGTACATAAGGCGCCATTTCGGAGAGAATTGGTCTTCGGGCGTGTGCCGGCAGCTTGTGCTGATGTCTGGTTGATCTGGTGGTTGGCGGCTCCGGTGTCTGGCGGTCTGGAGGCTGGTGTCTGGCGGTCTGGTGGCTGGTGTCTGGCGGTTTGGTGTCTGGCGGTCTGGTGTCTGGTGGTCTGGTGTCTAGCCATCTGGTGTCTGGTGGTCTGGTGTCTAGCGGTCTGGTGTCTGGTGGTCTGGTGTCTAGCGGTCTGGTGTCTGGCGGTCTGGTGTCTGGCGGTCTGGTGTCTGGCTGGCTGGTGTATGGCATTCTGGTGTCTGGTCGAACGCTGGTCTGATGCGTCGATAGTGGCAGTGATGCAGAAGAACTGAGGATCCACCCGCGACTCCATATTACTATTTACGCCAGTGTAAGGGTTAAAATCCCCAGGTTCGGTAAGGAGTTGGCAGGCGGGTTCCGCCCGGGGACGGAAAGTCCGCTTACACACCTAGCAGACGGGTTCCGTCGAGAGAGACGGAAAGTCCGCATACACACCAAGCAGACGGGTTCCGTCGTGAGAGACGGAAAGTCCACTCACACACTTAGCAGACGGGTTCCGTCGACAAGGACGAAAAGTCACGCACCTAGGCATAGGGCTAGCAGATTAGTCAGAAGTAACACTGGGCGTGCTTCCTTAGTTGTTATCCTGTGTTTGTTGTTATTTATTGTAATAAAGAGTATAGCTTACGATGTCTGCACAGTCAATAGTTGTTGTGTTCGTACTGGGAAATTAAATAGCAGGGGTGACTTGGAAGAGGTCAAGCTCAGCCGTGGTAATCATTCAACCCCAAGTGGCATGGATGCGTTGATGAACCTAGGCGGAAGGCCTACCCAAGCCCCAACACCATCTGACAAAGACACATTTTATTAATTATACCAATGTGAGTTACCAAAGGAAGGGAGGACTCAAGACCTATTGGTCTATCTCCAACATTGACATAGCAGCTGAATTATGTGGATTGAGTACCAATGGGGTTCAAGTTTATTCTGCTGATTTTACTGACATGTTCACTAACCTTCCATACAGTTTTATTCTGTATAACATGAAAGATTTTTTGAAAATTTGCTTAAAAAATGCTAATAAAAAATGGATAGTTACCAATGGATACAGAGCATTTTATCGAGATTCTGAGCTAGATAAAGGCGGTTACAGGTATTATGCCATCACAGACTTGATATATCACGTTGAATATCTTTTACGCAACAGTTACTGCCGTTTCGGAGAACTTGTGCTTCAACAAACGAAAGGAGTTCCTCAGGGAGGTAACTTCAGCCCATTGTTAGCCGATATTGCAGTTTCCATGTTGGAGTATAGGTACTCTATCAACACGAAATTTGAAAATAACATACCTTTTAGATATATGGATGACTTGCTCATAATCCATAATAAAGATGAAACTTTTGTGGATAGTCAAATTTCACTAATATACAAGAATGTATTGGAGCTCAAAAAGACGCACAATAATCCCTATAATTGCAATTACTTAGAAATTAGTATACAATTAATTAATAATAGAATGCGCACGAAATTGTATAATAAGACAGATGATTTTAATTTCCGAGTTAAAAGATTTCCTCATGCTCATTCTGATATCTCTATAAAAGTCAAAGCATCCACAATTTACACGGAAACTTTGAGATTAGCTAATATCTGTTCAAATTTAGATTCCTTCACGGAAAAACTCAAAGAAATGAAAACAGTTTTGATTGGAAACCTATATACACCAGAATTCGTAGAAGTAAATATCATAAAATGCATCTATAAACAAAAAATGATAACATATAAGTTTCACCTAAGAGATGAAAAGAAAAGTATAACACAATTGGTAAAAAGCATAACATACTAAGTCTTCACTGTTGATAGGTCGGTGTTCGATACTGTCCAAGATAAGGACTTGTGATCATATGGACTTCATTCTGATATTGATAGTATACTATAGCTTCTTGCCCTAATACCTCTTTCTAACGTTTCTAACAGTACTTCACTCTGCTCGGCTCATACTTTCGTATTCATCCTTCTTTTTCATCCACAGTTCTGTTCCTCACTGAGGAGCCCGGCAGAGCTGTTTGATAAAGTTCGTCTGAGGTCAGGGGTGAAACGAGCTTTGTCAACTTCGCCTTCATACCTTTCCTTTTCTTGATTTACTTACTTCTAGTATTTTGAAGATTGGATCAAATATAATTAGAAAATGGCAATTCTTTCATTGTCCGTACTTGTTATATATTCTATACACATGAACTTCACATACGTCGTAGTGTAATTTATTTAAACCATTCAATCGAATAATTTTGGCTCATATCGGTTGATATCGCTTCCACTAGGCCGCTCGTGATCCTGCATAGCCAGTGGACACAACAGATCCGAAGACTAGCGACCCAGGATCGTAAACGTGTCCCAACGGCTTTTGCCAATGGCCATGCGGACAGCGCGGTCGGTAGAGTAAGAAATAAGTATCGGCTGATGTCATCGAGGATTTATTAGTTTGAATACATAGGCTCAGAACATGTTGAAGAAAAAAGGCATTATTTCTCTTGCAGCGAATGACAAAAATCAGTCAAATAAGGTAACAAGATTTTTTGTTGCTGAAGGAAAATTCAATTGTTTAAAAACTAAAATTAAAGTGGACATCAATGAATGACAAAAAAAACATGAAAAAGGCCAGCGACAGCACAACAATTCGAGAGCATCATGGCTGAAGCGGTGTTTGCTTTTTAAAGCATTTTTTGCATTTTCTGGTGTAGAAAACATATTATTTAATGTTAAAAAATTCTATCTGATACTTCGAAAAATTTATTGAACAGTGAAGTTGAAATCTCATCACCGTTTTCTAACTTCGTTCGAAACCTTAATAACTTTTTTCACACAAATCTCTGGCTCCTCAAAAAGTAGTTCAGAATTTGCGTTTTCCCTAAAACAGTTTTCGGAGTAATCCTATGATGAAAAAATTTTGATTCCCTTTCAGCAAGTACTCGCTAATACAAGTGAAAAAAAAACCCGTACAATAAATTACTTCACATACGAGACATGCGAAGAAGCAGTGCTATAAATACGAAAGCGAACTCGAAAAATGAATTTATTGAACCCACCCAACAACAATTATGAAATGTGTCAGTGGCCTTGATAAATTCTCAATATTATTTCATCCTCTTGAAATTAAGGTTGTACCCAACTTAGATATTTTACAAATCAGATTGCACCACAATGAGGAATAGATAACATTTACGTTTTACAAATTTTGAGCTCGACCGCTTCACATGAGTTACCCAATGCTTCATAAGAAGTTTTTTTTTAAATATGAAGAACTAGAAAAAATAATTGGAAGCCAGACCAACCTGATGAGGGATGTGCGGAAATTTTTTTTGGAAACAGAAAACAGAAATTTCAGTTTGACAGAAAACAGAAAAAAATCTCCAAAAATGGGCAGAAAACAAAATTTTTTTTCAAAAATCAATAAATAGTGTTAAGAGTACAGTATTTGACATTTTTTACAGCGCTAAACTTAAAATTTTTTTGGTGTCTTTCGCACAATATCTGGAGGTCAGAGGAGGAGATGTGGACTTCCGAGAGAGGCAGATTAGAAGTGCAAAATGTCCCTTTAAACTCCTTTTTTCCTTGGACAATAACACTAGCTAACTTGACCAGAAGCTCAATATGAGCAAAGAGTATATAGATTTAGTCAGAGTAGACTGGCCTTTCCCTAGTGTACATATCCTAACGATAATTCCGAGATGATTATTGGATTGAACACTGTACTACTCCTCAACGCCCTAGAGGAACGCGTGTACCGCGCGGGTGTGCCATGTGAGTATAAATGTGTTAACGCGCCGGTCGCTCCATCTTTGCGGGTTCGCTCGTAACCCTGTGACAGTTTGAACAACTATATATTATACATCGCCGTCCCATCATCAATTTCATTGCACTTCATCTTATTCAAATTCTATATCATCCTTGGCTGGAGTGAGGTAAAATACGAAGTTAGAACTTGCGTGAATGGCACAGTTCGGGCAGCATTTTACCCCTCTCAACCAAAGCGGTGGCACTGGGGTATTCTCAGTTTCTGCCCACGTGCAGAAAGTAGTCATATTCGAACGCCAGGGCAGTGAGGGTGCGGATAAGGGGCGCTAAGTAGTACAGTGCGTTTCATAATTATAGCGACACCCTCCAAAACACCGGTATCAAGGCCCACACGAACTTTCATTTCATTTTTTTTCTTGCATTTTTTGTCCACCATTGATCTCAGCGCACCTGAAAACCTTTGCTCGCAAAATTTGACAGAAAAATATAGAGAAACAAGAATTATCTGGTACTTCACTTTCAAAATGGCCGTTTCTCAATTATAGCGACACTTCACATTGGAAATGCTCTTCTCGCAACATTTCCCGTTTTAAATACATTATAAGTACAGACATATTCCTATCATGGCTCACGGTACAGTACTCTGTGAAGGCGAGAAGAGCCAGGTTCTTGTGCTGCACAAGGCCGGCCTGAGCGCTAGAAGGATTTCAGAGGTAATTGGTCGTCACCGGGACACAGTTCACCGATTTCTGCATGATCCTGAGTTGTACGGTTCCGCAAAGGGCATAACAAGACCCCGAAAGATCTCTGGTCAGGATGAACGCCGAATAGGACGGCTTATATCGAACTCGGCCATCACGGTAAATGAGGTCCGAGCTGAGTTTTTGGCGCTAGCGTCCAAGACTACAGTGTGGAGGGCGATAGAACGCGACCCGAACATCAAGCACTCTCGGATGTGTTCAGCACCTCGCTTCTCTGAGTCGTACAAGGCAGCACGACTTCAATTCGCCGAAAAGAACAATGCGACTGACTGGTCTAAGGTAAGCGGCAATTCAACTGAGGTTTCCCCGGGGTGAACACTGTGTTTAGATGACTTTTTCGGACGAGAAAAGGTTTAACCTGGATGGGCCCGATGAATATGCACAATATTTCCGAGATCTTCGCAAGGAGCCGAGGTGCTTCGCCAAAGGGAACTTTGGTGGTGGCAGTCTTATGGTATGGGGTGGCTTCTATGGAGGCGGTACGCTTCAGATCGCCTTCACTTCTACTCGATCAAATTCCACCGACTACCAAGAGGTGTTGCAAACTTGCCTTCTACCTGTGCTTGCCCGACTTCAGCATGACGGTCTCCTTTTCCAGCAAGACAACGCGTCACTTAATGCAAGTCGCTCCACTGAGACGTGGTTGGAGGAGCATAGTGTTACTGTTATGTACTTGCCAGCATGTTCCCCTGACGTAAACCCCATCAAGGACATCTGGGGTATCTTGGTTCGTCGAATATACCGTGGAGGCAAGACGTACGAGTCAGTTCAGGAACTCAAAAGAGTCGTAATCATTGCCTGGAGCAACTTGGGCACAGGATTGCTTAAAGGCAGCGTACACGCTCGCAAGCATAGTCGAGATAACAGCATAGATAGGTCCGCACGGCCCGTACTATGTCGTCAACGACGTTTGAAGCGCTGAAAACTGTCCAGGATGACAGTATTTGACAATGTTTGAGCAATCTTGCCTTCCACGCCCGTATTTTCACACCCCTTCGAGTGACAGAATGAGAATCGATACTTGTGAAAACGTGTGATAATTGAGAGTGATAGCACTATCAAATGGGAGTGCACAAGAGAAATAGCTCGGTTTACTTGAGTATAACATGTCTGCATACCTATTTATTCTCGTCCACTTTCGAGAATGCCGCTCTACTTTGGCTGATCTCTTGAAATGGAGAATTTTATCAGTGCACAAACATGTTATATTGAGGTAAATCGAGTTTTTTCTCTAATGCACTCCCTTTTTGTAGTGCTATCATTCTAAGTTATCACATGTTTTCTCAAGTTTCGATTCTCAATCTCGTACTCGAATGGGAGTGAAAATACGGGCGTGCGAGACAGGTTGCTCAAACATTGTCAAATATTGTCATCCTGGACAGTTTTCAGCGCTTCAAACGTCGTTGACGACATAGTACGGGCCGTGCGGACCTATCTATGCTGTTATCTCGACTATGCTTGCGAGCGTGTATGCTGCCTTTAAACGACTGGTCGACTCCATGCCGAAACGAGTTTTCCACATTATTTCTAGACCTGGAGGAGTGGTTGACGATCAAAGTGTTTCGGAAAGTTTTCATTCTTCAATAAAACGTTGAATAATTAAAGTGTCGCTATAATTATGAAACGGCCATTTTGAAGGTGAAGTACCAGATAATCCCTGTTTAGTTTAGTTTTATTACGACCACATGAGGCAATCGTTTAAAAAAAGGCATACATAACAATGCAACTACTAGAAAACTTGTAACAGACGCCGAGTATAAGAAGAAATTCTATGAGAAAATGAGAAATGTGCAGTCGATAACAAGAAAATAACTAGAATAACTCGTAGCAGTGGTGAAATTTGGACATCATACGCTTGAATTGAGCATAAGTCATGTTAGTGGCTGGAGTACTTTTCGTGGCTTTGAGGAAGGCGCTGCCTGCTCTGAAGGTAAACGATTTCGCGCGGATTGTGGTTTTCGGTCTAGACAGCGTGATCTTAAAATAGCCCCTCTAGTACTGGTTGTCGTGGTTTGGAAAAAGTTTTTTTGGACGGAAGGCAGCTGATGGATACAAAAGCTTGTAAGCTATGCATAAGTCGAATACTCGACGCCGGGATTCAAGGGAAGGCAGCCCCAGGTACTTATTTCTAATAGCAGCCTTAGGAATACGGGAATACAATAAACCTCCAATTCTCACCATTAGTTTCCGCGTGAAGTTGTTTTGAACTTTCATGTAAAGAAAAATTTTGAGGGTGGGGATCGCTTCGATTTTAAAAAATTACGCAAAGCCCCTCTTGACCCTGTCGTATTGCTGTTCAAGAAAGGTGTCATGTTGACATGGGAACATGAAAACTCTAATGAGTTAGCAAACTCTTGGGATCAGAGTTTATCGAAAGGGTTGTCATTGGGGTTGAATAGAGTTGTTTATCAGCAGCATAGTACCTCACGATTCAGTGGAATACAGGTGATTAGTGTAGAAGTACAGTGACGACGGAATCAAATCGAAGCACTCGTGAAGGAGGAACTCTGAAGGCGATCTCGTCCGCGCCGAGGGGCGGAGTCGCCCCGCCCAACGTTGACACGCCCACTCGAGAGTTCCTCTTTACCGTCCCCCTTGTTTATCCTTTCGTTAGAACGGAATCAGTGTAACTTACAAAATAGTTCAGGAGTTGCTGTTGAACATGACGATAATTGACGAGTATATTCCACCCGAATATGTCGAACTGATTGAGAAGTATGTTAGTTGGAGCGAAGAAATGGGTGACTGGCAGCTGAATGCAATCGCCTACACTGGAAATAACATGAGGGCAGCGGCGCCACTCCCCATGCAATCGTATCAGGTTCGTTGAGTTGAAGCTGGGAGTACTCCTTGCGTCATACAGTGCGTTTCATAATTATAGGACACCCTCACATTTCACTCTAACACTTCTACCGTTAAATATAGAGCTTTGCTGTCAACACTTATGTGATCAGCATGGAAATCAACCATTATAGTCATCTTTCCAGATTCCACGAGCTCTTCACCTTTCTTAGAACACTACTTTTCATTTTTGGACTGTTTCATATTCATAGGACACCTTAGCTAATCCGCAGGTTTCCTGTTCATACCACCGGAATAGCAATATATTTATAGCAAGTATGGCTATCGCCATGCTCGGTTATCGTATACAGATGTTATTGTGTCTTTCTTGGGAGTTTTTGAAGGACTGTTAAGTAGGTTTGGTCGTACTCCTTCACCATACGCTTGTTCACTTCCACAGCCTAAACCGACGTCTCAGTGTACCTTTGAAGTATTCCTTGAAGTTTCGGTCAGGATTACATGTTGGCTCTTCCAATACAGCCACGTATTGTCTGCCCGAAAACGTCTTTCAGGACTGATGTGGTTAGACCCCCGCCTTGCCTCGCCTGCCTACGAAGATTGGCCGTAGCCTTCCACTCAAATGCGGTAAAATACACTGCGCCAGCACTATGGCACTTAATACAGACTACTCGAGTAGAATCGAAGGTTAGCTCACGCTCTCAAACCTCACAGAACGCTTCGATGAACATCAGCGACACTAACAAAGTTCCATTAGAGGACTCGTTATCCCTTGGTGGTATCATGCCAGTAGCCTGTTTGTCTACACCAATCACCCAAGTTGAACTTGTTCTGGCTCGAACACGTTATCTGGAAAGGAATCAGCTACCTTTCCTTCCCAAGAACATCCGCCATGCAACACCGATCAGGCAGCTCAACTTCCCCGAGCTGGTTGTCTTCTTTAGCTGAGCCAAATTGAACCGAGTCATCTCATTAATCTCTCTAAACAAAGACACCTTCCTTATTGCTGTTTATCCGATGTTGTGCTGCACAAAGTTACAATTTGATGGTTAAGCAAGGATGCTCAACCCCGAATTCTGCTTGAGTCTGGTCCTGGCCCGCGTACGCTTCATCGAGAATTCGCTTCAAATCGTGACCAGTGGGTTCCGTCAGACATCCTGGTTGCTACCTGTGTTTATTTTACCCTGGCACGTCGAGCTATCAGCAAATGGAGGCCATTGAAGAGCGGAAACGTGATGTGTTAGAAAACTGCGAACAACTCAACACGACAGTCCTCTAAAAACTTCCAAAAAGTGTCTTCAATCACCTGAATGAGGTGTAAAACAGAGGCAAAGAACATATTCGCTATGAAACTGTCGTTAGTTCGCTCTTATGAACAAGAAAAAAAAGATGATAGGCTCGTGTGATCTGGAAATATGACAATAATGGTGACTTCTCAAGCTGATTACTCTATAGTTTTGACAGAAAAGCCCCATCGATAACGGGAGAAGTGTTATAGGGAAATTCGAGGATCTCCTATAATTATGAAACGCACTGTATTTTACACTCGTCTCTCGTCAAGATTTTTCTTATTGTGTCGCTACTCTTCTGCTCAATGGAAGGGTTTTAAGGCCTGTGTGTGAACCACGGTCTCCAGAAGTAGGTGTCTGGTCACCAAAAGTTTGTGAGGTCTCTAGCAGTTTGAAAACGAACACTTTGGGGCTGCGTAGATTCTGATAATTTTAAGTTTGTCACTGTTTGTTTTGCGCACATTGTCTGCGAAGGACGAATGACTAAAACAACCCGATTACTGGGATGTTCTCGTCCTGTTCTGCACACTAAAGCCTATATATATATATATATATATATATATATATATATATATATATATATATATATATATATATATATATATATATATATATATATATATATATATATATATATATATATATATATATATATATATATATATATATATATATATATATATATATATATATATATATATATATATATATATATATATATATATATATATATATATATATATATATATATATATATATATATATATATATATACTTGACTTACTTGACTTAATCGGTTTGGCTTTCGCCTGACGCGGTCATTCCGCATCTTCACCGAGGTGTGCCGTCCTAGTAGTCAGCCGTGTCCATTTTTCACGGTCTTCAGCCACAATTTGAACACATTCCATCCAGCTGTCACTATTCCATTTCCTGCGAAACGAAAGATCAGCGCCTGAACTGTCTTTCGATGCCGAGTGACTTTAAATCCTCTTTAACCACATCCGTCCAGAACTTTCGCCTACGCCCAGGTGGCCGTTTCCAGACAGGATTTGGAAGCATTTTTAAAGCGTGTTGTACGAGACGATCCGGCGTTCTTCTTAGTATATGCCCGAGCAGTCGAAGTCGACTTTCCATTGCTGCTTGAGATGGCGTTAGGAGATGCTGGCACCTCCCTCGTGTCAAGCGTTGATGTACTGCGTCGATTTCCTTGTAAAGGTCTTCGTTATGGCATACACGCGGCCAGAAATATCCAAGCAAACGCCTAAAAGCTTCCTCTCCGTGCAATCCAACCTTTCCATCTGCGTTTTCGGTGCTGCCCACGTCTCCGATCCGTACATCATGATAGGGCGAATAGCGGATAGGTAGACGCGCAACTTGACTTCCTTCGCGATGGTGGTAGACCACAAACACTTGGTTAGAGAATTGAATGCAGACGTAGCTTTCGCACATCGTTGTCGAATATCCGCTGCATAACTACCATCGTTCTTCAGCAAACAGCCCAAATAACAGAAATCGTCCACCAGTTCGATACGTTGTCCGTCCACACAAACTCCAGTTGAAGGCCTCTGAGAGACCCACATCTGCTTGCATTTGTCGGGACGAAGACGAAGTCCATAGGCTGCGGCATACTTCGAAACGAGGTTCACAATCCTTTGCAGTTTTGCGTTGTTTTCAGCGAATAACACAATGTCGTCGGCGTACTCCAGGTCGACAAGGGAGCGTCCTGATGGTGTTAGGATCACATCCGCAGGAAACTGTTCTGCAACTCTACGCATGATGTCATCAACGGCGAAGTTGAAAAGAAAAGGTCCTGCAACGGCTCCTTGCCTTACTCCTGTTTTCACCTCGAAAGCTGACGTAAATCCGACAGGTGTACGAACTGCTGCTGTTGTTCCTCTGTTCATGTCCTCGATTAACCGAACATACTTTTCCGGGACTCCATCTGCTCGCAGAGCGTTGAGCAATCGATCACGATGAGGAGAGTCGAACGCGGCTTCAAAGTCCAAAAAGCAAGCTGTAATGGCTTCGAATACCGGTGCCACGACTCAATTACTCTTCTCACGACGAACACTTGGTCGATGGTCGATCTTCCAGGTCGAAAACTGGCTTGCTCATCTCTGGTCGTTCCTTCACGATGTTTGATAAGTCGCTCGAGAATGATACGTTCTAAAACCTTGTACATGACACGAAGTAGAGAGATTCCTCTGTAGTTCTTAGGATCCGTGACGGATAGCTTCTTGTGAAGAGGTACGATGATCGCATGTCTCCACGAATCGGGTATCCTTTCGCTCATCCATATGGCACGGATGGTGTTGGTCATTTCACGAATCCCAGACGGAGGAAGAGCTTTCAGCATTTCAGCAGTGATGTTGTCATCTCCACCTGCCTTTCCATTCTTCATTTTCCGGACACAATCCAAAACTTCAGACTCAGTCGGCGGTTCCTCACTGACATCGTAATGTGCTCTCTGAACATGCGGGAGCTCAGGTACTGATGGCGCTGGACGATTCAGTAGTGAACTGAAGTAATCCTTCCATATTGGCAGCGTCGCATCACCAACTGCAACTCCATTGGTAGTGTTCAAGACAGGAGAACATCTCTTCATCTTCCCGCTATACTGTCGCAGCAACGTGTAGGCTTTCTTCGGATTCTTCTCCTCCCAAGCCTTCTCGAACTCCTTAGCTCTACACGTCCACTCTCGTTCGCGGTCACTTTGAAGCTGCCGACGCAACTTCCTCCTCAGACGCTTCTCCTCCACGAAGTTTATATATATATATATATATATATACAGTAGCGGTCAAAAGTGTAGGACCACTTAGAAAAATTGGCAGTAAACAAGAACGGGATGGATTGGTAATTTGCAACTTAGCAGCAATACTCTTTTGACATAGGTCGATCTTTCTGCGGATTAGATCAAACATGCGATCATACATGTTTGATCTACACCAACATATCGATTTTTGGTCGTTGCCTCGGCATTTCCGACTAATTAATTCGGCCACTATTACATCACGGTGAGAAGCTTTGTATACAAGGTTTAGAGTAAATTCCATGACTCTGATTGTTTTTAAGTAGTTTAGACCATGGTCAGAGCAAAGCGACTTCATCTGAGCCTTAAGAATGCTGTAATTCAAATGGTCTCCGCCGGCATGTCACACCGAGAAGTTGCAAGCAACCTAGGAATTTCAGAATCGGCAGTTACCTATTTAATGCATCGCTTTGCCGCCAGGGGAACTGCGGAAACCCCCAAAGTTCCTGGAAGACTGAAAAAGACGACTTCTCGTGAAGATTCCATTCTGACACGGATGAGCAAGAGCGACCCTCACCTCAACGCTGCTGAAATTCAGAAGGAACTCTCCACCTCCCATGACTTGGACGTGAGTGTATCGACTGTACAACGTCGCCTGAGAGCTGTGGGACTGAAAGGACGCAGACCAGCGAAGAAACCACTGATATATGCGAAGAACCGCATAGTTCGAATTTCGTTTGCGAAGCGTCACCTTAACTGGACTTCCGAGGAGTGGGGAAAAGTCGTCTTCTCAGACGAATCAAAGCTCATGATGTTTGGAGCTGATGGACTGAGCTATGTGCGACGCCCTTCTGGCAGTAGGTACTCGCCAAAGTACCAGGTTCCTACGGTGAAACACGGTGGCGGTTTCGTCATGATGTTGGGATGCTTTTCCGCCGCCGGCGTTGGACCCCTTCACTTCAGTGAAGGCAAAATGGATGCAAGAATGTATGAGAACATTCTGCAGTGATCTGCTTCCTTATGTCCGCGAGAAATTTGGTAATTCATGGGTTTTTCAGCAGGATAATGACCCAAAACATACCCAGGTCGCGTCAAGAGCTGGTTTCAGACCAACAGAATTGATGTTCTCGAGTGGCCCTCGCAAAGTCCAGACCTGAATCCTATCGAGCATTTATGGGAGGAGATAAAGCGACGTCTGAGAAGAAAAACGGCGACTTCTAAGGCCGATAAAATTGCTCAGTTGAAAGAGGAGTGGCAGAAGATCTCGCCCGCTACGATTGAGAAACTTATTGAATCTATGCCAAAGTGATGTGAAGCCGTGATCAAGGCTAATGGGTACCCAACAAAGTACTAGTTGTTAGCTTGTTAATTTGCAACTTTGATGTGTTTTTTGCTGAATTAAATTTGTTAAGCTATGCGTTTTCAATTCCTATGTGGGAGTAGTCGCACACCAAGTAATCCTTTTTTCTTTAAAAACATCGCGATTTATTAGGAAGGTACTTTGATAAAGTAAGTGCGTGGATTTCTTTGCAATTCGACGCCTCTCGCAATATTTCAGCTCCGTAGCTTGTTTAGTAGCCGAGTTATTGAAAAAAAGTTAAGTGGTCCTACACTTTTGACCGCTACTGTATATATATATATATATATATATATATATATATATATATATATATATATATATATATATATATATATATATATATATATATATATATATATATATATATATATATATATATATATATATATATATATATATATATATATATATATTTATTTATTTATTTATTTACTCAAGTTTACACTCGTTTGAAAAAAAAAGAGAAAACAGGAAAACAAACATCCAACCTCAAACGGAATATTCAAAGCAAAGATACTGTAAACCAACGAAATGTGAACAACGATGGATGAATTCGAAGAATAGCACAGGGAAAAGAGCAACCCAGCTTTACGGAGGGTCACTCCGCCGCTCCCCGGAAGCCAGTTTCACGTGCACCAAGTTCTTGTAAGCGCCGAAGTTTATAGGAATAGTATCGTTCCTTCTGAGATCTTCGAATACCGGAACTATTCTATTAGTGAAAAAGCAGCGCCGACACTCAAGATTAGACACGGTACGGTGGAATTTAATCGGACCCCCCCCGGGTTACCGAATCTCTCGTTCTCACGAAATCCCCAGGCCAAAGATCAAACTTGCCACTTAAAAGGATATGATGGAACAGGAATAAATCATTCTTCTTACTTCTGAGAGCCAAAGGCTCAAGGCCAAAGAGTGCATTTCTGTCAGCAGCGGAGGGCAATTGCCCATAAATGAAGCCATGCTGTCTGATAAGAACTCTTCTAGTAAAATTGTTCTGTATCTTTTCCAATCTATTTGCGTTCTTGAGTTTAGCGGGGTTGAATACCGGGGTGCCGTACTCGAGTAGAGGCCTTACATACGTGGTGTAAGCTCTGATAAGCATAGAGGGATTGCAAGTTGACAAACCCCTGAAAATAATATTCATAGCAAAAGTTGCTTTATTCGTGATAGATTCACAGTGCTTATCAAAACTCAGACTTGTAGTAATAGTGAACCCTAAATCAGTTATTTGGTCAACTTCTTGGATCTGACACCCACTGACAGTATATTTACTGTTAGCATTGCTATTACCCAAGTGGAGAACCTTCGTTTTTTCTTTTGCCAACGGGAGATTCCAATCGCGAGACCAAGTGCTAATAATGTCAATAGACTGTTGTAGCAAGATACAGTTCTCCGGTTGAGAAACGTCCCGGTAGATCTTGATATCATCCGCAAATGCACTGAAACCGGTGCCACAGGAAGTGACAAGACCGGCGATTTCGTGAGTGTATATGTTGAAAAGGATGGGCGACAGTACCCCGCTTTGTGGTACACCACTCAGGACTGGCCTTGGAGTTGAGTGAGAAGAGTCAACACAGACCGAGAACGTCCTTTCAGTTAGGAACGAACGTATTCGTGAAACTATTTGTGGATGGATACTATAGTTGTGCTCGAATATTCGCAATCGAATAAACATTCGAATAAATTATTCGATTATTTATTCGATTATCGATTAATCGAAAAATCCCGATTTTCGATTATTATTCGAAATCGACTATCGAAAAAAACAGATATTCGATCATTATTCGAAATAACTATCGAAAAAAACAGATATTCGATCATTATTCGAAATCGACTATCGAAAAAACCTCATATTCGATTATTATTCGAAATCGACTATCGACAGTGACAATTATTCGAACATATTCGGTCTTCGAATATATCCGAATAATCTAACACAGCCATTACCGGATCCTAAACAGAAATTTTTCGAAGGGCCAGTGCACCAGCACTAGTGTGAGTCAGGGCTGTGCGTAACTGAAATTTTGAATTGCGTAAATCGTAATTTTCAAATCCTCGTAACTCGTTTTTACTCGTTAATCGTAATTCGTAACTGATGAGTAATGAGCTCAAACACAGCCTCAAACCTCATTAAACATGGAAACGCCTCAACTTCCCAGTGATGATATGTGTTTTAAAATAAATCTGTTTTCGACGAGTGCTTGAAAAAACGCCTTCATCCGAGCGAATCTCTGGTCCGCAATCGCAGAAACCCGCTATGGCAGCACGCGACACGATGACAATACTGGTGGGACCACGTAGTCCCGGCACGATCAACCTTCGTCCCAGCACGACTTCATCACATTACGTGCTGCAACAGTGAATTTTTTTCTGGTAAGGGCAATACTGGTCGAAAGTGTAAATCGCCTTCTATCCAACGCTTTTTTTGGTTTTCAGCAAAACTTTGCGGTTTTCAAAGTTGAAACTGAAATTTGATGGAGATCCAGGGTACCGACTGAGCATTTTTCAGCAGCCTAAGCTAAAGTCGCGAAAATTGATAGGGCAATTGAACCCACGACATATGCGCTAGATCAAAATAAGCACGGGAATTCTCAATAGAGCGAGATTTGTATATTTTTCCCCCACCTTTGACAAGATGCTTCTATGGCTGTCGACGATGGCTAATTTGGATTTTGTTCTTTTTTATCGATTTTTGGAAACGAAATAAAAACGAATTGGTGACAAAATGAGTAATACTCAAAGGGGTGGAGTAAATATCAAATAGCAGCAAGTTTTGCGGCTCATACTTGTTAGGGCACAACATGTCGAAGTGAAAAATTCACGAAAAGCGAAAAAAAGCTAGGAATCACGCCTAATCCAGAAATTCCGCGAACACTATTCCCAACTCAGACAGTAGCACTGATGGAATCGCTGGCGCGTGGCGGGCCGAACAAGTCCCATCTCGCTATACGACCGCTATCGTTCTAGGAGAAAGCGCGTCATTTCGAATGTATCGCGCCTCTTCACTGTGGACACCCAGAGAAGACGTGACGCGACGTAGCGTGATCGAGATGCAGGCTGATTATAACATCGGGTCGTGACGAGAATGAACTCTGAACGGGGTCTAACGAAACGCCCGCTCGTGACGCGCTGGCGTTGTATGAATAGAACCGCTGTGGGTGGCATCAGACGGCTGCTAGTGTAGAAATGATGCGTATCGATTTTGCGTGCCGCCACTCATGAACCCGGCCTGAGCGGAATATTGAACATATTGAGCAGCTCAAAAGGTTTCGATGCCATTCTTAAAAACTGCCTCTTCAAAGCAGTAGCGTCGCAAAACTCTGAATTCGGTTGGCCCGTAGTTAAATTAATTCATTTATTCGAAATTATTCGATTTTCGATATTCATTCATTCGAAATAGAGAATCGAGTATATTCATTCATTCGAAAATTTTGAAGTCGAATATATTCATTCATTCGTTTATTCGAAAAATTCAAAGTCGAATATATTCATTCATTCGTTTATTCGAAAAACTTGAAATCGAATTTATTCATTCATTCGTTTATTCGAAAATTTTGAAGTCGAATATATTCATTCATTCAATCATTCGGTCCGTTTAGTCAAAAAGCACAACTATAATGGATACCAACCATTGAGAGTTTTTGCAACAATTTGTCATGAGGAACCTTATCAAAAGCCTTAGCCAAATCAAAATACACAACATCAACACTCTTCCCAACATCTAGGAAAGCCGTCCACTTGTTAAGCGCTTCTATGGTTGCCGTCACAGTGGTTTTCCCTCCTGGAAACCATGTTGGAAGGGAGAGATAACCTGATTTGCTTCCAAGTGACAAACGATTCTCTTCTTCAGAATTTTTTCAAACAGCCGTGAGAAAATAGATGTTATACTGATTGGTCTGAAATTAACAGGGTCTGTGAAAGGGGGCTTTTTTGGAATGGGGGTAACAAATGATTGCCTCCATTTGATGGGGACTTCACTAGACATGAAGCTCAGATTGAAAATATACTCCAGGGGACCTGCAATATCAAGAGCGATCTGCTTGACAAAGTTGAGTGGTATGGCGTCGGGAGTGATAGAGTTGGATGAGGGCCAGGTAAGAAGTTCCTTGATGATTTCATCCTTGTAGAACCAACATGAATCAGCCATAACAGCGAAAGAATTGGACACAGGTAGACTGTCCATAGAAGAGACGTCAGAAAACGACTTTTGAAATACATCCGCCAACAACTCAGCTCTATCACTAGCATTCCTCACCAATGCCCCATTGGGGTTTTTGAGAACTCCAACACCTGTTTTTTCCCGAAGTTTAGAGTTGATAAATCTGAAAAAGGAATGTTTATCACTCGACTCGACCGCTTTTTTTTCAGTATGGTTATTATACTTCTTCAATTTATTAGCAAAACGTTCACTAACTTTCTTGAACCGTTCCCAGAACTCAGCACAGTCCTGAGTTTTAGCTATCCTCTTCTACTATCACCAAAATGACAAAACAACTAGGTTGTGAGTTTAGAGTAGCTTTGCTGCGTTTGTGGTGAGGACTGTGATAGATGCCGTAGGTAGACGGTGGGGTTAGGTTATTCTTCTTATCAGCCACAACGAGCTTCTTCTTATAGGCGTAGGAAGGCGGCCACATCACCCGGCTTTTTCCACATATCCAGAGCTGTCACAGAACTTGGTCGAGCTGGGCATGAAAATAAATGTAATGAATCATGCCCTGTGCCTTGACAGTCAGGACATTCGTCGTGGACCGATGGATCGATCCTATGGACATAGCCCTTGAGGAATGAGGAATGACCACAGCGCAGACCTGCCAAAATTACTCGGGAGCGTCTTTGTAGGTCCTTTTCATTATCATCGACCTTGGGCGGTACACCGTCGAGTATAGAATTGGGAGGGGCACAGGAGAGGTATTCATTGACGAATCTGGTGTGCTCCGTCTGCAGGAGCCTCTTCCGGTTGAGCTCTGAGGTAGCCCAACGTTGACGGTCATTGACAGAGACAGCAGCATACAACGGTGCAAGGATGTTGCGGGAATGAGGGGGTTGGATGATAGCAAGTGATAGTTGGGGTGAGCAACATTCCTGACTATGTCAATATGGAACTGTTGTGTCTGCAGTTGGCAATGCTGCTTTACAGGAAGTAGCGAACATTATTGATGTAGGTGAGATACAGGTGTGGATCTTGGGCATCCAGTAATCGTGAGTAGAGCAGAGTTCTGTGCACGCTGAAGCTTGCTCCAAGAGGCTTCCGACAAGTGTCTTGACCAAATTGGGGCTCCATGATCTAAAACTGGCTGTATCATAGCCTTGTACGTGGTTCGCAAGATTACCTTTGAGCTACCCCATGTAGTGCCTGCCAGAGCGCGGAGAATGTTGTTACGTGTGTTGGCCGTAGCAGCTCGAATACGTGTGAATGATGGGTCCAGGAACCCACAAAGTAGACGAGGGTGCTTAGATAAGGGCAGCAGATTTCCTTCCCAAAGAATCTTGGGATGCAGCTTGTGTTCAGCAGTTGCCGCAGTGCTTAAAGTAACGCTGGACTTGGTTGGTTAGACCTTTAGCTGCTTCGATTCAAGGAACTTGGCCAGACTGACGAGGTATTTATTCATCTCAGCAGTGGCTCGATCGATGACAGGGTCAGTACAAATAATAGTGATGGCTGGTCTGCGCTGTGGTCATTCCTCAAGGCCTATGTCCATAAGATCGATCCATCGGTCCCCGACAAATGTCTTGAGTGCCACGGCACAGGGCATGCTTCATTACATTTATTTTCATGCCCAGCTCGACCAACTCTGACATTCGCTTGGGAGTTGCCTCGATGAAAAGTAAGAGTTGCCTCATGACATCGAGACAACTCCCGCCAAATCGACTTCGGCGTAGCCTCATTACGGTGAAATTTTAGCCCCAGCTGGGAAAAATGTGAGGCGACTCTAGTGGCAGCCCGATGGGATGCCGTCTCGCCTCACTCTCGCCCCACTATCGCCTCACATTCTTCTCACGCTACGAACTCTGTGGTAAAATTGTCGCCTCACATTCTTCTAACATTGCGAATTTTGTATTGAAATCGTAGATTTTTCCTTTATCATATGCGCATATCGCTTCGCATTCCTCTCACAATGGAAAATTCATTGTAGATCATTTTTTTATTGATCAAAACCATCACTACAATTAGTATAGCAGCGAGGAAGTCGCTACGAGAGCAATAAGTGATATCAAAACAGCCTAAAAAACTATAACAATTGTTTATCTTAAGCAAAGTGATAAGAGAATAGTAGATTCTTACCCTCTGTTTCCGAGCCAAATTTACTCTGTTTCCTCGCGCGCTTGTGCGGAGCGAGGGTAGAGACAACGAGAAAGTGTGGGGAAACGGAGACGCAGCCTACGCGCGCAGACGCACGCGATGAAAGGAAATGAATTTCACTCGGAAACAGGGGATACAATCCCTTTGGAGCAAAAATGACCACATTCAAGATCAGAATTGGGAAAGAAGTCACACAGCTATGGGCTGCAGGATTACGGCGGATAACAGCTAATTCGCTAAAAACAAAAGAGATAACAACTCCTTGAATAACCATAATATTAACAGAAAAGGAACTAGATGCAAAGACATTCACACCGTCAGTACGAGGATTTCAAAGCCGAAAAACCGGTGTAGAGAAACCGTTTGAGATTGTGCAACTATAATAAGGAAAACTAACAACTAGAACCGGATATCCTTTGTAATTGCAACCTGGTACAAAAAAAAATGATTTTTTTGAAAAATTCCGCACATCCCATCTTTTTTTTCAAAATTTCCGCATGTGGGTGGCAATCGGACTACGGCGTACGCCGGTAGAATTTTATGATGCTGAGATATAACAGCCAAAACAAAGAAATTGGAATGCAAAGACACAAAAACAACATATGCGCACCAAATTTAACAAAAAAAAACGAGGCTGCTAACTTATTCACTAGGCGAACCTCTCGGCCGTTCCATGATTTCCTTTGAAGGCATCGCTCGCGCTGGAAACCAGTTTCCATTTTTGAGGCTCAATCTCATCAGTGAGCCCGGTTGACCACACCGGTAAACTTTGGAGCGTCAAAAACGTAGGGTTATTAGGTTGGAGGAGTCGAAGAGGGGAATCCGTCACCAGTTCTGACCAGTCATCTGCCACTTTTTCATAGAATTTCGATGCGGCCGTCAAACAACATGGAAAACAGATACGGCACCAACTCCACATGCAGAAAAACCTTTGAAAATTACAGTGAAGAGGTCTACAAATGCAAAAAAAACTTTAAAAACGATCTTGGCGTGAGATATAAATTCGATTTTACAGTGTGTTCATACTGACTTTCCTCTACAGTTGAAGGTTGCTCATGGGCCCTTTCAAAAATTTTTTCCACTATAGAGGGCACGGTCCGAGTTTTCGTGAGCGTGAGCGAACAACTCGCCTGCTGGAATAAGTTATGCCTGCTCTGAGAGCATTTGTCGCATCAGTGCCGGGAAAGTACCGCGACAGTGCCGGGAAAGTACCGCGACCCTCGACTGTGCCGCGATAGTTCCGCGATAGTCCCCAGCGGCTCCGTGATCAGGCACTTCTTTTGCCGTGTCTTGAGCCTCGACATCGCCGCGACAGTACCGCAGCGGCTCCGCGTTAGAACCGCGCCGGCTCCGCGAGAATGCAGCAGCGAACCCGCGTGGAGTACGATATACTGTCCTATGTGGTAGTACGAAATTGTCGCCAGTTCAATGACCCAAGTTTGAGGTACATTTCGTATTCCCTTGGACGCAAAATCGGCGGTAACCTCCTATCAGACAGAGGACGTTACGACAGCAGGTGCGTATTTTTGTCCTTAGGACCCCCTAGTTGTATTATAATTCTTGAATAACTTCATATCAGATACTCTCCCGGAGCCGCTGCGGCACTATCGCGGAGCCGAAGCGGCTGCGCATCGCCGCTACGGCTCCGCGGTAGTTCCGCCGCGACTCAGCGGTAGTGCTGCCGCGGCTCCGCGATAGTGCCGCTTCGGTGCCTGTAGGCTATCGCGGAGCCGTAGCGGCAATTTCTCTCAGAGTGGGACCGGGGAATATGAAGTTTTCCTCGCTCACATGAGTCCAACTGAGCAAGCAGTGGAACGATCGTTCTTGGCAAAATATAACACTGATGAGGAGGCTTTGACATTATAGGCCCAAAAAGCATAACTTCGAATTGCTTGAAATAAAGGAGAAAGACTATACATGCTCGAGACCTGAGTACATATCGAACACGTGTGGAATATTCAATCTCTGACTGAGCGTTTCAAATAAGACGTTGAGTCCGTTCCGAAAAAATCCAAAATTTCGAAGGAGTTTTGAAATTAATCCTAAACTTCGAACGAAATTCGAAAAAAAAATCCGAAATTTCGAACGAGTTTCGAGAAAATCAAAATCGCTCCCGCCGCGAACCGGCGGGAGAGGTTTGGTTTTTCCATTAGTTTCGAAATTCGTTCGTTCGACCGAAATTTTTCCTAACAATTTTTTCACTTTTCGTTCGTTCAAAATTTCGTCGAACGATTTTTTTTTCGATTTTCGTTCGTTCGATTGTTTTTTCGAACGAGTTTTTTCTTTTTTCGTTCGTTCGAAAATGTTTCGAACGAAAAATTTTCGAAAATCGTTTTTTCGACATTGTTTTTTTCGAGATTGTACAACTATAACACCCACATATCAACCACAGTTATCACGAAAATTGTCAAAGGATAACCAGAAGAGAAAATAGAACGAAAATGAGAAAAAGAGAAATTAGAACAGAGAAAGAGGAACTGGTTGTTGTTGTTGTTGCCCATCTTCCACCATAACCATTGATCCTGGATCCAAACTTCCGGTACGTAGACGGCATAATCGAAGCAAGTTTTCTGGGATCCTCTTCTTTGGAGGATCCCTGAGTGGGGCGCTTTTCAACCCTCTTTTTTTGATTTTCTTTTTGGTTTTTTTTAAAATTTTTTTTACATTTCAAAATCATCATTGCATGATCAAAGTGACAAGAAATTGGCGACTTCCACAGGTTTGAGCCAGAGATCTTCTATTGTGAGGTGCGTTGGCTTTCCAGAGCATGAGAACATGTGGGGTACTGTATGTTCCTCCAGTCTGCATTCTGGACAAAGTGGATTATCAGCTGCTCCTATCTTATGGAGATACCATTGCGATTTTGAGTAGAAACCACTTCGGAGCTGAGACAGCGCTACTCGGCTAGGTCTTGACAACGTCTCCTCCTCCTTGGATATCTTCGGCGGCGGTCCACTCCGCAAGGGAGAGTTCAGATTACCCAAGAACTCTTTCACAAACTGCTTGTGAACTTCTTCGCGAATGCTCTCTGCAGTTCGAGGTTTCACCAACATTGGTTTGACAGTTCTGACGTGTTTCCTAATCTATCTAGGCGGTTCTGGCTCCTTCAACATGTCGTGCGACGGGTGTCCAGGGTCGAGTGTCGCAACTGTTCGATATTGGAGTGTCAGCATCTCATTATGAGCTCGAACTGGCATGATTCCTGTCTCGCTACTCAGATGAGTTATGCTTGCCATTGCCAGGCTTCCCGTCGCGGTCCTCAAAGCTGTGTTTTGACAAGCTGGCAACCGATCCCAGTGAGAAGATGCAATGAGCGGGCTCCAGGCTGGAGCCGCGTAGGACATCACGGATTGTCCAATGGCACGGTAGGTCAGCGTGAGCAGCTCTTTGCTTTGTCCCCAATTCCTTCCCGCCAACGCTTTCAGGAGGTTCGTTCTTTTAGCCGTCTTCTTGCGAACAGCTTCCGCATGAAGTCGTCCCGTCATCATCGTATCAAAGTGATAGCCGAGGATCGTCGGATTTCTTTCGTGCGTGATTTGCGTTCCATTTATGAAGACTTTCGGCACGTATCTCGCTTGAGCAGAATGTGTTGTGAGAAGAGAGACAGTAGTCTTTCGGATCGAAAGTTGCAGTTGGAGATCTTCTAAAGCCTTTGTCAGCTTCGGGAGATAGTCGTTCAGACGTTTTTCGCAGGTTTCCACATCAGGATCTGATGTAACCAGTGTTAAATCATCCGCATATCCGATAAGGCGTGTTTCTGGTGGGGGTGCTGGAAGATCGGCGATGTAGTAAGAAAAAAGAAGCGGAGAGAGCACTGCGCCTTGCGGTACCCCGGAGCGCACCAATCTTACGTTTGACATCCGGCCTCTGAACTCTGTCCGTATCGTTCTCCCTTTCAGGTAGCTGGAGATCCAGCGCGCAAGTCCTCTCGGTAGGGATGACTCTGCAAGCTTCTGACAAAGAATGGAGATGACGACAGTGTCATAGGCCTTCTTTAGGTCGAGTGCGACCATAATTGAACGGCTTGGCGGTCTCTTCTCATTAAGTCCATCCGTAATGAATCCCGTAAGTTCGACCAAAGCTGTGGTGGTGGAGAAGCCTTTTCGAAAACCATTCTGCCATCCAGGGATTTGCAGGTGCGTCTCCAGTGTAGGAAGAATAGTTCTTTCAAAGGTGCGTGCCATAGATGAGATGATCGAAATGGGCCTGTAGCTGTTCAAATCCTCTGCAGGTTTTCCGGGCTTCAGAAGTGGGAAGATCCTTGCCTCCTTCCACGACGCCGGAATCAGTCCAGTTGATAGAGTTCTGTTGAAGAGCGTTTCTAGGCACTCACGAAAAACTGATCCGGAATGTTTGAGCATGATGGGGGCCACTCCACTTGTATTTAGCGCTCTAGACGGCTTGCATCTCTTCAAGGCGGCGTCAATGAGGGTGGTCGTGATAACGGGAACGTCGTCTCTCGAAAAGTTCTTGATCCATCTGAAAGTCCTTCTTGACGACTTCAGGCTTCTATGAGGGCATGGCGAACTGAATTGTTTGCATAGAAGGTTGGCTGCCTTCTTGTTGTTAACCGGCTCGCCTTTATGAAGAAGCTGGAGGGGATTCGGTTTAGCTGAACGGCCATCCAAAGCTTTCATGGTTGTCCATAGCTTGGAGGAGTTCGTACGATGATCAATGCCTTCCACGAATGCTCTCCACGTCTGCTGCCGGTCCTTCCTCACTTCATCTGTGATTTCCTTGTTCAGCTCGGAAACCCGGGTGTTGGTGGGATCCGTTCTTCGAATCGCGTCTCTTTCACAAATGAGGTCCTTAGCGGTGTCCGACAGGCCCGGCATGAACGCTTTACGCCTACCCCTAGGGATGGATTGTAAAGTCGCTGCTCTTATAGCTGCTGTAAGGAATCTATCCATTTCCAGTGGGTTAGTCCGAAAATCGAAATCAGCCGACTGTTGTTCCAGCACCGACCGAAATTTAGGCCAATTCGCCTTCTTGAAGTTCACGAAAGTGGTCCTCGGCGAGGAAGATATCAGGGCCTCGTTTCTGAACTCCATCAAGATAGGGAGGTGGTCACTTGCGCCTGTGCTAATGGTGTCCCACAGTGCTGACGATGCTAAATCCTGCGAGTACAGCGAAAGGTCCGGTGACGAGGGTATTCCATATGTCGATTTTTTTGTTGGGTGTGCGTCTTCGTTCAGAATCACAAAATCGGATTGCGCTATCTCCTCCTCCAAGTCCTGTCCGCGTTGGTCTTCCTCACCCTCCGACCATAGAGGACTGTGCGCATTGACATCTCCCATGACGACCTTGGGTTTCACACATGTCAAGAATTGGGCGATCGACAGCTCGTATGAGGGTGGGCATGAGGATCTTGGCGGAGAGTAGATGTTGTGAATTCGAAGTGATCCAGCCCTAGTTTCCACAGCTACGGAGATGCACTCCGTCGTGCCATCGCTGGTACCTGGAGTGCTCACACTGCACTGTAAGTCGTTTCGGACCAGAAAAGCCACTCCTCCTCCGGAACTTGTTCTGTCCTTTCTCAGGCATGTGTAGCCTCGAACAGTGGGTGTTCCTTGACTCGGATCCAATTTGGTTTCTTGAAGTCCCACTATTTCGGCCCCTATACGGTGTGCAAGAGCCTCTAGTTCCGCCGATTTGTTGCGTAAACCATTAATATTCCATTGAATCACCTTCAAAGAGGCGGGTTTCGATTGTTGCTGTTGAGATGTTGGCACGATGTCGCAGTTTGGGCACACGTATGAGCTGGCCGCATCCTTGAAAGACTTGAGACCGGAACATTTCTTCACGTGAGTCCATTTTCTGCACTTGATACATTGGACGCTCCCTGCTGCGGCTGAGGTACCATACTGGGTGCAGGGCCATCGAATACAGCGAGGGGGTCTAGGGTTTGCTTCGATTCCGGCACGAATGAGTAGACAACGGATCAGCAGCGCCGGTTTATGCTGATCCGCGATCGAAAAAATTGGCTCCAGGACTTGTGAAAGAGTGAAATCTGGGAGGTATGGTCGAGGATCTTTGACTTCGGAAGGATGATTGCATTGTAGACGACTTCTTCTTCCGCGTTCGCTCTCGCCAACGAGTAGGCGATCCTCCATAAGAGCGAGGAACTGGTTGACGGCTGGTGATGGAAAAATTAGCTATGAGCCATATCGATCGTTTTTCATCGGGAGTGGCGTTGGAAAAGAAGGCGCGAGCTGGGGGAACTTTTTCCTGGAAGTCGCTTCACATTTTCACCACTTTTTTCCCACTTTTTTTGGCGATGCCTTCGGCGCGACGTGAGAAAAATGCAGAGCAGCCGAAAAAAGTGAGCGAAACCGGCCCCGCCCTACGAGGCGACTCCCAAGCGAATGTCAGAGAACTTCTCTGACAGCTCTGGATATGTGAAAAAAAACGTGTGATGTGGCCGCCTTTCTACGCCTATAAGAAGAAGCTCGTTGTGGCTGATAAGAAGAATAACCTAACCCCACCGTCTACCTACGGCATCTATCACAGTCCTCACCACAAACGCGGCAAAGCTACTCTAAACTCATGAAATAGTTTTTTTGTCATTTTAGTAATAGTAGAAGAGGATAGGCTTTAGTATGCAGAACAGGACGAGAATATCCCAGTAATCGGGTTGTTTTAGTCATTCGTCCTTCGCAGACAATGTACACAAAACAAACAGTGACAAACTTGAAATTTTCTGAATCTACGCAGCCCCAAAGTGTTCGTTTTCAAATTGCTATAGAGACAGCAATCCCATGTATCCAGTGATCACACATAGAGCAGCGTTTTGTGTTCGCTGAAGCTTGCTCCAGGACGTTTCCGTCAAGTGCCTTGACCAGATCGGGGCTCCATATTCCAGTACGGGCTATATCATAGCCTTGTACTCAGGAATTCCTTTGGAATTCCAAAAAAGTTACAAGAGACTTTAACGCAAGTTGCATGATGGCTTCACGTAACTTACTTCAAGTTCACAAGTAACTTGAAGCGATGTTACGTGTAACTTTAGATTAAAGTACCATGTAAGTTGCGCTAATGATACTCATTGCGAGTAACTTGCACTGTTGCTGCCTGTTACCTGACACCCACGCGCGGCGCGGCCGGCACCGATGCGCGACGCGGTCAGCACACCGACACGCAAATCCAGTGATGCACTTATTGGTACATGATCGCTGGCCATGACAACAGCAGTAGACCAGTTACAACCTACAGCAAGAGAGGAGGAGACAAATGTGACATCCGGCGAAGAGGGCCTGCCCGTGCTCGGAAGACGAGTAGGGGCGTCCTCATTAATAGCAACAAGATCACAATCATCCGCAAACTGCTCAAGTAGTTCACCTCTGTCAACACGACCTAGAGAGGAGAACCAGGATGAAGAGTGTGCATTAAAATCACCGGCCATAATAACTGAAGACGATGGGAGGGCAGAGTGTACAACAAGCAAAAATGGTGTTGGATCAAACGAAATGGGACATGAGGTGGTTGGGGGAATGCAAACATTAACCACATCTAAAGGGCAAATTTGCAATACAATATGGACACCATCTCAGACAAACCATCGCTCGGAGCGACACCGGCTCCTCCCAATTATGACGTCATCGCCCGGACAGCGGCCGAGGGCGAACTGGCACCACGGTCCCTGTCCTCTGCCAGTTCGCCCCTCGGCCCCTGTCCGGTCGCTCTCGGGGCGACAGCGGTGCCAACTTCAGAGATGGATAGGCGCAGAAGTAGTTGTTCTCTGAGTGATAAACTGTGGGACCTCAGTGGCAGTGCGCCGGATAAAGTGTGCGGGACTCCACTGAGAGTGCGACGGACGCCGGACAAAGTATACGGGACCCAATTGGCGGTGCTCCGGAAAAAGTGTGCGGGACCCCACTGACAGTGCGCCGGACAAAGTATACGGGACCCAATTGGCGGTGCCCCGGACGCCGGATAAAGTGTGCGGGATCCCAGTGACAGTGCGCCGGACGCCGGGCAGAGTATACGGGACTCAATTGACGGTGCGCCGGACGCCGGATAAAGTGTGCGGGACCCTAGTGACAGTGCGCCGGACGCCGGGCAGAGTGTACGGGACTCAATTGACGGTGCGCCGGACGCCGGATAAAGTGTGTGGGACCCCAGTGACAGTGCGCCCGACGCCGGAGAAAGTATACGGGACCCGATTGGAGGTGCGCCGGACGCCGGATGAAGTGTGCGGGACACAAATGGGAATACGTCAGACGCCGTAAAACGTATGCGGGACCCAAGAGGGAGTGCGTCAGACTCCATAAAAAATGTGCGGGACCCAAATGGTCGTCAGACGTCGTAAAACGTATGCGGGACTCAAGAGGGAGTGCGTCAGACTCCATAAAAAATGTGCGGGACCCAAATGGGATTTCGTCAGACGCCGTAAAAAGTATGCAGGATCAAGAGGGAGTGCGTCAGACTCTATAAAAAATGTGCGGGACCCAAATGGGAATACGTCAGACGGCGTGAAAAAAGCGTGCAGGACCCCGAAGGAGTGTGCATGATGTCATGAAGTGTTTGCAGGCCAAGCCGAGTCGTCATGGCGCCCCTTGCATAATCGGTTTCCGTTTTTTTCTTGTCTTTTCGCTTTCTGTGACTAGTCAGGCAGGAATATCGGATCACCTGGCAAATTTCCGTCTTCTTTTGCCTCCCCGAATACAGCCACTGCGATTTCCCCGAGCTTAAGTTCGTTACCCATCATCCGAGGGACCATTGAAAAGTGCGTGGTGCAGGGGCAGACATGAAAAAACATGGTAAAGCGAATGATCACGTCCTAATGTGTTTATCACATGCACGGCCGGTATAAAAGGTGCCTCATCTCACTCGAATCCTCATTCGGCATTCTGATGCCGGCCCTGGAAGGTGACTTCGAATCGCTCTCCGGAGGCCAGCATATTTTTGGACGCTGGGGGGATAGGGATATCCTCACAACTGGGGGGGGGGGCGGTTCTCGCCGCGGTCCGCAGGGAGGGTGGTTGCTCACCGCAGACTTCGGCGAAGGTTGCGCCCTTGTTGCGGACCGAGGCGGGGATTTCTCTGCCGTGGACCGTGACATTCACGCACCTCTCGAGAAGAGGCGGATATAAAGAAAGACTAGGGGGAAATTTCGAAAATCGCCCGGACAGCGACCGCAGTGCCAAGTGCGACTGAATATTGCTCCGAGCGGGACTGCGGTCGCACGGAGAGCGGCTGCTGTGGCCCGAGTAGATGGCTAATTTTCGCTCGGAGCGGAGAGGCAGCGTCGCTCGAGTCGCTCTCCGGTCCCGCTCTGAGCGATGGTTTGCCTGAGATTACACTCAACAACATTATCAGTGGGGAGAGCAATGATGTGTGAGGGAATGGAAGATTTTACAAATGTAGAGACGCCACCACCATGAGAAGTACGAGGGAGGTGGTAAGACGCATAACCGGAGAGAAGGGGGAGAGAAGAGGATGCGCTAAGTTTTGTATCCTGCAAGAGGATGACATCAGAATGAAAGCGTTCAATGTACAATCAATGTCAGTTCAACAAGTTGTGCACGCAGGCCATTAATGTTAAGTTGAAAAATGTCCAGACTATGATGAGGAACACTAGGGGGATAATTAAAGCAAGATATACAACAATAAGCGTCAGTGTAGTCATTATAGCTAGCTAACTCCGAACATTTGAGGTGTACCCAGCCAAGGCAACCAACGCACTGAACGCTAGCATGTTGAGCCGATAATCCACAGTGACAACAGGGTAATGCGGAGTCTTGCTGCGTGGCCCTGGGTTCCTCCCAATGCCAGCTCGTAGTAGTAGAATATGAAGGAGTGCGGCAGCTCGCCATTCGCACTCCCATACAGAAAAAAACTCCTCGTGGAGTAGTTGATGCCCGTTTGATCAGTCTCCTTGATCTTGTTAGTTGACTCCACAGATCCACCACGCGTGGGTTGAGCATCTCGGATCTGGGGGTAGGTTGGAGTGAGACTTCACTTATTCAGAGAGCATAACAATACGTTATGCTCGTTTTGGTTTTGCAAATGTGAATAAGTCAGACTTTTCTCATTTAGCTGGATGCGAACCAATCTATTCCACTATTTTACTCGTACAAAACCGATTTGGGAGCGACGTCGACCGCTTCGCGTCCTCGCACCAGGAGCGGAAAACGGTTTGCTTTAAAAAATATTTCTGACGAAGTTGTTTGTTTAATTTTGACCAACGTATTTCAGGGAACGCAATGCTGCCAAACTGAAGACTTTATTGAGCTGACTTTCTCGTTTCTTTTTGTTTTTAACTTTTGTAACTAGTTTAGTTATCGTTCGGATTTTCATAGATTTACACCAGCGAATTGTTAGGAGCACAGTTTCATTAATAGTTGAGAAGATCTCATTATCAGATCTCCACTGCATTCTAGTCGAGAAATTTGTCTTTCTTGTTATTTCACGAGTATTTGTTGGTAATTGTTGAGAGTGCACAGATTTGTAGATGTGTTGTCGCGTGCTTGGCACATTCGAAAATAAATTTTCATTTCTCCTCCGCCCTCACTTTCTCGAACCAGTTTCAAAGGCGTCAGATCAGCACTGGCATTCAGAATAAGAAGAATAAAATGCTTTTAAACAGAAAGTGCAATTTTCGACTGCTGCAAAATTGTTAAGGCGCCAAATTTTTCTCTGTGTTAAACAATTTTTTCCTCCTAAGTCGGATGAAAATGGATTACAAACAACGGAGCATTTTCCATACCGTTCGAGAAAATTCCGATGGCATCCTGACTCTCCATCAGGCTACTTCCGTACGTGGCGGGAACGCTCGCTCTCGCTGTTCCGAGCTCCTCAACGCTCCCTAGCCCTGATAGGTGCCCGGCGCACAGGGAGAGACAAGTAAACACCTGCTCAGAAAAATGAAAACAAGTTACATGTAACATAAATGGCCGAAAACAAGTTGCTTGTAACATATCTGAGCTGATGTAAGTTACTTGCGACTTATCTCAGGTCATTTAAGTTGCATGTAACATATCGGCGGGATACTGCGTGCGATGCGCCTCCAATATGTTTCCAAGGTTGATGTACGACGCACTCGTGGGGCCAGGCTTACTCAGAAAAATGAAAACAAGTTACTCGTAACATAAAATGCCGAAAACAAGATACTTGTAACATATCTGAGCCGATGTAAGTTACTTGCAATTTATCTCAGGTCATTTTAGTTACATGTAACATATCGGCGGGATACTGCGTGCGGTGCGCCTCCAATATGTTTCCAAGGTTGATGTACGACGCACTCGCGGGGCCAGGCTTACTCAGAAAAATGAAAACAAGTCACTCGTAACATAAAAGGCCGAAAACAAGATACTTGTAACATATCTGAGCCGATGTAAGTTACTTGCAACTTATCTCAGGTCATTAAAGTTACATGTAACATATCGGCGGGATACTGCGTACGCTCAGAAAAATGAAAACAAGTTACTTGTAACATAAAAGCCCGAAAACAAAATACTTGTAACATATCTAGGCCAATGTAAGTTACTTGCGACTTTTATTGTGCCATGTAAGTTACATGTAGCATATCGGAGGCGCATCGCACGCGGTTTCCTGTCGGTATGTTGCATGTAACCTAAATGACTTGAGGTAAGTCGCAAGTAACTTACAACAGCTTAGTTATGTCACAAGTAACTTGTTTTCGATTTCTGAGAAGATACTGTGTGCAGTGCGCCTCCGATATGTTACATGTAACTGACGTACTCGCGGGGTCAGGCTTATCACTGGCGTTGCTGCTGGTTTAATTACCCAAGTTTCAGGTACTTGACCCCACACCAGCGGGGAAGGCCCCGCACAGCATTTTTTCGCGTAGTGTGTGGTCTGGGACGCGCTCTCTGCGTCGAGTGTGATTTGCGTCACGTGATGGCCACCTATATTGAAAACATAAATGTAAGTTACATGTAACATAAGTGTAACTTACATGTAATATAAATTTAAGTTACATGTAATATAAATGTATGTAAGTTACTCAAGACATTCAAGTAAGTTACATTTATATTACAAGTAATTTGTTTTGATTTTTCTGAGGGTGCGCCTCCGATGTGTAAATGTATCTTAAATGACCTGAGATAAGTCACAAGTAACTTGCATCGGCTCAGATATGTTAGAAGTAACTTGTTTTCGATTTCTGAGAGGACACTGTGTGCAGTGCGCCTCCGATGTGTTACATGTAACTTAAATGGCACAATATAAGTCGCAAGTAACCCAAATCGGCTGAGAAGATATTTTCAAGGGGGATGTACGACGCACTCGCATGGTCAGCCTTACGACTGGCGTTGCTTTGGTTTAATTATCCAAGTTTGAGGTACTTGACTTCACACCAGCAGGAAAGGCCTCGCGCAGCATTTTTTGCGTAGTGTGTGGCGTGTCGTCTGCGTCACGTGATGGTGAACCCATGGTGAAAATAAAAATGTAAGTTACTTGTAACATTAACCGAAAAAAAGATTCATGGTAGCCCTAGAAAGACCCCTAACTGTGAGGAGTACCTAATATGGCGCGGCGCCTTTATGAGAAGGAAAGGAACCTTGATAACCTCGATTGCAAAACCGCATTCTTCCATTCGGTGTGCATGTTCACCCCACCGAAGTCTGGCCTAGACGGTCTCTGTCGATCTGTCTTGCGAGGGGTAGGTTACATTACTTCTCTCACAATCAGATAGCTTCGAATCTAATCAAAAACGTCATTCGTCGCGACACAGGGAGGTCCAGAATTTAGAGAAGAGTTGCAAAACTTCATGACTCGGGAGGCGGCGTGCCATATTCGGTACTGTTGATGGCTAGGGAACCTTCTAAGGGGCTGAGCAGAGTGGCATCGCGGCGCTGCGTGCTGTCTGACGCTGCTTAAAGGCACTGTTCGCGATAAACTTCATCCTCGAATTTTGCATGACAAACGCTTCTCGTGGCTCTCAGAAGCAGAACAGCGTCGAAGAAACGGGACGAAAAGCTACCCAAGAGCCGCAAAACTGCTTAGAAAAGTGGGAAAACCCCGCCATTGTGGGCAAGTCCCGCCTCTTCCCGCCCCTCGACGTGAACAAAGGAACACTCGAAGTCGTGAGTTGAGCGATGGTTTCCGATCAAAAGCCCCGTTCTTCCCTTCATTCTTAACTTCTCTCTTTACTCTTTTCAGCTCGCATACATCGGCTGCAGAAGACGGAAGTTACAAGCCTCGGACAACTCGTCTACCATTTTCCCTAGCTGTATTTTTGAGGGACCATAACTCCATTCCCAGAAGGTCTTGTACGATTCCAGAAGCATCATTGGAATCAGAATGGGACCGGTTTCAAGATAGGCAAAAAAAACAGAAAAGCGATTTTTATCGCGAACAGTGCCTTTAATCCTTGCTCCACATGCACGCGCCCTAGAACGGTGAGTCAATCATGATTTATTGGTCAGCGTCTGCTCTGTCCTTCGGACCCTCAGTAACACTGTTGTGCATTAAATATTCTTTCATTTTCGATTGACTCCATTTTTCACCGATCGCAAGCACCGTGAACATGTTAACTGTTTCGACTCCTTTCGTTTTAGAGTAAACTCTCTCGAACTCTGTTAAAATCCTGGAAACATTTTTCCGTATCAAACGCTGTCTTAGGGCGGCTGCTTTTTCATTTCAATCATTCGACTCCGTTAAATGCGAACTTCTATACCATAGCCAGTTTGGCACGAGACAGGGACGCTGTCTGGACGTTGAACTTTTTAGTCATGGCGAAGTCTATTTCAACATTTAAAGGCAGTGTTCACAAAAATGTTTAATCTTGAGATTATTCGCTAAATCGATAGCTTGGTCCCGGGTAGAACTGAAGGGGCGAAAAAATTGGGAAAGACGCACCGGAACTACACGAAATGTTCTACTCTCACGGTGCCCCCGTACTCTCAGTGGAACTGTTTCTTGGGGAGACGGAATCTTCAATGTACCCGTCTTTTCAATTTTCCAACTCTCAGTTGCTCCATTCTTCCCATCGGAGCCTAACTAATTTTGTTTTGCCCAATATTTTCTTTCATCTTCGTTTGACCCCATTTTTTGCAACTGCCGAAAACATGTTCATCTTACCGGACAACTAGCCCAGGCCAGAAAATTCCTCCACTGAAACGAAGCATTCAAATGTGTTTTCCACCGTCTCCTCGCGATTTTAGTAACACTTGGTAACCAACGCATTGTTTTGAGTGGGAAAGTGAAAATCGAAAATCATAGTGAACACTGCCTTCAAAGGCAGCGGTCGCGACAAAATATGCCTGCCTTCTTTTTCTCTTTAAACCCTTCTCTGGATTCAAAGTAGTAGGACCTATAAGGAAAATTTTGCAAAAAAAAACACCGTTTCGGGCCAAATTTTAAGCCTGAACTTTCCTGTCTTTTGATGTTGGACGAGCCCACTCCACATCATCGGCATCGATGATCGCTAACATCAAAAACATCAGGGGCGGTAGTAATTAGGCCTTAAGTCAGAATTAAGAGTGATGAGCATCTTCCATTAAAGGCAGTGTTCACGATGATTTTCGTTCCCGAAAATTCAACTCAAAACAAAGCGTTGGCCACCGAGTGTTACCAAAATTACGAAGAAACGGCGAGAAACGAAACGCACTAAAAAGTCTAATTTCAATGACATTATTCTCTGGCTTGGACTAGTTGTCCGGCTGTATGAACATGTTCACGGTGGTTGTCACAGGTGAAAATGGGATCAGTCGAAAATGGAAGATTATTTCAGGCAAACTAGTAATAGTATGGGTCCGAAGGAAAGAGCGGAGCAATAGAGAATAGAGAATTGCAAGGGACCGGTCCACAAAAGATTTCATTGTCACAACAAACAGTTCCGGTGAGAGTGAAAAGACGTTGTGAGAGTAAATGATTTCGTGCCCTTCTATTGCGTTTTTCCCGATTTCTTCATCATTTCAGTTCTAACCGGGGACTAAACAATCGATTTAGCTTTTAATCTCAAAATCGAAGATTATCGTGAACACTGCCTTTACTGTGGAGGTAATGGCTGTCCAAATGAAGAACCATCGCAATGTAAATGAGCACATGTCAAGTTGTTGGCAAAACTAGCAGAGTTGACAGCCTGCGAACCTCACCTACCCATTCGATGTTACGAGAGCAGCGCGACATTGCACTGCGCCACTGCCCCCAACAGTCCCTCGCTGATAAAGTGATGGAGATTATTCGCCATGGAATTCAATGCATGACAACTACGCGGCCGGGGTTCGATCCACTGCCTGTATTAGCGGAATGGGAGATTGCTCACTTAAAAAGAGCATTCGTAGATTTTGAATCAACGAATTGATCAACCTCTAAGAATTTTCGAATAAACTGCTTCTCCGGATTTATTGTTTCCGGATATTTTTAGTGAATGACAGCTCCGAAGGAGTCCGCTGGATTTTTTTTGAATTGACGATTGAATTCGATAATCAGACTTATGTTTTATTCCAAAGTGGCTGAAAGTTTTATCCGATTGTTGAAGCCGAATTTTCGATTAATTTTCGAATAATAAAGAGATCCAATGGAATTTTTCTTGCTTGCTTATCGTTGAAATGTCGCGTCCTGTTCGATTTCAGAAAGCCAAACTACAGTAGCCACCTTTTGAAAAAAAAGGGCAGCCCTACTTGGGGCAAAAAAACAGTCCAATTCTGGTTAGTTTCTTGATTTGAATTTTTTCCCCCAATTTTTTTAAAATATAGTATTGTACAATATGTTACGAAAATTTTAGACCAACTTTGCTAGAGCAACTTTTATTGTTGAAGCGGATTTCTTTCCCTGCAATAGATCTGCTAAAACGACGACGGCGGCCCACCGATTCCAAACTTTGAGTTTTAAATGTTAATGCATTACGGAATCGATACGTATGCTCCTTCGATAAATTAAGTACATATAGGGCGATGTGAAGATACCTATTGGCACCAGAAATGTCTTCTTTTCACAATGGATTCCTAGCACATCAGCTGAAAGATTTAAAAGTAGTCCAGGAATTCTCGTCTGCTGAATTTCGCCCCGTAGCCATTCAGTTCAGGGTAAGAATTATAGAAAATGCTTCTCGATTACTTGTGCAATTGATACGAAATATAGTTGTACAATTTCGAAAAAAATGTCGAACGAACGAAAATCGAAATGTTTTCGAACGAACGAAATTTGAAAAAAAAAATCAGTGAATTGATTGCAAACAGAGTTCACCTCAAAAGCAAAGCGATTCCGGGAAAAAAGTGGTCGCAAGCCATATCCATAAATGGCAATTTGAACCTTGAATACGCCTAGGTTTTAAAAAATTGAAAAGAAAACTGAATGCGCAACAAGATTCCCTTTTTCGAGAAATCCAACCCTTTTTCACCAACTTATTCAATTTCCTTCGTTTTAACAAACTATAGCTCCGGTATTGTAATCGAAAACTGATAAACTAGGTTTAACTCAAGAGGAAATGGTCTTATTTCACCTCTAACTGTCTTGGTTTACTCTTAAAAAAAAACTCCGTCTTAAAATTTGAACGGGAGTTTTAAATGTAGTCGGAGGACATTTTGCTCAGGTCCAATTGAAATCTATGTGTCTCGCCTGCCGCCGCACTATTTCTTGTGCTCTGGCCACCCTGCAATCAGCGACAGCCACCTATCGCTGATGCTTCCAATCAGTGTCATCCATAAATTTGATGATGAAGTGTCGCTGATTTGGAACAGAGTTGCTCATTAAGAGTTGGCGCTTCTATGAGGGCATTCCCAGGTCACAACCAGCATGTTTGAGTTTGTGTAAGATTAAAGATAAGATGCAACTCAAATTAAAGATCTAAGTTGCATATTAAGCCAAATTCGTGCATACGTGCTGTGCACGTGTGCACGAATTTGCAAATTAGAATACTAATAATATACTAACTAATATGTTTTCAGCTTGTTTCTTGCCGCGTAACCTTAGTGGCCCTTTAGCTGTTTGCGGATCAAACCGCCGTTTTCGGATCAAGCTTCCCCGATTCTACAGTTTGATACAATCGAGAAACAGGGGAGGACAGGACAAGATTTCTTTTTCATTGCCTGAATCCATGTTTTGACTGCAGGTGGTCGCTGCCGTCATGCGAGGGACAACTGTTCCTCTTTCATCGCGCGTAATGGAAAGGCGCTCCAGTTGTGATCGCTTCGTGGCAAACGTCCTACATCGCTGGGTCGCGGCGACGAAATCCCATGGTTTAGTGCTTCGCTGCCGGAGGAGCGATTCTCGATGGTCGCTGATAATCGCTCCATCGCTGCCATTATGGCAGCGATGGAGCGATTGCCAGCGAATGACACGTTTCGTCCAGTGAACGGTGACTCTTTCACATGACAAAATCAGTGTTCACGAGTCGAAACGTGTTAATGATGACTATCAGCCATTAATTTCACTGATCGATTGAAATTCTTCGATCACCCGTCATGCTATGCACTATGAACAAAATTGCTGCCGCTGCTACATCAGCGCAGCAGCGGGTGCAAAATCGCAGAAAAACAGCGATGCAGTCAAAACATGGCTTTAGACCAACTTGACGAGGACGAGGTACCAACTTGACGAGGTGTTTACATTCAGGGCAGGCTGAAAGTTTTTAAGCCTAAGGCACACCGCTCACCAAACATATTCGCATACGGCTCGTTCAAGCGTATGGCTGGTGCGAAGTTATAGGCTTTCTAGATGTGTATTAGTTCTAGTTTTACACCATTATTGTAGCTTTTTATCACACGCTTGTCTTTTACAGCGTAATAAATGAAATGAAATGAAGTTTTCATTGTTCTTTCCACAACTTCTTTCATCGCGACCACTGCCTTTAAAGGCAGTAGACACGCTCGAAAATGTTGTTGAGATAACTACGTTACTTGGTTCCTATAGCCCCTAGTAGAAGGCTCGCGTCGTGGGAGCGACGAAAATGAGTCAAAACTGTTAAATTTGAGCAATACAAGTTGAAAAATGTGGACAACCCCACCCTGAGCTTCGACAACTCCGCCCCAAATACAAACTCGACCGGATTTATCGTTTGAATACGGTCACTTTGGCTTGTTTTTGATGCTTCCAACGAGATGAGCGTTCTAGTACAGGCAGTAGGGGTTTATCGGCTTCGCTATTTCAATCGTTTGGGTAGGGGCTCTCTACATAAAGAGGGGGTTGCCCCGTTTTCGCAGTTTGACGCGTCACCCTACTCAATACAAGCGAAGTGGTCCCGAGTGGAATTAGGGTCGCTAAGGGCGAGGCAACTCCTCCCTCGGTGTGTAGAGAGCTCCCGTCCCCAATCGTTTCGTCTCTAATATTCACTGTTTCGACCGTGCGCGGTCTAACTCGTCCACTTTCACCCGATAACAGAAGCAACCGTTTTCCCTCTGTTTGCATACAGTTTTCGTTGGTATTATCATTAGTTCCTCATACTGTAGTTCGGGTAACCAGAAAAGGGACAGCTGCGGACACCTCAGCAGACTGCTCTGCGTCGTGTGCGCCCACGAGAAATGTGGTGATCGATCGACGGACGCGACAGGCGCAAGGCCTGCTGAGTGGTCCGTAGCTAACCTTCTCGCGGATCCACCCACCATAAATGTGGAGATGTCCATATCTTCGATTTGTCATTAAATCGAAATCATTTTTGAGCGCGTCCCTTAAAGGCACTGTCCAACCTCAGAATCGCTTTTCTGTTTCTCTGCCTGTTTTGAAAAGGGCTCCACGCTGATTCCAATGATGTCTCTGGAATCGCACAAGACCCCCTAGAAACGGAGTTATGGCCCCTCAGAAATTAAGCTGCGGAAGCATGGTGGACGAGTTGTCCGAGGCTTGTAACTTCCGTCATTTGCATCCGATGTATGCGAGCCAACCTGAACAAAGAGAGAGGATAAGAATGAAGGGAAGATGGTGCTATTTCTCGAAAATCATCGCTCATCCCGCCACTGATGCGCTCAAAAGGTCGTAAAAGGGGCGTGCCAAAGTGGCTCCTAGGTGTGGGCGCTCCAGGGTGGCTTCCTCCTATATCTCGCTTATTTGGAAGAATTGAGAGCTCGCATTTGGCAGGTGTTATATAGGGTGCGTCTACTTCACAAATACGTGTAAGTATCAGATTTCATCTCTGAGCTTGGACTGTGCCTTTAAAGGCACAGTACACCCTCAGATATGAATTTTGAGAATTCCATGTAATTGTGTAGAAGATCCCTCCTGTATAACACGTGCCAAATGCGAGATCTCAATTCTTCCAAATAAACGAGATATAGGCGACCACCACAGGCCCGACCCCCTTCACTCACGGCCACAGGCCCGACCCCCTTCACTCACGATCACAGGCCCGACCCCCTAACAGATTTTCAAACTCGATAGCAGCTCGATGGATGGATGAATTACATCAAGTCGTCGTTCTACAGTCTATTGCCTTACTGTCTCCTTATCCTGTCTCGCTCTCGCGAGAGAGTCACACGCTGATCACAGTGGTATCTCTAATATCGTCCGAGACCCCCTTTGAGCAGAGTTATGGCTCTTCAAAGACGCCTAGATTTTGAGGGTGAAAAATTGGTGGATGAGTTGTCTCAGGCCCGTATTTCTCTTCATTTACAGTCGTTGCACGAGAGCGAAGGAGAATGAGCAGAGCGTGAGAGGCGGCTGAAATTCATCCATCCATCCAGCCGCTATTGAGTTCGGTATTCAGAAAGGGGGTGTGGCCCGCGGAGGTCGCTTATATATCGCCTATTTGAAGGAGTTGAGATCTCGCACTTGGCACTTGTTATACAGGAGGGGTCTACTACACAATTAATTGGAAATCACAAAATTCATATCCGAGGGTGCACTGTGCCTTTAAGGTTGGTTACGTCAGTCACAGGACATTATGCCTACAATAGCCCTCATACTAGCGATAAGCGGGCCCCATATTCTTGTTCAGCGCTCTAAATAACCCTCAGTTTAAAGGCAGTGTCCACGATAAAAATCGTTTTCGAGTTTTCACCAGAGAACGAAGGTTTAGAGTCTGACTGATTCATCAGTGAAGAAAGAATCAAGAAAAACGCTGCGAAACATCCAAGAATTAGATCTTCTTTTTGAAAGCCACATTTCAACGGTGGATCAGTTGCGCGGGCATGGGCCTGAAGTAGACAGTGTGTGCAGATGGCCCCAATGCTAAAACTAAGCCCCGCTCGCGCTCCAATGCTAATGAAAAGCGGACCAAACTGTTCCTCGGAAAACTCGACCGCGAGCGGAATGGGCTAGCGCGAGCGGATCTCGGAGCCGATTGAAGCTCTTTTGGGCTCGTTTTTGTCCGTTCTTTCACCCCTACTGCTCCAATCAGACCTCGGCCTTTCGATTTTCGGTGGAAAACTGAAGACGAAATTTATCGTGGACACTGCCTTTAAAGTCTTGGGCCGAATCCGAGAAAAATTCTCTCAGTATCCCAAAAATTCCCTTTATGTTTACTCCTACCGGTTTCGCGAAGCAACGAAAATTATCTTTTTTTGGAATCCCCGGGGACATTTGGAGAATTTTGAGCACGAATTATTTCTGTTGTGCCACACACATACGACAGCGAAAACATGGTGTTCTAGGTCTTCAGGGTGCAGGTAAAACAGTCCTCAGTCACAGTTCCGATAATTCGGCTCATCACTTGACGCGTTTGAATATCATAAATGAATCAAAGTTGGTCGAACATTTATTCTGAATCACGCAGTCAACTATTTACTGGGGACATTCCAAATATGTATGCACACATTATTCCGTCAAGAAATTTACTTGGTCCTTCGCGGATCTGGATGAAGCGAGGGAAGTGGAACGTGAGATTGCGCGGGAGATGGAGAAAGAGCTGCGTACGCGCGCACAAGCACGCGATGGATCCAAGTAGATTTTGTTTCAAGATCTACAGTTCATAGTGAAATTTGTAAAACATAGGAACGAATTTGAAATGAACACAATATTACGCCGTGACACAATAAGGACAATATGCGTGAACTAAATCATCATTTCTGAAAGGGAGCTGGAAACGTTTTCACAAGAAAGGAAGCTAGTTGCCGAACAGAACAGCGATAGTGTTGTATCGTGGGCTTTCGGCTAATTCCCGAAATTCGCATGTTTTGTGCATACTACAGTTGATACTTTGACCGCAGCTGTTCGGCTAGTAGCCACAGAGACGAGAGTGGAGGGTAGCCATTAGCCAGACAGAAATCTACCGCATAGCAAAACAGAAACCATGCCATTGGTTGCGACGAGGACGGCGTCCTGGCTGCAGACCTTGGGGAGGGGGGAGATTCCCTAACTGGTCGAAACCACTCTCCATGATCGTATGGCTCCTGGTAGCTGAGGATCGGAAGTTCAGTTATACCATGCTGACAACGACAGCATTGAAATGCTCATCTCGAGTGTAAGAAGTAGAAATAGAGATACATATTAGAGTAGCAAATGAAGAATCGGAAATGAACAGCTGTGGCCAGACCCATCGCAATACTGTTGCTTTTTTGAGATTCAGGGACGATGACAACCCAGCCGAATTTGCAACAGCTATTGCTATTCTGTTCAACTGGCGGGACTGTAGGATCCTGTTCAAGTACTAGCATGCATGCTTTCTGTTCTTCTTCACGTGCCCATCAATAGCCGACCAGTCATACTCGAGTTTGCAAGGTGAGCGAATGTTCAAATTCAATTCAAAATGCCGTAGCGGCCGAATACCCGGAATAGACCACTCGCACGACGACGCGGCTTATTAATGCCACAGTGTGAATGAAAAGTTTCTTCATATGGAAAGGAATCGGCTTCTGGACTAAAGTTTCCTCTCTTTGATGGTTTACGCACCCTTATTAGCAGGCGCAGGTGAGCGTCTGCACTAGCAGGCAGGGCTAACAGGCGGTAGCGTCTCTACCTTCCATTGTTAGTAGGGAACACGATTAGGCCTTTTCCTACGTGGAAACTTGCGTCTTATATTATACTGGCATTACGGTATCGCCCCAATGAGGTAGCGGGATCTTCAGCGACCGAGTTGTGAGTAATGCGGTTCGGGCGGAAATGGTGGGCCAGGAAGTAAAAAGGTGGATCAGGTTACCGGCAGGATGAATCCTCTGAGTCGTCGCCACTGACGCCTAATTCTAGCGCTTGCTAGGACGAACGCGGCAACTCTGGAGACCCCTTGAGGGTTTTTCAGACACGGTCTCAAGAGATCTTGTTCTAGTAAAGCATGCGTTGCAATACTTCATGTCTCTTTTATTAACGAAGATTATAAGAGAGCAGGAATGTGTGGAGATCGGTGTTAGGGGCTGAGCAGAGTGCCATCAGGGCGCGGCGCGGCCTGATGATTGAGAGCCGTATTGATAGATCGCGGCGATCTATCAATACGGCTCTCTATCATCAGACCGCGCCGCGCCCTGATGGCACTCTGCTCAGCCCTTTAGGCTCCGTCCATAGCAGACGTCCTAGCGTCAAGTGACCGTAATGTGTCGCTGGGGGTTTGCATCTTCAGCATTTGTTATTGATCTGACTCCCCAGCGACTCCCCAGCGACCACTGAAGCCGGCCAGTCGCTGACGGTGGAGGCATCGTGACCGTAACGGCTGTCACTAATATTATCGATACCATCGGTAACCAAGGGCCCTCCTCGGACACGTTGAATGCGCCAGCCGTCGAGCGTAATGCGCCAGCGTGTGAGCGCTGGCGCATGATGCTCCGACGTCTTAAAGGCAGTGTTCACGATGAATATCGCACTCGAGTTCGACCCAAAAATGGGATTGTTTGGTCGTGAGGTAACTAATAGTGAAGAAACAGCGAAGAAAAACGTCCAGAATAAGTCAAAATAACGGTTTGTAAATTCAGGGCGTGGACGAGAATCATGGGCCCTGCTGATTTCGGCAAGCGCGCGCTAATCGCGAAATCTGCGCGAATCGATCATGCTAATCGCGGCAGAGTTACTTGGCAATTTGCCATCTAAACGTGTGCGGCGCCACAAACTCGTCCGATTGGGGGGCGGACCGGGATAGGTAGGCGCAGCGGGATAGCTTTCAAAGTCGTTTTCATTGATTGCTGGCCAGTTTTCGTTGCTTTCTTCGACCCTATCCTCTCCAGCATCTGCCAACTTAGTGTGTCACAACGAGACCTCGAGAACGAGATTTATCGTGAACACTGCCTTTAACGCTTTTCCGCTGGTCGTCTGCTATGGACGGAGCCTTAAACATTCTTACAGAAAATTTCTAGGTGTGCGACGTTTAGGCCGATGGGCTAGAGCGCAGAGACAGGACTCTGCGGCAGAGTCAGGCGCAACAACTTGTCCGCCACGCCTCATTCTTAACGTTGCTGTTTCAACGCGCATATGGGCAATGCACGAAGAAGATTTGCGTTCTAAAGCTTCTTGCTTGGTTATTGAACCACGAGAAAATGCTCCGCTTTTTTCTCAAACACTTGTCGAGATGCCTATGAATAATGTACAGAGGTCTGAAATAGGGTAGAATATGCTTTGTAGTAACCAGAAGTGAATCAGGGAGAGAACATATTGAATATTTTAGACTTATGAACAGAATCAATGCATCAGCGTACAATAATAGTTGTTTTTTTTCAACGCAGTGCTATCAGGCTGCAATTACTATTGCGGTCAACCTAATCCTTCTACGCATTGTAAGCAAGTTAATTGAGATAAATAGGGCGTCTACAGATTCTGAACTGAAAAATCTATCCCTAGAAGGACATCTCTCGTGACGTAAAGCTCTCATATATGTACTTCAATGACAGCATCTATTTTGCATTGAACATGTGTACTTCGAATTCTAGTATTACGGTAGGGCAACGCGCGCGCGAAATTTGAATGTCGGGAAATATGGAGCGAGCCCTGCCGAAAACTCTTCAATGCATACAGAAATGCTTTTCGCACTACCTCAATTCCAAGCAAGATTGGAAACGAGCAGGTATGAAAGGCACCAGGTTCTGACTTACGACATTCCTCGATGTCTTCACTGCTATAGTTTTTCGTTTCGAAGGGCCACTCTAAGTGGGAAAAACTACATCTGCATCTCATGCAAAAAACTAAGGGAATAACTGCTGGTTAAGAGTTATACTGTATGGTTGTACAATTTCGAAAAAAATATCGAACGAACGAAAATCGAAATTTTTTCGTTCGAAATGGTTTCGAACGAACGAAAATCGAAAAATTTTCGTTCGAAAAGTTTTCGAACGAACGAAAATTGAAAAAAATTTCGTTCGAAACGATTTCAAACGAACGAATTTCGAAAAACTTTCGAAATTTCGGGAACAAACGAACGAAATTCGAAGCTAATCAAAATTTCGATTTTTTTCGAAATTTCGTATTTTTTTGAAATTCGTCGAAAATTTCGAACTTTTTTCGAAATTTGTCGGAAATTTCGAAATTTTTTTCGAAATTTATTCGAAAGTATTTCGAACGAACAAATTTCGAAAAAATTTCGTTCGACGAAATTTCGAGCGAACGAAATCTGAAAAAATTTCGTTCGACGAATTTTCGAACGAACGAAAACGAACGAAAAAAATTTCGAAAAATCTTTCGAAAATTTTTCGAAAATTTTGTTTGTGTACAACTATATTATACTGCATCGCCAAGGATAAAGGTTTGCATCGCATGGCCAAACGAGGCAATCATTGAAATTTACTAGCGTTTGATTTTCACAATAACTAATTCCATGTGGTTTGCTGGCGATAATGTCTTGAGTGACCCAGGCTTGCTGAAAATTGATTGACCCTTCATTCCTCATACGCTTTAAAACTGCGAAGTACTCATGGAACTCTCAAAATAGTTGTTCCATTTTTTCAACGAGAAATGGTTGTTCAATTGGCGTATCAATAAATTAGAGGGTTCACCAGTTACAAATTCAGCCCCAACCGGCCTAAACGTCCGCCACCCAAATTTTCTACATCAGAACCAAGAAAAAACAATTGAAAACCTACACAAGTCAAATAAAACGAAACTGTTCCGAATGCGTTCTTTTCCTGACTACTTGGAGATCACCATCCATCAATCCTCCACTCCTTTTCTCAGAGCAACTGTCATCTCTGATGTGTTTGCGAATTGACGTTGTCAGTCTACCGCTATAATTTTGGACTGGAACAAGTAGGGCATGGTGCAATCCCATTCTGATCGCAGCGAGCGCATCGCAGTCGAACCCGGAACGTCTCCCGCGCCTTCTTACCACCTCTGCAGTAGGAGCACACAATGTGGCCAGATCCAAGACAAGTGGGACATTCCTGACGACCCTAAACAAACAAATTCGTGATCTCTCATTCAACATATGTTGAGATATATGTATACGGATCATGACTAATCGAGGGAAAATTGTTTATGCATGTCGCTATGCGACATCTAACGTCTACCCTCCGGCCACTGTACCAATGCTGTATAACAGCGATTTAGAGGTGAGATGTGTTTTAGTGTTTTAGCAAGTTTAACTGCTGCCGCATAGCGGGCTGTGCAGGTATATGGAGTTTTCAATACTGTTATAGGAACTTACGCTGCACAATAACCAGGGGCGGTAGTCATCTGGTATTAACTCGTGATTAAGAACCATGATTAGCTGGCGGTATTGTGGTGATTTGGAAAAGGATTGCTACTGCACACACCCCTCATTCCAGAATCTTAGTTCGGGAGAAATCTTGAAACAAGGGACTTTCACAAAAGATAGAGCAGTAAGGGGCCCACACACACACACACACACATCCACACACACACACACACACACACACACACACACACACACACACACACACACACACACACACACACAACACACACACACACACACACACACACACACACACACACACACACACACACACACACACACACACACACACACACACACAACACACACAACACACACATACACACAACACACAGACAACACACACACATACACACACAAACACACACACAACACACACACATACACACACAGTGTGTGTGTGTGTGTGTGTGTGTGTGTGTGTGTGTATAATTTCAATATTTTCAGGGGTTTGTCAACTTGCAATCCCTCTATGCTTTTTCTAATATGTTCAGGGGTTTGTTTTATCCCTCTATGCTTATCAGAGCTTACACCACGTATGTAAGGCTTCTACTCGAGTACGGTACCCCGATATTCAACCCCGCTAAACTCAAGAACATAAATAGATTGGAAAAGATACAGAACAATTTTACTAGAAGAGTTCTTATCAAACAGTATGGCTTCATTTATGGGCCATTGCCCTCTGCTGCTGACAGAAATGCACTCTTTGGCCTAGAGCCTTTGGCTCTCAGAAGGAAAAAGAATGATTTGTTCCTGTTCCATCATATCCTTTTCAATGGCAAGTTTGGTCTTAGGCCTGGGATTTCGTGAGAACGAGAGATTCGGTAATCCGGGGGGGGGGGTTCCGATTAAAGTCCACCGTACCGTGGTAAATCTTGAGTATCGGCGCTGCTTTTTCACTAATAGAATAGTTCCGGTATTCGAAGATCTCAGTAGGAACGATACTATTCCTATAAACTTCGGCGCTTATAAGAACTTAGTGCACGTGAAACTGGCTTCCGGGGAGAGGCGGAATGACCCTCCGTAAAGCTGGGCTGCTCGTTTCCCTGTGCTATTCTTCGGACTCATCCATCGTTGTTCTCATTTCATTGGTTTAGAGTATCTTTGCCTTGAATATTCCGTTTGAGTTTGGTTGTTTGTTTTCCTGTTTTCTCTTTTTTTCCACACGAGGGTAAACTTGTGTAAATAAATAAATAAATAAACATGTTAGCGCTGGCGGTATTTTCACTCTTTGCGCTGACTGATATCCGACCGCTCAGCAAATTCACCCTTTGCGCGGATAAGCTTTGATGACGGCGCTAAAGGTGAATTTGATGCCTAATGATAATAGAGTGTTCTATCTTCCAATGCAGTATAGATGAGACTTTGTAACCAATTTCATTGGCGGTAAGCTTTTGTCGATATCGACTTCTTCAGACCTTCAAATACATCACAAGGCGACCTATTCTACGATAGAGAAATACAAAAGGTATGGAAGATTAACCAAGAAAGATTCCCAGCAAGCGGAAAGAGCCTACTGTGGTCCTACTGTTAGCGTTCTGCAAGGGTAACTTTCTGAGAAAGAAAACAAGCGGAGCATAGTTATTAAGGTCTCACCGCTGACGGCTCTCAACGCAACTAAGGCTACTCTATGTGCCGCGGGTGCTCGATTAGGGAATAACAGCGATAATAAGTGTTATGCGATAGGCCTTAAACTCTCCCCCATTTCATCCCTGTTGTTTATGTTGGGAGACAACAGCTTTATTTCCAATGCTTCGTATAACTTTTTCTCCATTGGTGCCTCGAGGGAGCGATGTAGTACGGTCACTTTCAACGAAGGTGGTGGTTCTTGACCATGGTGTTCAGTGCGGTGCCGTGGAAAACTGTTTCTTGTGTAAGAAGCTGGATTTCTCAAAGCCCGCTGGTGCTCGTCCAGGCATTTGTCTAGGGGCCGCATCGTCTCTCCTATGTATCTCTGTCCACATCCCTCACACTCCACCATGTATACCGTGCCTCGGAGCTGACAAATCTTGTTGTCATCGCAGTATCCGCAGCTTCTTCTGCCGCATCGCTCTTCATATAACCTCGATGATGTCAGGATATCTTTCAACGTCCGCGGCGGTTTAAACAAAAGCTTTATAGGTAATCGATATAGTTATAGTAAATCGGGTAGTGAAGCAGCCGAGCCTAACTATAAAACTCGTGTTCAAACCGCCGCGGACCTTGAAAGATATCCTGACATCATCGAGGTTATATGAAGAGCGATGCGGCAGAAGAAACTGCGGATACTGCGATGACAACAAGATTTGCCAGCTCCGAGGCACGATATACATGGTGGAGTGTGAGGGACGTGGACAGAGATACATAGGAGAGTCGATGCGGCCCTTACACAAACGTCTGGACGAGCACCAGCGGGCTTTGAGAAATCCAGCTTCTTACACAAGAACAGTTTTTCACGGCACCGCACTGAACACCATGGTCAAGAACCACCACCTTCGTTGAAAGTGACCGTACTACATCGCTCCCTCGAGGCACCAATGGAGAGAAAGTTATACGAAGCATTGGAAATAAAGCGGTTATCTCCCGAAATAAACAACATGAAATGGCGGATAGTTTAAGGCTTATCGCACAACACTTATTATCGCTGTTATTCCCTTATCGAGCACCCGCTCACATAGAGTAGCCTTAGTTGCGTTGACAGCTGTCAGCGGTGAGACCTTAATAACTCTGCTCCGCTTGTTTTCTTTCTCAGAAAGTTACCCTTGCAGAACGCTAACAGTAGGACCACAGTAGGCTCCTTCCGCTTGCTGGGAATCTTTCTTCGTTAGTCTTCCATACCTTTTGTATTTCTCTATCGCAGAATAGGTCGCCTTGTGATGTATTTGAAGGTCTAAAGAAGTCGATATCGACGAAAGCTTACCGCCAATAAAATGTGTTACGAAGTCTCATCTATACTGCATTGGAAGATAGAAAACGAATATTTCAAATGAGACTTACAAGGGAACCACACTAAGTCATAGTGACCATTCCAAATGAAATGTACTTTTCTGAAGTTATTTTTGGGCGAAAAGTCCGAATATGTCCATCGCAGCTGCCTAGACCCACTCTGAAAAAAGTTATAGGCATGTTTTCTCTGATTTGCGAACCTATTGTACCCTCCAAAAAGCGCACTATTTTTTACGAAAATCCGGAAACGGACCTCATAATCGTGTTCAGCGCCCAAAACTACCCCCCTAAGCAGTTTTTGATTGAAGGAACATTTTCCAAACTGCGCAGACTAATAGCGTTTTGGACTTAACGGATTCTCGGTTGGGCGTTCATTTATACCAAGTAGACGGCTCTCGAAGCGTTTTCGAAAAATATTCGAGATTTTACTTAAAATTCGCTCTGGGGGTTATTTGGGGGTGCTGATCACGAATCTGAGGTTCAATTATCGATTTTCCGGAGTTTTCGACTGTATTCGTTCACAGATTCCCATCGGGGGAGAATTTGATGGCAAATCGCGACTTTTGACGATGTCCGGAGTGCTATTATATATTATGCTCAAATTATTTCTCTGGGAGTGCTCAACACGAATCTGATGTCAGTTTATCGATTTTTGACAGCTTACTCAGATTACGGTGGGTATACGGTAGTTTGGTCAAAGTCTCTGATTTGTCTCAAAGTTTCTATGTGGGGGTTATTTGGGTTGCTGAATACGAATTCGATGTCCATTTGTCGATTATCGGAATAATGAGGTAGGTTTTCCCTCCTAAATGGCATGTTACCTACCGTAACCTACAGTAAACCTTAAATATTTAGGCAAGCCTACATACATGTTTTTAACAAAATCCGGAGAAAAATTTAAAAACGCCCTAAAAATTCCATGGGGGTGTACCCTTACCTTGTCGCGAAGCTTTAAAAAACCGCTCATAACGTTTTTCAGAGTGGGTCTAGGCAGCAGCGATGGGCATATTTGGACTTTTCGTCCGAAAATGGTTCTAAAAAAGTACATTTCATTTGGAATGGTCACTATGACTTATTGTGGTTCCCTTGTTAGGGATAGTTCCATCTTGCCACATAATAGAGTGTGATAAAGGCCGCTTTCCCCGAAGAATCAAGTCTCGAATTGGCAGAGGAGTTTTATGCACATTGATCTCCGACCAACCACTTCTCACTGGTAAGCAGATGTGCAACTTTTGGTGGACTACACTTTATATCCAAGCAATAGGAGCTTATCAAAATATGTTCCTGCGAAGAGAAGAAGATGGACCTTTGTTTAATAAAGACAAGGTTCTCGATAAAATCGGTTGTTTTGCTATCCCCATAGAATTCAAGATTTGGCCATAAAAGTGAGAATAAGTAAAAATTTGGAGAAAAAACGCTCAGAATTAAGTTATTGCTTGGTGTCTTCCCGCCCCAAATTATCAAGATTTGTGGAAAAGCCTGTTTTGTTAACTTTCATTCTGCTTCTAAAATAATTTCTGAGCGTTTCTGGAGACCACTAACTACTTCAACAACAAAATGAAAGGCGGATAGGCAAGTGTTAATGGAAATCTCGTTCATTACGGGGGCCGGCCGACACCTGTAATTAGCCGTTATGCTTTGTTTTTGAGCGTTTCTGCCGAGAGTTTCCTTGTTTCTCAACTTATTTTTTACTTTTGTCATGACCAAATCTACATTCTCATGAAGATAGCTCAAAAGTCGTTTTTATCGCGCACCCTGGCTTTAATGAGAACAAAGTGGATGTTGCTCAGCCAGTTTCTGTGCATAATGCACACGCACAAAATTTGACTGGCCGACACCATGCTTCCTTCATTCTATAATGAGCCTATCAAAATCTGAAAACAAACTGACGAAATTGTAATGTGCCGGTTACTCATGAGTCTTGAATCAAGTTAAGTGTTACTTTTGAGTAAGTTACGTGAAGTCTTCATGCAACTTGCTTCTATATCACAAGTAACTTACTTTTAGTATACAGGGGGTGTGTATCAGGGGTGTGCGGCAAAGGAATTTCAAATTTCGGCAAACGGAAACGGCAACGGCAAACCCCAAAAATGACCGGCAAACGGCAAACGGCAAAACGGCAAACGGCAAATTCTGTTTTGTGTTATAATACGCCAACATTCGCGAACAAGGGAGGGTTACCAACTTCAGATGAACTTTCGGGATGCAATTTTAATATGTTCTAGGGGGAGGACAGTGTTTCAGTATCCCATGCTCAGAATCTGCTAAATGCCTCAGGCAGTCCCTAAAAAGGTGAAAATCTGATCAAGGCCAGAACGGTTCGGCCGAAGCGAGTAGAGCCGATTTAATGATTGAATTACCTTTAGGTGTGTTCAGAATAGATTTAGAAAATTTTGGTGCATTGATTCTGTTTAGATCAGAAATTATGCATTGTTGCCCAAATTCTGATCTATTATGAACATACACGAATCAATCGTGAATCAATCGTCAAAGCAGCTCTGCTCACTTCGGTAGAGCCGTTCTGGCTTTGTTCAGATTTGTATCTTTTTCAGGGACTGCCTGAGGCATTTAGCAGATTTTGAGTGTTGGATATTGGAACACTGTCCCCCCCCCCCTTAGAACATATTAAAAGTGCATCCCGAAACTCCATCTGATGTAGGCAACCCTTCCTTGTTAGTCATGTCGTATTCCATGCAATATCTGCCACTTACTATGAGTCTGACGTTTCAATAGCCTTTACAGGAGGGAACATCCTTTATATCAGAAGCTACTTCGAAGCCTCAGGTGATCAGTAGTCAGTACCAAGATTAACAAGACTATAAGCTTCTCCATCGCCAGCGATAATTCTATTAATTCCTCTCCATTTGAAGTTTCCGTACAAATCAACGCTAGAGATTCAAAAGATGGGCGTCTTCTTAAGCAGTGCAAAGTGTAACAGGCCCGCAAAGGATTTTCTAAAAGGGGCCTGCGGCCAGCGCGTCCCAGCCTAGACGATCCATGGGAGATCAGCAAAATTGGTGCGATGGGAGTTCGCGCCGGCCCAAAGACTGTGGACGATACTGGTACCATAATCAGATGCGAATAGAAGGGTGAATACGCGATGATTGGTCAGGATTGATGGCGAAATACAGTTCACACCGCGATCAGCGGCGCGCGGTTCAGGCTATAACCGGAGTCACAAGTATTACTGTTAGTAGCAAGTAGTGGGCTCAAGGATTCCAATTTCGCTCACTTCAAACTACGATTGAATGGTTACCCTTGTGAGGCTACAGGAATGGAGTCAGACCAGCCTAGTTGAATGCAGTGCTCACGGTAAAAGCAGCCTTCGAATTTTCAAATCAAGAGCTCCGAGGGGCATGTTGATCGAATGCGCAGAATGAGGGCGTTTGACTGGTATACTCTGTTTATCTTGAATTGCACAAAACACGGTCCGCCAATAGACCTCTAATTGGCCCGCTAGTACCGTAGTGTACGTCCACGACGCTATCTCGGCAGACCCGGGTGTACACCCGGTGTGCAGAGCAATCGATTCGTCAATGCCGTCACTCGGCTACCCACCCTGCCACCCGGGTCTGGCGAGAACGCGTCGTGGACGTACACTACGGTACTAGCGGGCCATTCAAGATAAACAGAGTATACATGCGACGCGCGCGACGGAAGTCCGCTGCGCTCACTTCGTCGCTGGGGCGTCGCGTGCAGTGCGCTAGCCAGCTGGACTGCTCTTCGGCTCTTCCCTTTGTGCGTATTCGGCCTACAATCTAGCACGAGGCCAACGGCAGCAACAATGTCGGCAAGAAACAAGCAATAAATCGCTTCATACGGTCCCAAAACTTGAATGTGGTTTACCCGCCCAACTTACCTCCCCAACTTACCTCCCCTGTGGCTACCGAGGAAGTGGGTGGAGCGAGTACACTACGTTCAAGTTTCGGGCCGTATATTGCTATTGGTTGCTCGTTTTGAGCCGGTTTCCCACACTGTTGTTGCAATGGGTCTCGAACCCTTCGATTTCTGGTGAAAATTTGAATGCCGTTTTAATCGTTGCCTTAAAAAAAACGATTTTTCATTTTTTCATCTTCACACCATTTCCTAGCAAACCCAGCTCTGCCATTAAGTCAACCTTTCATTTCAGCTAGTGATCTCGAAATCGAAGATTTCCTTGACCACTGCCTTTAATGACCGCTGTGAATATTGATCAACTTTTAAAAAGCCGGACAAAGTGTTTGTAGAATTAATAATTTTCCCGTCCCAATTATTAACATCAGCCAACCAACCGACGATAAGTGGGCCTTTATACTGTGCTTATCTGGGCCAAATTCCGGTCCGCAATTGCGTCTCGACACGCTTTGCGGCCGCACGCTCTCGAGTTAGAAGACGTTCCAGCGCTGCAGCCGCCGATGTGGTGACTCTGGGTGGGTTTCGGAAGCTGGAAACTAAGAACAATTGGAGAAAATTGTATAAAAAGTCACATCGAGTCGGCTTTGGCGCCGGAAACCCGACTGACTCGAGCGCGTGCGGCTGCAAAGCGTGTCGAGACGCAATTGCGGACCGGAATTTGGCCCAGATAAGCACAGTACACGAGTTCTCCACTGGTTCATATGTCCAGATAAGGCTGCTTTTGCGCTACAGCTTTGATATGACTTGGTTTTGTAATCTTAGAACTTGCAGTAATCGGTATGCCTCTGAAAAAAAGTTTTTTACGATTTTGGCATTTGATGATTAAAAAAGACATCTGGAGGCTCCCAAACAATTTAGAACTCTAACGAACTCCTCTGATTACCCAGTCGAGATGTTTTCATAAGTTACTGATTGAAAGGATAAAATTATACATTGAATGAACCAGAACCAGAAGCTGGAACTAGTCAAAATAATTATTTATAGCAGCTCCGAATCGGTGACAAATACAGAGACTGCGGTTAGGGAAATTCTGTTGTTTCAACGAATTTTTGCCGAAAATTTGCCGTTTTAGACGACAATTTCGGCAAATGGCAACGGCAACGGCAAACCACAAAAATGGCCGGCAAACGGCAAACGGCAATCGGCAAACGGCAATTGCCGCACACCCCTGCTTCGCACTAATGAAGGCATCAAGATATATTTTTGAAAAGCGAATAGCTAGAACACCAAAAGGAAACATGAAAAGTTCCATGAAAGAAAGACACGGAAATCAGTAGCGCTAAATGCTAAAAAAGGTGGTTTTATGCGGGTCGAAATAGAATTTATTTATGCATTTAAAGGCAGTGTCCACGATAAAAACAATGTCTGTTTTTTTTTGGTGAAGATCGGCAGATGCAGGTCCTAGTGCAACCCTAACGTTGAAAAAACTAAGAAAAATGAGCTTGGAATGGTCCCCTACGGGCCCAAAGTTGGACACCCGTCAGATCGTCACCCCCAGATGCACTTTCCACGCCCACCGACGTGAACAAATGAAAGCTCGGGATCGTGAGATGAGCGATGATTTCCAGTCATTAGCCCCGTTCTTCCCTTCATTCTCAAGTTCTCTCCTTACTCAGGTCAGCTCGCATACATCGGCTGCAAAAGACGGAAGTTACAAGCCTCGGACAACTCGTCCACCATGTTTCCTTAGCTCAATTTTTGAGGGACCATAACTCCGTTCCCAGAAGGTCTTGTACGATTCCAAAAACATCATTCGAATCATCATGGGACCGTCTTCAAGATAGGTGAAAAAGCAGAAAAACGATTCTTATCGTGAACACTGCCTTTAAGGCGAGAAATGGTTCGATTTAGCGAAAAAAAGTTGTTTAAGTTTGATCGGCAAAAATTTCGATAAATTTGAGATAAAGTCGGCAAATGGGTAAATCAAAATTCACCAAAAACTCCCGGTAAATCAGTAAGGCGGTAAACGGTAAGTGCACACCCCTGGTGGTGTGTTCGAGGGAAATTGTCATGCTTCACACCCCGTAGACCTGCACCCTGGTGTTCGATTACTTTCCGCTTATTTCATGATTTCTTACATCAAGGAGCAACAGATGTTGACAAACATGTTTCAAGAAGGCCTTGAAATAATATTGCCCGGAAATACATTCACCAAACAAATCCAATTTTCTTATTTTAAGCGGGAAATCAAAAATAGATAAAGATGGGCCGATCTGATGAGGCTGAATAATGGTAGAGAAAGAAAAAAGGGAAAAATTCTTTTTTAAGGATTTGAGCACATTTCGTTTTGCAGGAGACAAGAGAAACCAATGACAGCTGCAACTGTTCGAAATGTGTTGGCAATCTTTCACAAATTTCGCAATGTTCCGTTTCGCTGTCGGTCCAATCGAGCTGATTGATTAGTACTGCGCCAACCCCCGACGTCTCCCGTTTCTCTCGTGGAAAACGGGAAGGCGGAGCTTTGCCGAAACGTCTCTCGTTCGCCCCGACGTGGCGGAAAAAAGCGGTTCGGCCATCGGTCGAATCGAACTGGTGCCTGAGTTGTCCAATAGGCGTGGCTGGGCGATACAGAAAAATCGATGCAAAACTCAATTGTCGCGTGGTCACTTGAGCCAATCGTCGAAGTCACCTGAACGTCTTTGACCAGCCCACGCTCATTGCAGGAAACAAGATCCAAAAACGCATCTCCTCTAGTGGGAAAGGGCACATATTGTATGAGATTATGAGCATCTAGTGTTTTGCGAAAGTTTTTTGTGACTGTGCAGCTACTGTTACAATTGCTCGCATTCAAAAGAAACAGATTAAAATCCCCGAGAATAATGCAAGAGTGCTCGCACGCACAGAAGTCACTGATGGCTTTAACGAGTTGATAACTTTTCCTGGCGTCACAGCTACGAGTTCTATTTACGGAAACGAGTCTGATTGTTTTTTCGAGGTACACGTCACACAAGAATTTCGTAGGAATCTTGAAGAGACTCCTGTAGAACTATTTTATAAGGAAATGATTTTTTTAGTAGCAAAACAAGGCCACCGCCTTTTCTATACTTTCTGTCACATCTAATCCCATGGTAATGAGTATTAGCAACACCTAGGAGCGGAGCCAAATTGTTTTTTGAGGTCAACCAAGACTCTGTGAGAAGAGCGAAGTCAAAATTTTGGTAACAAATCTTAGCAACGAGTGATTCCGAATTTTTCACTAGTGATCGTGCGTTAGAGAGCAAAAAAGGGGCCTCATAAACAGGCAGCAGCGACCGTTTATCCCATCGTTTTTAGCACTGAATACGCTGGAAGTTGGCAAGTTGAAACTTGTTGAAACTCGTAGAGCATTCCCATTGGCAAAACAATGAGATGAAACACGTATGGATTAACAGTCGCTGCTGCCTGTTTAGGTTTTCTCGCAAAAAAGACATCGATTGACTTGAGTTCCGAGGACTCACACAAGGTTTCCCGTTGGGGAAGCCATGGGCTGGGTGGGAGTTTCCTCAGTTGCCAGAACCGGAGGAATTGTCTGAGTAGCAGGCCGTCCCTCTACTTTGCCCAAACGCTCTCTACGCCTACGTTTTCTCTCTTCCCGGGTTAGGGAGCGGCGTATGTATACGCCTTTGTGAGGAGAAAAACGCAGTCGGTGGGCGCGTATAAGAACTTCGTTTTGAAAACGTGAGCTTGGTAATACAACTTTTAACAAACGATTCCTACTAGGATCTCCCATGCGATATGCAGTCAAAGGAGCACACTGAACATCAAGATACTCAAGAATCTGATTTACATAGAAAAGGTCTTGGTAGAATCTACCAACAGAACTAGAGGAGGTGGATTCCGGAACACCAGATAAACAATTGAATTTTCCAAATCCTTATACTTAAAGCAGTTATGTCCCGATGTTTGTATGTATGTATGTGTGTGTGTGTGTGTAATTGTGTTTTCCCGTGGATCTTCGGAATGGCCGATCAACACAGGGATGAAATGGTACCAACATTTGCGTGGGTGGGACACTCATCGATTACCAAAAAATCAGCCTGAGTCTCCTCTTGAGCGCCTTGGGCCATCCGAGTTTGTCCGTGGGGCGCAATTTTAGCCGTGGGTCATGAAAACCTCCATGAGTCATTTAGAGGTAGAAGGGCTACGCTCTAATCACGGCGACAAGTCTTCGGTAATATTTTACGGGACGCCGTACAGAATCTCGGGTTTGATGAGTCTGCAGGACAGCAGTGGTAGTGTGCAGGACCCCAGTGGGGCTGTGCAGGCCATCATGGAAAGTGTGCAGGACCCCGGTGGGGGTGTGCAGGACGTCATAGAAAGTGTGCAGGAGCCCAGTGGGAGTGTGCAGAACGTCGTAGAAAGTGTGCAGGAACCCAGTGAGAGTGTGCAGGACCCAAATGGGAGTGTGCAGGACGTCGTAGAAAGTGTGCAGGAAACCAGTGGGAGTGTGCAGGACCCAAATGGGTGTGTGCAGGACGTCATATAAAGTGTGAAGGATCCCAGTGGGAGTGTGCAGAACGTCGTAGAAAGTGTGCAGGAACCCAGTGGGAGTGTGCAGGACCCGAATGGGAGTGTGCAGGACGTCGTAGAAAGTGTGCAGGACCCCAGTGGGAGTGTGCAGAACGTCGTAGAAAGTGTGCAGGACGTCATAGAAAGTATGCAGGACCCAAATGGGAGTATGTAGGACGTCACAGAAAGTGTGCAGGGCCCCAGTGGGAGTGTGCAGGACCCAAATGGAAGTGTGCAGAACGTCATCGAAATTGTGCAGGACCTCAGTGGGAGTGTGCTGGACCCAAATGGGAGTGTGCAGGACGTCAGAGAAAGTGTACAGGACCCCAGTGGGAGTGTGCAGAACGTCGTAGAAAGTGTGCAGGATCCCAGTAGGAGTGTGCAGGACTCAAATGGGAGTGTGCAGAACGTCGTAGAAAGTGTGCAGGATCCCAGTAGGAGTGTGCAGGACCCAAATGGGAGTCCGCAGTACAGCAGTGGTAGTGTGCAGAACCCCAGTGGGGCTGTGCAGGCCATCATGGTAAGTGTGCAGGACCCCAGTGTGAGTGTGCAGGACGTCATAGAAAGTGTGCAGGACCCCAGTGGGAGTGTGCAGGACGTCATAGAAAGTGTGCAGGATCCCAGTAGGAGTGTGCAGGACCCAAATGGAAGTGTGCTGAACGTCAGAGCAAGTGTGCAGGACCCCAGTGGGAGTGTGCAGGACCCAAATGGGAGTGTGCAGAACGTCATAGAAAGTGTGCAGAACGTCAGAGGAAGTGTGCAGGACTCCAGTGGGAGTGCGCAGAAACCAAATGGTAGTGTGCAGGACGTCGTACGAAGTCTGCAGGACCCCAGTGGGAGTGTGCATAACCCGAATGGAAGTGTGCAGGACATCATAGAAAGTGCGCCGGCCCCCAGTAAGAATGTGCAGGACGTCGTGGAATGAGTGCAGTACCCCAGTAGGTGCGTGCAGGACGTCGTGAAATGGGTTCAGGACCTAGGTGGGAATGAGCAGGACGTCATAGAAAGTTAGCAGGGCCACAGTGGAAGTGTGCAGGACGTCATGAAGAAAGTAGAATTGAAACAGCGAGATTTTGTCAATTTTTTCATGCGAAATCTTAGCCTTTGTGTAGCGAAGAAAACATAGGAAATCATGTATCTTAAGAAGCGTGCCACGCGTTTTGAGGAGTACGCGAAACTCTGGAGACACTTCCTCGCCAGTCTGACGAAAGAAGCAGCAGCTCCACTCCCGCATCTTCTCTGTTCGTCACTCATTACAACCGCTCAGTCATTTTGATTCACTAACTTCCATAAACCAGTTTTATATATTTTGAAAGTCATAGCTTATCAAAATCTGCTTCACAAAAACATAAACATCCACGGAAATATTTCATTTATTGAGAACAGGGGCATGGTGTTGGTCAACAAGGGAAACCACATCTAAAATGCGAGGGCTTTTTTCTTAACATGACAGGGATGGAAAAAAAAGAATAATAGCTTAGGAACATTACAGACGGAAGTGGTCGTAAAGTGATGCCGGTAGCCACCGACGATCTACCGCTGGCTTCTTATGTTTTGCTTTTTAATCCCACATTTTCATACCCGACGCCCTGCTGTAAATGTGCGGCAGCCTGCTCTGCTCAGGAGAGTCCATACGGACAGCAACTTTCGGATAGGCGGAATTCAGTCAACACCGTTTTGTCAGAATAATCTGCCTCAGGAAACTAGCGCACGCAAAAGTTTCCTTGAGCGAAAACTTCGCTAGGTCTCGCTAGTCATGATCTATATCGGATTTCTCAACAGGAGCAGAAACTGAATGAACATCAGAAGTATGTAAAAGAGAATGAGATACAGGCTTAGACTGCAAACGATTCAGCTGGATCTTAAAGGCAGCATACACGCTCGCAAGCATAGTCGAGCTAACAGCATAGACAGGTCCGCACGGCACGTACTATGTCGTCAACGACGTTTGAAGCGCTGAAAACTGTCCAGGATGACAATATTTGACAATGTTTGAGCAATCTTGCCTTCCACGCCCGTATTTTCACACCCCTTCGAGTAACAGAATAAGAATCGATACTTGAGAAAACATGTGATAACTTAGAATGATAGCACTATAAAAAGGGAGTGCAGTAGAGAAAAACTCGATTTACCTCAATATAACATGTTTGTTCACTGATAAAATCCTCCATTTCAAGAGGTCAGCCAAAGTAGAGCGGCATTCTCGAAAGTGGACGAGAGTCATTAGGTATGCAGACATGTTATACTCAAGTAAACCAAGCTATTTCTCTCGTGCACTCCCATTTGATAGTGCTATCACTCTCAATTATCACACGTTTTCACAAGTATAGATTCTCACTCTGTTACTCGAAGGGGTGTGAAAATACGGGCGTGGAAGGCAAGATTGCTCAAACATTGTCAAATATTGTCATCCTGAACAGTTTGCAGCGCTTCAAACGTCGTTGACGACATAGTACGGGCCGTGCGGACCTATCTATGCTGTTAGCTCGACTATGCTTGCGAGCGTGTATGCTGCCTTCAAAGGCAGCATACACGCTCACAAACATGGTGGAGATAACAGCAGTAATAGACCGCACGGCTCCTACCATGTCATAAACGACGTTTAAAGCACCAAAAACCATCCAGGATGACAACATTTGACAATGTTTGAGCAATCTTGCCTTCCACGCCTGTATTTTCCCACCCATTCGAGTACGAGAATGAGAAATGAAACTTGAGAAAACATGTGATAAGCTAGAGCGATACCACTACCAAATGGGAGTGCCCGAGAGAAACAGCTTGATTTACTCGAATATAACATGTCTACATACCGATTAACTTTTGCCCACTTTCGAAAATGCCGCTCTACTTCGGCTGACTTTTTGAAATGGAGGATTTCATCGGTGAAAAAACATGGTATTTTCAGGAGAATCAAACTATTTCTCTCGTGCACTCCCATTTGATAGTGCTATCACTCTAACTTATCACAAGTTGTCTCAAATTTCATTTATCGTTCTCGTACTCGAATGGGGGGGGGGAAATACAGGCGTGGAAGGCAAGATTGCTCAAACATTGTCAAATATTGTCATCCTGGATGGTTTTTGGCGCTTTAAACGTTGTTGACGACATGGTAGGGGCCGGGGGTGTGTATACAAGTCTGTTGGTACCTGCTCGTTGGTGCCCCTGCTTCTACTGAACCCAGCAGACGTTTGAGTGTACACAGGGAACGTTCGAGCGATATAGCGTGCACAACTATATCGCGAAAGTATCACGCACATTGCATAAAGGTGTCGCCGTCCGGCACACTGAGGCCTCTGGTCCATAACACCTTAGGATCCGTACCTAGGGAGTCATGGAGTCTTTGGCCACAAGCCACAATTTCGCCACCCTGAACTGTCGATCGCTGTCGAGTGATATCCAAAAAACTGCGCTATCTAGACTTCTGAGCTATTTCCATGCACCGTTTGCTGCTTTGCAGGAAACCCGCCTCAAGGATAGACCCGTCATCAGCGTCGGAGAGTACACCATCTACTGCGGTAACGCTGACGATAGGAGAGTGGGAGGCTGTGCAATAGCTGTAAGGAAGGATTTCAATGGTATGGTCAAGGAGTTCGGCTCAACGTCGTGTCGGAATGCATTCGTACGACTGCGGGATCACAGAGGATTCAATCTGTGGATAGTGAGTGCTCATGCGCCCACTGAAACCGCCGAAGACAATTCGAAGGATGCGTTTTATGAGGAACTCAATACGTTGCTGGCCAGGATACCTTGTCAACATGCTGTTGTCGTGGGGATTGACGCAAATGCGAAGATGGGACTTGATCAGGAATCCGAAGTACTCGGTAAATGGTTCTACCCAGTGGAGCAAACATCGGACAATGGCTACCGCCTTGTCGACTTTTGTGAACGCAGTGGTCTGATTATTGCATCGACATTCAAGAGGAATCATCGCCGCCATCAGCTTACGTGGCAGGGACCAACCCGGCTATCTCCAGAAGAGCAGCGGAAGCGGAAGATGACAACTTTGAAACTACAGCTTGACTATGTCCTGACGAGGAATATTCCAGTATCGGACATTCGAAGATCTAGAGCTGTGTGGGATGTCGCATTCGATTCGGATCACCGTCCTGTTCTGTTGAACTTCACTGCGAGGATTCATAAGAGGAAGCGAGGGGCTTAGCCTCTCCAGAGGATTGACATGACAAGTCTCAGAGATGAAGAGTGCAGAAGGAATTTCCGACAACGCGTTTCTATTCACATCGGAGTACGGACTAAGAAGAAACTTTGCGACGCGGATTCTTTTGTCAAGTGCATCCAGGACGCTTCGAAAGAGGCACTCCCGGTTGTACAGCCTAAGAAGAAGTTCGCCTACGTCTCAGAAGAAACAACATCTACCTACAACAGAGTATGTGCTCTCCGAACTGCAGGAAACTTCGTGGAGGAGAAGCGTCTGAGGAGGAAGTTGCGTCGGCAGCTTCAAAGTGACCGCGAACGAGAGTGGACGTGTAGAGCTAAGGAGTTCGAGAAGGCTTGGGAGGAGAAGAATCCGAAGAAAGCCTACACGTTGCTGCGGCAGTATAGCGGGAAGATGAAGAGATGTTCTCCTGTCTTTAACACTACCAATGGAGTTGCAGTTGGTGATGCGACGCTGCCAATATGGAAGGATTACTTCAGTTCACTACTGAATCGTCCAGCGCCTTCAGTACCTGAGCTCCCGCATGTTCAGAGAGCACATTACGATGTCAGTGAGGAACCGCCGACTGAGTCTGAAGTTTTGGATTGTGTCCGGAAAATGAAGAATGGAAAGGCAGGTGGAGATGACAACATCACTGCTGAAATGCTGAAAGCTCTTCCTCCGTCTGGGAGTCGTGAAATGACCAACACCATCCGTGCCATATGGATGAGCGAAAGGATACCCGATTCGTGGAGACATGCGATCATCGTACCTCTTCACAAGAAGCTATCCGTCACGGATCCTAAGAACTACAGAGGAATCTCTCTACTTCGTGTCATGTACAAGGTTTTAGAACGTATCATTCTCGAGCGACTTATCAAACATCGTGAAGGAACGACCAGAGATGAGCAAGCCGGTTTTCGACCTGGAAGATCGACCATCGACCAAGTGTTCGTCGTGAGAAGAGTAATTGAATCGTGGCAGCGGTTTTCGAAGCCATTACAGCTTGCTTTTTGGACTTTGAAGCCGCGTTCGACTCTCCTCATCGTGATCGATTGCTCAATGCTCTGCGAGCAGATGGAGTCCCGGAAAAGTATGTTCGGTTAATCGAGGACATGAACAAAGGAACAACAGCAGCAGTTCGTACACCTGTCGGACTTACGTCAGCTTTCGAGGTGAAAACAGGAGTAAGGCAAGGAGCCGTTGCAGGACCTTTTCTTTTCAACTTCGCCGTTGATGACATCATGCGTAGAGTTGCAGAACAGTTTCCTGCGGATGTGATCCTAACACCATCAGGACGCTCCCTTGTCGACCTGGAGTACGCCGACGACATTGTGTTATTCGCTGAAAACAACGCAAAACTGCAAAGGATTGTGAACCTCGTTTCGAAGTATGCCGCAGCCTATGGACTTCGTCTTCGTCCCGACAAATGCAAGCAGATGTGGGTCTCTCAGAGGCCTTCAACTGGAGTTTGTGTGGACGGACAACGTATCGAACTGGTGGACGATTTCGTTATTTGGGCTGTTTGCTGAAGAACGATGGTAGTTATGCAGCGGATATTCGACAACGATGTGCGAAAGCTACGTCTGCATTCAATTCTCTAACCAAGTGTTTGTGGTCTACCACCATCGCGAAGGAAGTCAAGTTGCGCGTCTACCTATCCGCTATTCGCCCTATCATGATGTACGGATCGGAGACGTGGGCAGCACCGAAAACGCAGATGGAAAGGTTGGATTGCACGGAGAGGAAGCTTTTAGGCGTTTGCTTGGATATTTCTGGCCGCGTGTATGCCATAACGAAGACCTTTACAAGGAAATCGACGCAGTACATCAACGCTTGACACGAGGGAGGTGCCAGCATCTCCTAACGCCATCTCAAGCAGCAATGGAAAGTCGACTTCGACTGCTCGGGCATATACTAAGAAGAACGCCGGATCGTCTCGTACAACACGCTTTAAAAATGCTTCCAAATCCTGTCTGGAAACGGCCACCTGGGCGTAGGCGAAAGTTCTGGACGGATGTGGTTAAAGAGGATTTAAAGTCACTCGGCATCGAAAGACAGTTCAGGCGCGATCTTTCGTTTCGCAGGAAATGGAATAGTGACAGCTGGATGGAATGTGTTCAAATTGTGGCTGAAGACCGTGAAAAATGGACACGGCTGACTACTAGGACGGCACACCTCGGTGAAGATGCGGAATGACCGCGTCAGGCGAAAGCCAACCGATTAAGTAAGTAAGTAAAATGGTAGGGGCCGTGCGGGCCTATTTATCTGTAATCTCGACCACGTTTGTGGGCCTGTATGGTGCCTTTAAGAGATGTATTCTCAGCTCTCTAATCACTGACGTCTTGAACTAACTCGTTATTCCGTTTGTTGGTTTCCTTCACCTCCTGCTTCGTCTCCAGCAGCAATTCGATGATTAGCTTCACATAGCTTGGCATCGTGGAATCTTCGGCGAGAATTTGAAGGCGATTGTCGGGTTCCATACAGCTTGACGAATCATCGACACGGCTTCTTTTAGCATGACGACCAGGTACAGAGGAAGATGGAATAGGGGACAGGACCATGTTGACCTGTGGGAATGGCAGCGGGAGTCGATAAGTCGATAGATGCGATAATCGAATGCAGATGAACTCCACCAAACTACGAGGTGGCCTGACGGGGGGGGGTTCAGAAGGGATAGGACTGGCTTAAGGATACGACAGTTGGAGAGGACTCGGGCAGGCAGAAATGTGCGGGTGAGATCGGTATGGCACCCCGGGTGCGTGATTGTCGCGGTCCACGGCAGAGAGAGAGAGCCCGGCCTCGAACAAGGGCGTAATCTTCGCAAAGGTCTGCGTTGAGGAGCCACCCTCCCCGAGGACCGCGGCGAAAAGCGCCCCCGCAGCCGAGAGAATATCCCTATCCCCCAGCAGTCAAAAATATGCTGGCCTTCGAAGAGCGACTCGAAGTCGCCTTCCAGGGCCGGCATCAGAATGCCGCATGAGGACTCGTGTGAGGTGAGGCTCTTTATATACCGGCTGTGCACGTGTTAAACAAGTTACGACGTGATCATCTACTTGCGAGGATTGATGGGTCAATTTGAGTTACTTGCGAGATTCGAAAGTCACAAGTAACATGGCTATGCCCATGTAAGTTACTTGCGAGTCCCAACCTTGCAAGTAACTTGAAAAACTCAGATAAGCCACAAGTACTTTATTTTTGCCCAGATATCTCGCAACTAACTTCATTAGAAATTTTTGAGTAGAGGGCACTCCTCAGTAAGTGCATGCAATCTTTCGTCATAAACACATCCAATGTGCTAGTTTAGACTGAAACATCCATGTTCTTAATGAAGGATTTTATTACGAAAACGTATAAGTTATCGCCTTCGTAACATCGGAGTTCAACTTTATGGATGAAATATATGAGAAACTAGGAATTTTCATTTTCCAAACAGCGTTTATAGCAAAATATGGCCACCGAGCTCAAGTATCGTTTTTAGCAGAATTTATGCAGGTGCCGCGAAATTCCTGAAATACCATTTCCATCAGAAGCAATTATGCTCGAAGTTAACTTCAAGGTTAGCGGCCATGTTTATCCTCAAGGTATAGTGAGATTGCTTCCACTCCAAAACTACTCACTTGGAAATCCTGCAGGATGTCGATGAGATGTCTGTCGTCGTTTTCTTGAATCAAGGTAGCGTCGTTCTGAAAATGATGCATCGTTAGCTGTTCAGAACAAATTGGCGAGTTATTATAGACAAAAAATGATTTCCCCTACAGTTGCATAGTACTATATTTCGAGTGAACTTTTTTTCCGTAATATCTTCTCGCGAGCACAACTGGGCCCATTTTTGTGTCTTATTTGACATACCGATTCAGGTGGCAATGTACAGCCGGCACTCATCGCGCTGATACTTTGCGTTCTTTGTTGTGAGTTGGCGCAAACTCGGCGCTCATACGTTATAACATACGTGCACCAAGTTTGCGCCAATGCGCGATAGGGAACACAAACTATCAGCGCGGTCCGTGCCGACATACACAGTATACACAGGATTGAGCCCGATTTAGAACATCGTTCTGTCATCGAGTTGAATGTGTAAAATGCACGCATTGAACGTCTTGCCTATGCACGTGTTGTAATTTGAAGCACAAAAAAACACGGGCTCCCCTGCTTTCTGAGTTTGCTCTAAAACGCCTTGTCTTTATAGGCACAGTTTGACATAAGGGTAGAAATCTGAGATTTCCTCATAGTCTTGAAGTAGGCTCACTCTATAGAACACCTGCCAAGTGCAAGCTCTCGATTCCTGTTGATAAGCGAGATATAAGAGGAAGCCAGTTGGGGGCGCTCACCTCGAGAAACCACTTTGACACACCCCTTTGACGATCTTTCGAGCTTTGTGGCTTGAAGAGCGATGGTTTCTTATGAACAGTCCCGTTTTGTTTTTGTCCAGGTAGGCTTGCATACAGCGACTGCAAATGACAGAAGTTACCAGCCTCGGATAACTCGTCCACCATGCTTCCGTAGCTCAATTCTCGAGATTTTATAACTCCGTTCCCAACGGGTTTTGTACGATTCCAGAGACATCATTGAATGCAGCGTGGGACCGTTTTCAAGATTGGTGTGAAAACAGAAAAACGATTATAAGGTTGGACTGTGCCTTTAAGTTGAATGCATATTCGACACGCATTGAATGCGGCGATCGTCTGCTCAGGCAAACCATCGCTCCGAGCGAGACCGGCTCCTCCCATTTATGACGTCATCGCCCGGACAGCGGCCGAGGGGCCAACTGGCACCACGGTCCCTGTCCGGTGCCAGTTCGCCCCTCGGCCGCTGTCCGGTCGCTCTCGGGGCCACAGCAGTGCGAGCAGTGTTAGCCAGACCGTCACTTTGTACACTGCAATCACGGACCCAGCATGGAATTCCACTGCCAATTGCAGTACTTACGCTTTCGAAAGCTTCAGCTCTCCTACTTCCTTATCCTCCGTGACCGAATCTCCGCGTTGCAAAATGTGGGCGGGGTTAGTGGTGCGTGCAGCATTGTGAAGAGGTAGAGAGCGTTCCATAAGAAACTTGCGTCGCGTCACGGAAAACGAGTAGCCATTAGTGCGGAGCGTGTACCGCGTCATTGCAAATGGCAAACGCTTCATGAGAAGCGTGCTCCGCGTTATGAAAACCGAGCCGCGCTTCATGAGAAGCGTGAGCCGCGTCATGGAAAAAGAGTTGCGCACCATGAGAAGCGTGCTCCGCGTCATGGAAAATGAGTCGCGCTCCATGAGAAGCGTGAGCCGCGTCATGAAAAATGAGTCGCGCACTATAGGAAGCGTGCTCCGCGCCATGGAAAATGAGTCGCGCTCCATGAGAAGCGTGAGCCGCGTCATGAAAAATGAGTCGCGCACTATAGTAAGCGTGCTCCGCGTCATTGAAAATGAGTCGTGCACCATGAGAAACGTCGTCCGCGTTTTGGAAAATGAATCGCGCATTGTGACAAGCGTGCGCCGCGTCATGGAAAATGAGTATCGCTCCATAGACAGCGTGATGGCCATGCGGAGCGTTCTTCGCCCATCTCGATCAATCGCCTAATTTGTAAGTTTTATTCACGCTCACACAAGTTTTGAGAAGGACACGTTTCTATAAAAGCCCGACACGCACAGCATACCGAAACCCAAGTACTGCTATTTTACCCACTTCCTACTCGCAAAGTTAGTTCTCAACATGTTCCAATCTTGCGTTGAGTAATCTTCTCATCTAGGGTCGCATGGTCTTAGTATTCCGGTAGAATATTTGGAGAGATCCCAGTGTGCGTTAGTCATTGGGCTAACGATGGCATTGGTAATATTAGTGACAGCCACTACTGCTGCGCTGCTCCCCACCGGCAGTAGCGGCTGTCACTAATATTATCGAAACCATCGACTCGTGTCGTCCTCTGGCACGTTGCATGCGTCGGGTCCGTGTTTACTCGTCTTGCGTTTCTATCTAGTGCTACCTATCAACTTTTCCGAAGCCTGTTTTTTTTGTAAAATATATGCTATATGTAATTCAGTTATAATCTTTAGTACTGCGTCTATGTATTTACTCTGAGGTAAACCACCAAACCTGCCATAGTTGACAGAATATCTGAGCCACTTTAAAACTACATGATAGCTTTTGCACAATTTTTTGACGAATCGTAATTAATGATTTGTAGTAGATTTTTCGATTTTGCAGCTTCGTTGTTTTCTGGCTCATGCGAGAAGTTTAGGTCTCGAAGCTTCAAAGTTATGTATGATGTCTAAGTCCTTAATCAATAGTAGTTTCCGTCAATTATCGATCGTTTTTTTTTGAAATTTCGATTCTCGCCCTTTTCATCGATTTTCAAAATAACTATCAATAAATGACGAAAAAAATACCATCGGTTAGCCGTTATAACGTCAGCATGAATCCCAACGATACTTCGCGTTCTCCATTGAAGGTTGGCGTAAACTCGGTGCATCTATGTTATAGCTTATAGCATCGAGTTTGCGCCAACCTTCAATAGGGAACGCAAAGTATCACTAGGACACATGCCGACGTTATAACGGCTAAGTTCCTTATCGATAGTATTTTTTCCGTCGGATACTCATCGTTATTTTGAAAATCTATGAAAAAGGCGAGAATAGAATTTTCAAAAAAGAAACGAATCGATAATTGTCGAAAAATACTATTGATTAAGGACTTGGCCATAATACTTAACTTTGGAGCTTCGAGGCCTAAAGCTCTCGGATAAGTCAGAGAAGACTGAAGCTGTAAAAACACAAAATTAGCAAAATCATTAATTACCCTCTGTCGAAAATTTTCGCAAACGCTATCATCTAGTTCTAAGATGGCTCAGATATTCTGTCAGCTATGGCAGGTTTGGTGGTTTACCTCAAAGTAAATACTAGCGAGACCTAGCGAAGTTTTCGCTCGAGAAAACTTTAACGTGCGCCAACTTCCTGACGCAGATTAGCTCGTCAACTGACTTCCGTCTACCCAAAAGTTGCTGCCCGTATAGACTCTCCTAAACAGAGCAGACTGCCGGACATTTATATCTGGGCGTGGAGGTATGAAAATGTCCGATCAACCCGCAAAACATAAGAAGCCAGCGGTAGATCGGTTGTTACCGGCACCAAATTTACGACCTCTGCCATCCCTCTTTCCTTTATGTCGGAACCCTCTGCCCTTCCTTCCGATTTGCAGAATTCCCAAGCGATTATTCTCGCTTTACCATTTCTGTCACGATAAGGAACAATGCACCCGCATTTTAGGTGCTGTTTCCCTGGTTGACCAACACCATGCGCTTGTTCTCAATAAATGAAGTGTGCACGTGGATGTTGATGTTTTATGAAGCAGATTTTGATAAGCTCGGACTTTCAACATATATAAACCTGGATTAAGGAAGTTAGTAAATCGAAATGACTGAGCCGTGGTAATGAGCGACGAACAGGGGTGGGGAAGTGAAGCTGTTGCTTGCTTCCCCAGATTGGCAAGGAAAAGTCTGCGGAGTTCTGCGCCCGTCTCAGAACGCGTCGCACGCTTTTCGAGATACGTGTTCTCCTATTTTTCTTTGCTACAAAGGGTTGAGATTTGGCAAGGAAAGATTGACGAAATCTCTTTTCTTTAAAATTCTACACTCTTGGTGACGTTGCGAACACTATCATTGCAGTCCTGCACTCATTCTATGGCGTCCTGCACACTCCCATTCGGGTCCTGCGCACCCCCACTTGGGTCCTGCACACTTTCAACGACTTCTTGCATACTCCCCTTTGGGTCCTGCACACTCTCATTCGGGTCCTGTGCACTTTCTATGACGTCCTGCACACTCCCACTGGGGTCCTGCACTCATTCTATGACGTCCTGCACACTCCCATTCGGGTTCTGCGCTCTTTTTATGACGTCCTGCTCACTACCACTTGGGTCCTGCACACATTCTATGACGTCCTGCCCACTGCCATTAGGGTCCTGCACACTTTCTCTGACGTCCTGCACACTCCCATTTGGGTCCTGCCTACTTTCGTTGACGTCCTGCACACTCCCATTCGTGTCCCGCGCACTTTCTATGACGTCCTGCACACTCCCATTTGGGTCTTGCCCACTTTGTATGACGTCCGGCACACTCCGATTCGGGTCCTGTACACTTTCTATGACATCCTGCACACTTCCATTCGGGTACTGCACACTCCCACTGGGGTCACGCAAACTCATCACACCCGAGATTCTCTACGGCGTCCCGTAAAATATTACCGAAGACCTGTCGCCGTGATCGGAGCCCCTCTACCGCTGGATGACTCATAGAGGTTTTCATGACCCACGGCTAAAATTGCGCCCCACGGACAAACTCGGATGGCCCAAGGCGCGCAAGAGGAGACTCAGGCTGATTTTTTGGTAATCGATGAGTGTCCTACCCACGCAAATGTTGGTACCATTTCATCCCTGTTTTAATCGGCCATTCCGAAGATCCACGGGGAAACACAATTATACACACACACATACATACATACATTCATACATATAAACATCGGGACATAACTGCTTTAAAGGCAGTGTTTACGATAATCTTCGATTTTGAGATTAATCGCTAAATCGATTGTTTGGCCCCCGAGTAGAACTGAAATGGCGAAGAAACCGAGAAAAACGCACCAGAAGGGCACGAAATCCTCAAGTATCAGCCCGCCTCTTAAGTATCAATGGAACTGTTCGTTGTGACAATGAAATCTTTGGTGGACCCGTCTTTTGCAATTCTCAATTCTGTGTTGCTCCGTTCTTCCCTTCGGGCCCTAAGTAATACTGTTTTGCCCAAAATATTCTTCCATTTTCGATTAGTCCCATTTTTTACCGGTGACAACCACCGTGAACATGTTCATCCAACCAGACAACTAGTCCAGGCCATAGAATAATGTCAAGAAAATAAGACGAATTAGTGCGTTTCTCGCCGTTTCTTCGTGATTTTGGTAACACTTGGTTGCCAACGCATTGTTTTGAGTGGAAAACTTGGGAACGAGAATCATTGTGAACACTGCCTTTAAGTATAAGGATTGGGTTGGGGAATAAGTTCGTTCGGTTTCTTTCAAAGAGCTTCATTTATATAATTTGTTTGCTATTTAGCAAAGTGTTTGCATTCATTGGAAAAACTTTCTTCTGCTCAACAAAACTGTTCTATCTGTTTTTTCGTATGGTGCTATTTTTTCCATATTTCCAGGGTTGGAAGTGGAATACCCAGAAAGCGAAAATCAGCATTTTGGACACCTACTTTTGTTCGCTTTTTATCGCGGTCAAGAATACCTGCTGCCACTCACTCCCTTCTTTGCTCCTTAATAACGTACAAGCACCATTTCTCATCTCCCGTGACGATTCGGTACAAACAGCGCCGTTTATGACCGCGTGCTAATCGATGGCGCGCGAGGTGTTGAGCAGCGATTTGAAGACGATTTTCTTTTTTGACTTCGATAAGCTCATGGGGCACCCAGGATCGTCTTAAGATCCCAGCTCATTTTTTTCGGTCAATTAATGACTTGTTTGGCGACCATCTTCCTTATAAAGCGCTCATCGAATTCTGCAAGTAGACCGCTGCGAAACGTGTCTTCGAGGTCGGAGTTGCCGTTTTTGAACTTCGCAGCCAATTTTGGTTTTTTTTTGGTCACAAACTTCGCAAATCCCAGGTCTTTTTGACCGCGATGAAAAACCAAGAAAAGTGGTGTTAAAAATGCTGATTATTCCAAGCCTTAAGAATAGAAAAAAAATTATACAAAAAACAAATATTACTGTTCTGGAGAGCAGAAAAAACACTTTCTAATGATTACAAACACTTTGCTGAACAACCGACAAATAATTTGAAAAAGCTCTTGAAAAACCGAACTAACATATTCCCCAACCCAATAGAAGCACTCAAAGATACACAGGCCTGAAGATTAGCACTGAATTATAGCATATACTTCGCAAACGAGCAGGCTTTTGACCATTTGGAAGGCAGCGTTAGATCGAAAAGAATTTGTTCTTCGAGACTAAATGAAGAAGAGGGTAAAATGAGGGAACAAGAGAGGAATAAAAGGAAGACTGGGAGAAGACAGAAGAAGAGCAAAGAAGAAGAAAGAAGAATGAGAGTGAAATAGAAAAGCAGAAACGAGTAACTAAAAAAGGGAAGCCATCGGTGAAGCTACGCTCGTTCGCCCGAAGAGCCACCACAGTGCCAGTTGGGACCGAAGATCGCTCCGAGCGATACTGCTGTGGCCAGGAGAGCGGCTGCTGTGGCCCGAGTAGATGGCTAATTTTCGCTCGGAGCGGAGGGGCAGCGCCGCTCGAGTAGCTCTCCGGTACCGCTCGGAGCGATGGTTTGCCTGAGTGAGTACGTCAGCGGGCAAGACACAACCAAAAACGCGGATGCGAGCCATGCTGACTGCAGGTCTTGAGGGTGGCTGGACATAATAAAGAGTGAGCAAAATCTTTTCAGCTCTTTCTGCTCCGACAACTTACCCCGAAATACTTTCCATTCACAAAAACCATTGGTAGACTGTCAAACACAAACTCGCGATCATTCTGAAATACCAAATGGAACTTTCATTTTCTATTTTATTTTCGTTCTTTTTGAAGTTTTCGACACACACCATTTAGATTCTAACTCGCTTTTCATACTTGCTGAGGTGGCGGCGAATGCCGCTTTTTGAGCTACGGCAAGACCACTGTTCGGGGAATGGTAAAAAATCCGGAGGAGGTCGACAACTGCCTTCTTTGCACATGATAATGCTCGTAGAATGCCCATATCGGCATAGGACCCCCGACTAAAACTGGTACATATAGCCTAGCTCCCTCATTTTGAGCCGGTCGAAGTAAGGTTTACAGGGCTTTTCATGTCAAAAACTCCTTATCATTGTTATACTTCGCCATGACCCAAGTAGAGTGCCCCAAGGTGGGGTATTGTCACAAATTCTGTTCGCTATTTACACTTCAGAATTTCCGTGTACCTAAACTTTAGATGGGCATGTGCTGAACCCTGTAACCTCTGTTAAAGACCTGGGCTTTCATTACAACAGCAAACTTGATTTCTCCGACCATTACAAGCACTTGTGCAATAAAGCATCTTCTAAAACATTCCTCATATTCAAGGCGTTGTCGGTCCGTGACAGAAAGGTGTTGTTAAAGGCATATAAGACCTACATCAGACCTATCTTGGAAAGTGGAACGAAAGTTTTTTTCACCGCAGAAAAGAAAAGATGTGTTGCAACTGGAGAAAATCCAAAACAATTTTACACGTAAAATTTATGTAAGATCTCAGATCCAGGCCTATGACAGAATTCCGAGTACGGGAGTCAGAAATAGAGAGTTGAAACTTCATTCGTTAGAATCTCGCCGTCGACTTAATGATGTTTGCATGGTGGCTGGCAACACTAGCTGGCATTGCGAAAACTAACATCTCAAGGTTCTATAGGCTAAGTTAGTCAAGGACTAGGGGAAACAAGATTAAGATTTAATATGTAGCCCCGAATGGCAATATGAGAGACCTTTCTTTCACATGTAGAGCTGGATCAACCTTCATCTCTCTTAACCTTGATATTACCCCTGTACCGATACCTTCTATCTTGCGGAGTTTCAAACGCATTGCAGGGAAGAAGCTGTTGTGCTTCTAAGGCAGTGTTAGGATCAGTATTGTATTGTACTCCGTTCATTCCGGTTCATGGTTTCTGTGCATAATCTTTTTTCGGTGTTTATTGCGATTGCCTTACGTAGCGTACTCAATAAATAAATAAATAAAAAATGACCAACTGGTCCGCTGCTTGCTACACCCGTACTCATCCGAGAAAGCTAAGCTTTATATGACATGACGCGGCAAACGCCGCTAAGGCGAAGATGATGGTCTTGAACATCATTGTCGACAGAGCGGCATGTACCGTGTTTCACGATATCGGAACCAGTTTCGTTCGAAGATCCACTGCCGATCTGTGAATTCTAGCAGCATTCTCATGTGCAAAGGAGTTAGTTGTCGACCACCACGCAATTTCTTAGCATTTCCAAACAGTGGTCTCGCCGTAGCTTGAAAAGCGGGGTTCGCAGCAGCCTCAGATGTATGAAAACGGAGTAAGGTGAGCTACGTACGGAATTCTTGTTGCACGGCTTCCCACTGTTAGTTCGTTGTTTAGCACTAACCTTGTCGAGTCTCATACGATCGGCTAGTTCATCAGAATATGAGGGGTCGAGATTCAGATCCCGGAACTCTGCCTTGATTTTCAATGCTTTCAGAAGTTCAACCTGAACCGACATCGTCTTCAGCTGCTTACATTCACAAACCTTAAAGTTCGGTACCGTATCGTGACATCGCTCCCAGACCCTTCTCAGGATTCCGCAGGTTGTGATATAAACGACGATCTTTCCCATTTCTTCTTTAACGTAATCTCTCTGTAAAATAAAGGGACTAGGCGTTGGATGAGTGAAGGCCTTATCATTGATTGTGTACGTGTGTAGTCAGCAATTAGGTAGCTTTTCACATCAAAGCTCTCCTTTATAGGCGGTTTCTGCACTAGAGCACTGTTTAGGAACTTTTCCAGGAGACGCAAGGGTAATTGTAGAGAAAGAGAAGATCAATGAAAGGTCGTGGGAGGGGCCCGAGAAAATGCAACTAAAACCACGAATCTAGTTGTAAGTAGTCCGCTTGTATAGAGTCCCACTCGAAGATGATAGATAGCCTAATTACGGAGCCGTCACGTCGAGCGTAGTGTAAGGCCGGGATCATACTTCGAACGACCGGCGACGGGACGCAATGTTTACTATGCTTGGGCACAGCGAATTATCGAATAGTTTGAAGTTTCGCCTCAACATCAGAATGTATTCGAACCGTTTCTGTTTCCAAGTATTACTTCTTGGGGCGAGGCTCCCTCAGTTCATGAAAGAGTAGAAGTACACTTTTTCATAAAACTGAAACTCTTGGTTATTTAGAAATTATTCGCATATTCGAATACATGGTTTGGACTAATTGTTAATTGCTACTCAATGAATGACAAGAAATCTGCTCTGTCGTTAACTGTGGAAGCGCTAACCCTAGACCAACTTAAAGGCAGTGTTCACGATGATTTTCGTTCACGAGTTTTCCACTTACAACAATGTGTTGGCCACCAAGTGTTACCAAAATTACGAAGAAACGGCTTGAAACGCTGTGAACCGTCTTATTTCAGTGACATTATTCTCTGGCCGGGACTAGTTATCCGGCTGGATGAACATGTTCACGGTGGTTGTCACCAGTAAAAATCGGGGCTAATCAAAAATGGAAGAATATTTTAGGCAAAGCAGTATTAGTTAGGGTGCGAAGGAAAGGGCGGAGCAGTAGGGAGAGAATCGCAAGGGACGGGTCCACAAAAGATTTCATTGTCACAAGGAACAGTTCCAGTGAGATTAGAAAGGTGGGGTGAGAGTAAAGGATTTGGTGCTCTTCTGGGGCGTTTTTCTCGATTTCTTCGTCATTTCAGTTCTACCCGGGGGCCAAACAATCGATTTAGCCATTAATCTCAAAATCGAAGATTATCTTGAACACTGCCTTCAAAGGCAGGTTCACGATAATCTTCGATTTTGAGATGAACCGCTAAATCGATTGTTTGGCCTCCGGATAGAACTGAAATGACAAAGAAATCGAGAAAAACGCCCTAGAAAGGCACCAAATCCTTTACTCTCACTCCACCTTCTTTTTACTCTCACTGGAACTGTTCCTTGTGACAATGAAATCTTTTGTGGACCCGTCCCTTGCGATTCCCTCCTCTCTACTGCTCCGCCCTTTCCTTCGCACCCTGACTAATACTGCTTTGCCTAAAATATTCTTCCATTTTTGATTAGCCCCGATTTTTACTGGTGACAACCACCGTGAACATGTTTATCCAGTCGGACAACTAGTCCAGGCCAGAGAATAATGTCACTGAAATAAGACGGTTCAGAGCGTTTCGAGCCGTTTCTTCGTAATTTTTGTAACACTTGGGGGATAACGAATTGTTTTATGTGAAAAACCCGGGAACGAAAATCATCGTGAACACTGCCTTTAAGGAAACAGGAAAAAATAGAAAAAAATTTGAGAGTGCTGCGAAAACTACAATTATCTGATTATTCGAATATTGGAATTGCCCAAGTATAATGTTTGCCATCTATATCGATCGATACTCGATATGCCTGATATGTACTGTCGCTGTCTCTGGTCACGCACGAAAAATGAACTGTGAAACAGGCCTGAAATGGGTTTGGATCATAACTTCATTGAAGAGCGACGCGACCCAATTTTTAACATCAATATCGTCCGAAAACCGATATGGTTTATAAGCACCGTCGCTGTCGCTGGTAGCGGTGAGTATGATTCCGGCCACAGGCAAATCTGCGACCGAAAGTCGCAGCGAAGCGCATTATAAGGCCGGGATCATACTTCCAGTGGCGGGCGACGCGACGCAATGTTTACCATCAACATTTAATGATTTTTTTCGCACGATGAGATGCCTACCCCGTTTCGTTGTGTGAAGAGATTACAAAAAAGGGGAGGTCTTAGAGATTCACAGTAGAATTAGGAACATTTTAGAAGAAAAAGGATTATGTGAGAGTAAAAATACTGACCTGCCACTGACTCTTTATCCGGATCATTCGAACGGTGTTGAATACATGAAGCTTTCGGCCTCGGATGCTTCCATGTCGAGTGAGTAATGTTCCTTCGGAAGACTCCAAAGACCTGAATTTTACAGTTAGCTTTCTAAATAAGAAAACTCGTAGCTTTCTGGAGCGCGCCGGTCCGTTACGGAGACTGGCCGTGGAACGCGCGGTCACTTAAAGGGGTCCTGATAGAAAACGTGTTTCAGTTTCCACTATGAATGGGTGGTGGAGGGGCGCACTGTAACGTTGACGTTGAAAGAACGCATAAAAGCAAGCCAGGAAGAGCCTAAAAAAGAGCTCGAAAATGCCACTTTGAGCGCAACGCAAACCCCAAAAGTGCAATGCCCGCCCTCCGACGTGAACAAATGAAAACTCGAGATCGTGAGATAAACGATGGTTTCCGATCAATAGTCATGTTCTTCCCTTCATTCTCAGCCTCTCTTTTTATTCGAGTCGGCTCGCATACATCGGTTGCAAATTACGGAAATTAGAAGCCTCGGACAACTCGTCCACCATGCTTTCCCGGGAAAACAGGAAAACGATTTTCATCGTGAACCCTACCTTTGAAAATTATGGGCCTCCAAAGAGCAATTCTCGAGTTTCATGAAAATCTTAAACGAAAACGAAATCCATGACCTTGAAGCAGTGTTCACAATATATTTCACTTTTGATGTCTTAACCGTTTACGGAAGGTCTGGTGCCCCATACAGCAAGGCATGCTTGAAGAGAACGTGAAAACCGTGTTTTTGGGCTAAAAGAGGGCCACTTTTGCTTGCGTTGACTTTTGAGCGTGGAGGAATTGACCGCTATGAAGGATGTTACCTATAAATGCAATCAAGCGGTTGAGCTCGCATATCAGTACTTCCTTGACTTGATTACTTCATGTTATCACAACCGCGAGGGTCTAGGGGGCGGCAAGGGGGACATGAGGCGTTTCGGTGACCTCAGAACGCCTGTTTGCATCCAATATTTTGCTATTCCTAGCTCTTTTTAAACCGCTTTTGCGACACTGAGAGCAAAGAAGTCTTCTCGCCTATCATTTTGCGACGAAAAGTCATTGAGAATGATTATCGTGAACGCTGCCTTGAAAGTACCGATGCAGGTTATCAGCTATGCGGAATCGATTAGCGTTATTATTTAGATTGGTGATGTGTCCGCCTGTCGCATTTCATATTTTTTGTTCTTTGGAGAATTATTCCTGAAAGGTATGGCCAGGCTCAAAAGATGCGCCGTAGTCGTTTTAGTCTGCTGATAAACAGGAAATCCAAGAAATTTAGACCCAGTCAGTCTAATCTTCTATCGAAAAGGATGTAGTATAAGGAACCGTTGTGCAAGAGGCAGATCATATGTTTGCTTTTACGCGAAATGATTTTGGCAAGGGAATGAAAATTTTTAGGGCGTTCGAAAAAATTGTCTCGGATTGAGCTTGAAACTTTTTTTCTGGGGGTTGTTTTGGGTGCTAATTACGAACCTGAGGCCCATTTGTCAATATTTCAAGAAAAAACGTCCGATTCGGTCTGAAGCTTCAAAATGGGGGAAACTTTGCCGCCCAAACGCGACTTTTGACGATTTCGAGAATCCTACGATCAAATCGCCTCAAAACTTGTACATAGGGGCTATTCGGACTGCCTAACACGAATCTGCAACCCGTTTATCGATTTTCGATATATCACGGTAGGTTACGGTGGGTATACGGTAGCTCGGTCAAAGTCTCAGATTTGACTCAAAATTTCACTGTTTCCAATATTTCCAATGTTAAAACTTTGGAATTGAACTCGAATTCTCATAATCTGAAAGAAATTGAAAATTTTCTAAAAAAAAACGAAAAAGTTAGATTTAAATTCGGTTAAGTATTGTGCATACACAAGTGTAAATAGCTATTTAAAAGGTCGCAAAGATCGCATTGAGCCTGAAAAGGGAAGTTTGCGAAAATTCGCCGAATTAGAGGAAAGTGCGCGGTGACAAGTCTGCAGCCCCTCAATTGAATTTAGAAACAGCCATTATATAATACATTGCAAAATTTAATCCTCAATGCGAATAAATTGATGTTCATTCCGTGAAACAACTACTCTGCCAATCTCTATTTACAATGTTTCTACGAAAGAACGTTAGTGACTGAGTCTTCTCGTGAGCATGCATGCGTTAGCCGAGAGGAGAGTAATTATCTCGGGCGCGCCCGTTTATGGCTCACCTCAGGTACTTCGAGTAGGCGAGCAGTACGAAAAAGGACTTTCTCAGGACTTTTTCACCGAATCGGATAGAGGGCGACGTGTACATTCGAATGGTACCACACACTATGGGGAATAATGGAGAAAGAAACGAGTTATGACGAAAAGTCGCAAAAGGCGCGATTTCGCGACTTTCGCGACTTCTTTTAGCAAACTAGGGCGAGTATTGTATCTGGGACGCTGAACACGTATTTGAGGTCCATTTTTCGATTTTCGAAATTTTAAGGCAGGTATCGCCTGTTCAAAGGCATTATGCTTACCGTAACCAACAGTAACCCAGTCAGGTCCGAAATAGAACCCTGATTCCGATTCAGCGCCCTAAACAGTTGAAAGTTTTTAGCCGAATCCGAAAAAAATTTTCTGAACGCCCCGCAAATTCCCTGATGGGTAGGTACCCTTACTTTTTTTTGAGCATTCAAGATGCCGTTTTTCTTAGCCATTTAGCCAATTTCAAGCATGGGTGATTTATACACTCTCACAAAGACCTACAGCAACGACAACGTGATTTTCCAAATCCCTTGTGAGATCAAATGTAAGACAAGTGCAAACTTGCCGCAGACGTCTGTAGGCATCAAAGGATCCACTGCAAGTTGCACCAGAACCACAAATTTCAGACCGAAAAAAACCGAAAAAACTTTAAACTTTTTCGTTTTTTTCGATATTGATTTTTTTCGCCAAAAAGGGCGAAAAACGAAAAAACCGAAAAACGAAAAACGCACACCCCTGCTCTGGACGGCTCAAAAGGCGATCGATTCCATTGTTATTAAGCCTAGAGAATCGACTCCGATTGGTCTCTCTCTTTCTCATAAAGGACGTGCCAACAAAAGCGATACCAGACTTAAAAAATTTTTGGGTGAAATTGGGTTGGGGAAGGTGTGAATAATGGATTTGAAAATATGATATCAGTGTTGCTATGATATAATGTTCTATGCCACACCAGGTTTTTTATTGGTGAAACCAATTATTCGGCCGACGTTTCGGTCAAATCGCCGTTATCAAGGCCTGAAATGATTCAAAACACTAATCCACGACCTCGACCAAGCGCCTTCTCACTCCTCACTCCGCGAGTTGGGACGGCCCTCACGAATGATGAAAGAATGAGATAACTTCAAGAACGGAACGAACCCGAAACAGTTCCACCAACACTTAGCTCCAGTCGACGCCAAGCAAGAGAGACCAGTAGCAAGTGAGAAACCACGACGAAGTGAATCCATTGAGTTCTCACAGACCGCAAAGTAGTATAAGGGGTAGCAATTCGTTAGCTATGGCAATACATTCATTTCTGTTATTAAGCTTTGGGTCGCGGGCGCGTATAAAGAAAGCCTCCAAAGCCTTTCTGGGACCGATTTCGTTCTCGTAAGCCAGAACTTTGCAGGTGATGTTGAAGTCTGTGCCCTGGTGTGCTTCGACTCGGTGTTAACCGAGTGGATTCAAGAGAGCTCTCTTTCTTTTGCTTGCCAGATGTTCTTTGATCCTGACGCACAGAGCTCTTCCCGTTTTGCCAATATAGGTTTCTCCACAACTTGAGCCCTACATCTGGTAGACGACTTCACTCTGAGCACAGTCTCCTTCTTTTCCATGAGGACAGACTATGCAGTTCTCCATAGTTCAGGTGCGATCGTATGACCTATTGCGCACCAGTTGACTCTTGATGTTATGCCTCGGAATGTCAACTAATACGACTTCATCAACTAGACCTGCGCGAGCAATGCTCTGACGTATAGCATGGCTGACTGCATCTGATACGAACGGAAGCTGAAGGGGTTTCTCATTTTCGGAAGACATTGTGCGACGTCTACGCGGGCCCGATCCGTGCTGCTGTCCAGTGTATCCATTCTGAATGGCAATCTCGCAGACCATCCTGTACGACTCCTCACGTTCTCCATTCCCAGTGCACATTCCAGTCGCAGTCCTGAACATGTTTCGGATAACTGCATTTTTGGCAGCTTTGTGATGAGCAGAGTTAGCATGGAGCATGATAATCTTAGAGGTACCTTTCCGATACCATTTGACCTTAAAGCTCCGCCCGCGATGTTTACTTGTGTATTCAGGAACGGAAGCCGATCCTCGCGTGGAACCTCTCTTGTAAACGTAATGTACTGCGACTGCTGGTTCAGGATAGTGTACGCGAGATCCGTTTCGGCCTGCGTAGAGGTGATCACACAGCAGTCATCGATGTAGCGCCAGTACATGATTGGCATTCTTTCTATTCCCGGACGCTCTTTTCAACTCATGAAGCAACTCGCCAAAACAGGGGTTAGCCTCTGACCCTTTGCCAGCTGTCCGAAACATGTTCATGACTGCGACTGGAATGTGCACTGGGAATGGAGAACGTGAGGGGTCGTACAGGATGGCCTGCGAGATTGCCATTCAGAATGGATACACTGGACAGCAGCACGGATCGGGCCCGCGTAGACGTCGCACAATGTTTTCCGAAAATGAGAAACCCCTTCAGCTTCCGTTCGTATCAGATGCAGTCAGCCATGCTATACGTCAGAGCATTGCTCGCGCAGGTTTAGTTGATGAAGTCGTATTAGTTGACATTCCGAGGCATAACATCAAGAGTCAACTGGTGCGCAATAGGTTATACGACCGCACCTGCCCTATGGAGAACTGCATAGTCTGTCCTCATGGAAAAGAAGGAGACTGTGCTCAGAGTGGAGTCGTCTACCAGATGCAGTGCTCAAGTTGTGGAGAAACCTATATTGCCAAAACGGGAAGAGCTCTATGCGTTAGGATCAAAGAACATCTGGGGCGGTAGTAATCTGGGTTAATATGCAACTTAAATCGTTAATTTGAGTTGCATCTGAGCGACATCTGTGTACTAGCTCAAAAACTTTGTTTGATGCACAAGGATGCCCTAGGTAGAGTCTTGACTCCTAATGAGCAAGTCAGCTCCAAATCAAATTCATCTTTATCTCAAATTTTTCGGTGTCGTTGGTTGCGAACATCAGCGACAGATGGCTGCCGCTGATTGAGTGGTGGTTTGAGCAAACGAGACAGTGCGGCAAAAGAGAGGGCGCAGCGCTTTCAGATCGATCTTCGCTAAATGTCCTCTTGGGTACATTTAGGACTCCCGTTGAAACGATTCGACGACCATGCCGGGAAGCATCGCGGAGAGTGCGAGTCGCTCACACAGCGTGGTCGCAAACTCCAATGCCGACGGAGTGATGCCTGGGGTGGTAGAAAATGGTGTGTTAAACGCGAATAAACCGCCACCTCCAAGCCGCCAACATACCGCGACATAAATGCAGTAGAGCCGCAAAATTAACACGAACAAACCGCCACCTCCTGGCCGGCTACGAACGCGGTGCCACGGTTTGTTGCCGGTTTAACGAAAGCTGCCCTCTGCTTACACATACATTATGCGTGACCTTCGTCCGCATAAATATTTTCTACACTTGGACACAAACGACGTTTACGGTGGAAAGACGAGGGATCGAAAAGATTATACAAGTAATGCTATTTATTTTATTCATTAGGAAAAGCATTCAAAGGGAACTTCCTAATATTTCGCTTGTTAAAAACACGATCCTAATATTTCGCTTGTTAAAAACACGATCAGAATGCAATTTTTTAAATTTTCCTTGGAAATCCTAATTCTCGTAATTTTTTATGAGCTCCGTGAGTTTTCAGGACCACTCTCGAGAAGACATGTTAGGTCAATCATTAGCCTCAATCAATCAAATGCGTGCGATCTGACAAAAGTTTGCATTTGTAGTAACTTTGTTAACTTTTTTTTTATTTTTTCAAACAAAAGTTTTTTTGAAAAACAAGAAATTTCTCCATATTTCGAGCGAATGAGAATTTGAAAATATCTGGATGAATTATTTACAAGGTGTTCTTGGGAAGGTAACGCTAGGTGCGAAAAAGACATTCCGAAACTCGTCGAGTAATGCATAAATTCAAAGAATGTCCTGCATTCAACTGAAATGGATAGTTAAAAACCTATAAGAATGATGATAAGCTAGATAGTCTATTTTCGTTCTTGAAAAAGAATTCAAGTGTTTTTTTATGGAAGCGTGCAACCGAAGTCTGGCGTCCGAGGTTGGTAATGGTGTGGCTTCGGTCATAGATGCAGTTGAATTTGTGAAGTGTTTGCCGTCTTCTCAAAATGAAACTAATCCCCCGCCCACAGTTAGTGCTGAAAATATATGGAAACACTGTTACACACTCATATGCGCATCATGCAAGGAAAAGGTTTTGTGCACATATTTCAAGGTAAGAATTTGAAACACTTCGAATGGCTCTACCAATGCACCAAAGCATGTGCGTCGCGGACCCTCAAAAAAAAGAGGCCACGATGGCACTGATCTGGCAATGAAAGAGGAGTATTCGAATCTTGCAGAAAAAGGAGAACAAATACATATGGTTGCAGAAACAAGTTCGCATTTCTTTCCCACAAAACTCGCCCGATACGCCCCGACTAATGCTGATTAAACATTACTAAAGCATTAAATCACTTTAAAATCAGTCGCTTGGAAAATTTTCACTTTTTTGCAACAAATAAGTTGTGGAAACTTCTTCGAAAAGCGAGCAAGCAATTAATTCTCTTCACACCCATTATAGCCTAGGATAAGCAATGAATTATGAAGAGGAAAATTACCTGAAAATAGAGAAGCGAAAAAATTTCAGAAGGAGAGTAGGGAAAAGGAGAGAAGTGTCGGCGCTCGCCGAAAAATTAACAGCTGATTGGGAGGGATTGATTAGTGCCACCAAAGAAGAAGGCCAACGTGTTTCAGCAATGATCCCTGCTTTGTTTTTGATCCCTCATCGCCCGTTTCCCTGACGGAAGCCGTTAAAAGACTATCCCTTGAAACACCTTTCAGTTTTAAAGATAGGCTGACGTCCTGAATCAAAATGGCTAACAGTGCTACCAGACTTCCTTAACCCTCTGCATTAATTAAACTCGTACTTGCCCTCAGTATAGATGGTCAAAACTGTTCCTACTGTATCTTGCTAACCGCATCCAAAAACTCCTCGGGAGGAGTTTTTCGTTAACCGCCAGTTCCTCTCGCATTTCAGCACTATTTCCGTGTTGTCTGCGAGAGTATGTTAAACGCGAACTTACCGCGAGGATTCCACATGTCGGAATTTTAGAGAAAAAAACAGATCTGAAAACGCTTAGAAACCGCTATTTTTCGTAACAAAGGTTACAACTGTCGCTTTTTCGAGGCGTTTTCATTTAAAGTGTAACAAATGCCTACCACTGAGGGATATTAGGGTGAAACTAGAGCGAATCCTCTATTAGGAGTCCTGCTCAGATTCTGTTGTGGTTAAACTCGCGTTTAACGCCAACTTAACGCCTGTTAACTCGCGTGTAACACCCCCAATTACTACCACCCCTGCATTGGTAGTGCCCTCAACAACCCTAAACCGAACGGAGCGGCCCCGAATTGAGAACTGCATCGCACAAGCTACAGAGAACGGGGTGACCCCATCTCAAATACGCTCGTGACGCCATCAACCTCAGGATCCGCACAGGATCCACTCGGTTAACACCGAGTCGAAGCACACCAGGGCACAGACTTCAACATCACCTGCAAAGTTCTGGCTTACGAGAACGAAATCGGTCCCAGAAAGGCTTTGGAGGCTTTCTTTATACGCGCCCGCGACCCAAAGCTTAATAACAGAAATGAATGTATTGCCATAGCTAACGAATTGCTACCCCATATACTACTTTGCGGTCTGTGAGAACTCAATGGATTCACTTCGTCGTGGTTTCTCACTTGCTACTGGTCTCTCTTGCTTGGCGTCGACTGGAGCTAAGTGTTGGTGGAACTGTTTCGGGTTCGTTCCGTTCTTGAAGTTATCTCATTCTTTCATCATTCGTGAGGACCGTTGCAACTCGCGGAGTGAGGAGTGAGAAGGCGCTTGGTCGAGGTCGTGGATTCGTGTTTTGAATCATTTCAGGCCTTGATAACGGCGATTTGACCGAATCGTCCGCCGAATTAACGGTTTCACCAATAAAAAACGTGGTGTGGCATAGAACATTATAAGCAACGTACTGATGCCCAGGTTTGAAGATGAGCGAACGTGGGCATTGCTATGATATCAGTGATTGCGAAAGCCTCAATTCGGTTGAGCCTAAGTGGCGGAGTTTTCGGGGGTTGCGGTCTGAAATTTCAATACATGCAAATTCTCGCTGTAATACTGGAAATCTCTGCCAGAGGTGCGAACAATCTATCATTGGGAATTCAAAAATTTGCGCCGAATAATAGAAGTACACCCTCTATTAGAAGTACTTCTCTAATAGAAGTACACAAAAAGAAAGGGCTGAGAATTAGAAGTAAAGCCTTGATTTGAAGTGCACCTCTAATAGAAGTACATATAAAACAGGAGCCTGAGTATTAGGAGTACATGTACTTCTAAAAGAAGAAATACGGCATATAAATATTATTCTCATTCATTAGCGCAATGTGATAAATTCTATCATCATCAAAAAAGGGCGCTGTGATACTTCTTTATCATTCTGCTTCACCTCACAAGTAGTAGTCAACACTTGAACGCCTGATGCCCATCATGGTCTCATAGGAGACCCATTCATGAGCACATGGTCGGCGTGGGATAGGTCGCCATGTAGGCGTTTCCTGCAGATTTTCGGCAATCGACTCTCGGATTTACACTGGAGCACTAAGCTTGGCGGAAGCATTATCCGGGCCAAGCACGTGTCCCCGACTCGAGTATTCGCGATCCACTTTCGAATATGTTCAAAATCGAATTTCGAATAATTGAGAAACTCAAAGTTCGAACTTATTGGGAATTCGGAAAGCCGAAAAAATCAATTCTGGCGGGGTCGGAAATCGGCTCCATCGAGTAAAAAATCACCTGAGTATTGTGGCGGGCCGACGTTGACATATAAAAATAGGATACTATGATTCGATTAGAATAGTGTACCGTTTTACAAATGCATTTTGGCTAGATCCTTACGCAGTATAAAAAATTCTTTTTGTTAAAATGTGGCTCTCTAACTCCAATGGATAATGTGTTGGTGGCATAATAAGATACTTCTACCGCGTATGTTTTGATAAGAATAATACAGGGTGGCTGAAAAGTTTCCCCATTTTTCATTAAAGGCAGCATACACGCTCGTAAACATAATTGAGATAAGTACGAAATTAGAATTGTATGGCACCGAACACAACGCCCACGCATTTTGAAGCGTCGAGAACGACCCGAAACGAGTGAGAAGTTGGCCCCGCCCCTGTATCTGCCCGCCCCCTGTATTTGCGTCCTCCTCCAAAACTGCGGTGCGGGCCATTCCCACCGTCGTCGATGTGTGTGGTTTACCTATTTTACCTATTCCACCACCCACGAACGTCTCCGACGGAGGGAATGGCCCAGTACCCCTGTTTTGGACGAGGACGCAGAAAACAGGGGGCGGGCAGATACAGGGCGGGGCCACCTTGTCACTCGTCTAGCGGCAATGTGGGTCGTTTTTGACGCTTCAAATTGCGGGGGGCGTTGTCTTCTGTGCCATACAATTCTAATTCCGTAGTTATTTCAATTACGTTTACGAGCGTGTATGCTGCCTTCAAGCGCAAAAAGCTTGCGAATCACCGAGTGCACCCTATCCGAAAACCAGAAGCTTAAATAGATCAAGAACAGTAAGTTCAAGCGCAAAAAGGCTGTCAGGATGGTTTGAAATCATATTCTTTGGCTTCTATGCATATACACAACACTTAATCGAAATTACCCACTCAGGGGCGGCATGCATGAAGGCGATTGGAAGGTGGTGGGAATCGCGTCTCGTCGCACCGCGTGCGAGGGTGAACGTCGAGCGCGGAGGGTTCCACGCGCGGGGTTTCCAAACCCCGTTTTCTATGGGCATCGATCGATAACGTGCCGCTTGTCGATTCGCATATGAATCATGAAATCGCGTTGCGGTGGATCTCTAAAAACCCTCTTAGCCTGTCCATGCATGCCGCCCCAAAGCATTTAAAGGCAGTGTTCACGATAATCTTCGATTTCGAGATTAGTCGCTAAATCGATTGTTTGGCCCCCGATTAGAACTGAATTGACGAAGAAACCGAGAAAAACGCACCAGAAGGGCACGAAATCCTCAAGTATCAGCTCGCCTCCTAAGTATCAATGGAACTGTTCGTTGTGACAATGAAATCTTTTGTGGACCAGTCTTTTGCAATTCTCCATTCTGTATTGCTCCGTTCTCTCCTTCGGGCCCTAGCTAAAACTGTTTTGCCCAAAATATTCTTCCATTTTCGATTAGTCCCATTTATTACCGGTGACAACCACCGTGAACATGTTCATCCAATCGGACAACTAGTCCAGGCCATAGAATAATGTGACTGAAATAAGACGAATTAGTGTGTTTCTCGCCGTTTCTTCGTGATTTTGGTAACACTTGGTTGCCAACGCATTGTTTTGTGTAGAAAACTCGGAAACAAAAATCATCGTGAACACTGCCTTTAAAGGCAGTGTTCACGATGAAAATTGTTTTTTCTATTTTCCCGCCTATCTTGAAAACGGCCCCACGCTGATTCCAATGATGTCTCTGAAATCGTACAAGACCTTCTGGGAATGGACTTATGGCCCCTCAAAAATTGAGCTAGGGAAAATGGTGGACGAGTTGTCCGAGGCTTGTAACTTCCGTCTTTTGCAGCCGATCTATGCGAGCTGACCTGAGTAAAGAGAGAGGTTGAGAATGAAGGGAAGAACGGGGTTAATGATTGGAAATCATCGCTCATCTCACGATTCTGAGCATTCATTTGTTTACGTCGGTGGGCGTGTGATGCGCTTTTGAGGTTTGCCTTGCGCTCGAAATGGCAACTTCAGGCTTTTTTGAAGCTTTTCCTGGCTCGTTTTCATGCGTTCTTTCGACGTCAGCGTTACAGTGTGCCCCTCCACTACCCATTCCTAGTGGAAACTGAAACACATTTTTTTATCGTGAACACTGCCTTTAAGGTATCGTCAATCCCTGGATGGGGGAGACCGCGATGCTGCTTGGCGGAAAAAAATGTGCTCGGGGAAAAGAAGAGAGGATGGCTGATGATCGAATGATTCCGCGCCCGATTGCTGAGCGCGACTTCCTACATGAGAGACACTAACGATAGCGTATCATTTTCCTGACATTTTTTTTGCGCAGAGTGTGTCAAACCGAAGTTCCATTAAAGGCATCATACACGCTCGTAAACGTATTTGATTTAACTACGGAAATAGAATGGTATGACAGAGATTACGACGCCCACGCATTTTAAATTGTCAAAAACGACGCACAATGCCGCTACATGAGTAAAAAGTTGGCCCCGCCCCTGTATTCTGGTCCTCCTCCAAAACAGGGGTGCTGGGCCATTCCCATCATCAGCGACGTTTGCGGGTGGTACAGTAAGTGTAATAAGTAAACCACATACATCGCTGACTGTGGGAATGGCCCAGTACCCCTGTTCTGGAGGAGGATGGCAAATACATGGGGCGGAGAAATGCAGGGGCGAAGCTAACTTCTTACTCGTGTAGCGGGACGTTTTTGCCGCCCCAAAATGAGTAGGCGTTGTGATCTTAGCCATACCATTCTATTTCCGCAGTTATCTTAACCACGTTTACCAGCATGTACTGTGCTTCTCTTGGCCAAATTCCGGTCCGCAATTGCGTTTCGACACGCTTTGCGGCCGCGCGCATTCGAGTCGGAAGAGTTTCCAGCGCAGCAGCCGCCGATCTGTTGACTCTAGGTGAGTTTTAGAAACTGGAAAGTTAACAAAATCAGAGAAAACTGTATAAAAAAGCCATATCGAGTCGGCTTTGGCGCTGGAAACTCGACTGACTCCAGCGCGTGCGGCCGCAAAGCGTGTCGATACGCAATTGCGGACCGGAATTCGGCCCAGATAAGCACAGTATGCTGCCTTTAAATCCATGTCAGATGAGTTCTGTGCCCAAACATATTTGTCTCAGAATTCCGGAAACAAACTCGCGAAACGGAAGTTTTCGAGTTGAGTGAATGTGCCGGTGCACAGTACAGCTATAGTAGAAATCCTGCTGCTGGGTTTTTTCATGCAACTTTTGGCAAAACTTTCGCTGGCGGTAATGGAGCTTATATGTACATGGCGAGAATATTTTTCAGAGAGAGAGAGAGAGAAAGGGAGAGAGAGATGATGTACTCTGTGCCATATCTGAGGCTTTTCACTCCTCAATTTTGTTAGATAATCTCATCTGATGGCAATAGAAAAATTAGTTTTCTCTACGTCTCTGCGCTGATTTCGGCCTAAACGTCCGCTATCTGAACATTTGTTGTACCTTGCTAAGCTTCTTCTCGTTGTTCTGATGAGCTTTTGGTTTTCAAAGTGACACGATTTGTTGATTTACAAGCGGGTTTCTCAAACTGTTACGCTACCTAAAGAAGCGCGGGAATTTTTCCAGACCACTGTATACCGTCGCGAAGCATTGCACGATGTCGTCGTCATCGTGTTAACAACACTTAATTTCTGAGGAATGCAAGGGGCATACTAGACTGATGACAAGTCAGAAAATTTTCACGCTTCCAGCCACTCGACAACATGACGATCCATCTCTGAGAAAAGTCGCCGCGAACGAGCCGTGAACCTACCGCGAACCTCGTGCCTGCCGCCAATCTCCCGCAAACCTAACGCGAACCTCGAACCTGCCGCGAACACCTCGGCACCGCGATGTTCTTTTAGTATTAACTCTGGAGCTGGTGCGAGCCTGCCGCGTATCTGCCGCCAACCTACCGCGATGTTACTCTCTGCCGCGAACCTGCCGCAAACCTGCCGCGTATCTGCCGCGACCCTATCTGAACTGGGTTATTATTCAAAATCTTAATGAGGCCAAATCGTCAATAGTGGCTTTACATGTTTCGTGAAATCCTGATAACATTGATGATAACCGCTTCACTTCACCAGCTGAAATTCTACAATATATGCCTCACTTCACCATTTTTCCTGCAAAGGCGCTTGTTTTCTCCTTTATCTTTCTCTGTGTTCGGTTATGTAGTTTTCTCACTTCAACGTCTCGACAATATACTTAGTATCCGAATCACTCCATTTCGGATATCCGACCGGATATCCGAGATTCGGATAATCCGATATCCGAAAATTTGAAAACACGCATTATCTGAATCGAACCAATATCCGGGAAATTTAAAATCGGCATTATCTGAATCGAACCATTATCCGAAGGGTCAAAAATTCGGATAAAATCGGATAAAAACGGATAAAACGGATAAAAATCGGATAAAAACCGGATAAAACGGATAAAATTTGCGTAAAATCGGATAAAATCGGATAAAACGGATAAAAATCGGATAAAAACCGGATAAAACGGATAAAATTTGCGTAAAATCGGATAAAAACGGATAAAAATCGGATAAAAACCGGATAAAACGGATAAAATTTGCGTAAAATCGGATAAAATCGGATAAAAACGGATAAAACGGATAAAAATCGGATAAAAACCGGATAAAACGGATAAAATTTGCGTAAAATCGGATAAAAACGGATAAAACGCATAAAAATCGGTTCATTTTAGGTTAAATGTAGAAAAGTGTGTGTGAGTGTGTGTGTGAGTGTGTGTGTGTGTGTGTGTGTGTGTGTGTACGTGTGCATTGTATGTGTGTATGTGTGTATGTGTGTGTATGTGTGTATGTGTGTACGTGTGTATGTGTGTATGTGTGTATGTGTGTGTATGTGTACGTGTGTATGTGTGTATGTGTGTATGTGTATGTGTGTGTGTATGTTTGTATGTGTGTATGTGTGTTTATGTGTGTATGTGTGTATGTGTGTACGTGTGTATGTGTGTATGTGTGTATGTGTGTACGTGTGTATGTGTGTATGTGTGTATGTGTGTATGTGTGTATGTGTGTATGTGTGTGTATGTGTGTATGTGTGTACGTGTGTACGTGTGTATGTGTGTATGTGTGTACGTGTGTGTGTGTGTGTGTGTGTGTGTGTGTGTGTGTGTGTGTGTGTGTGTGTGTGTGTGTGTGTGTGTGTGTGTGTGTGTGTGTGTACGTGTGTATGTGTGTATGTGTGTATGTGTGTGTATGTGTGTATGTGTGTATGTGTGTATGTGTGTATAGTATGTATGTACGTGTGTATGTGTGTATGTGTGTATGTGTATGTGTGTGTGTATGTTTGTATGTGTGTATGTGTGTTTATGTGTGTATGTGTGTGTGTGTATGTGTGTATGTGTGTATGTGTGTATGTGTGTATGTGTGTATGTGTGTACGTGTGTATGTGTGTATGTGTGTATGTGTGTATGTGTGTGTATGTGTGTATGTGTGTATGTGTGTACATGTGTGTATGTGTGTATGTGTGTACGTGTGTACGTGTGTGTGTGTGTGTGTGTGTGTGTGTGTGTGTGTGTGTGTGTGTGTGTGTGTGTGTGTGTGTGTGTGTGTGTGTGTGTGTGTGTGTGTGTGTGTGTATGTGTGTGTGTGTGTGTGTGTGTGTGTGTGTGTGTGTGTGTTGCCTCAGATTTGTTCCGGTAATATCCGAAATTTATCCGAAATTATCCGACGGATATCCGTATCCGAATCATTGGAAAAATGGCATTATCTGAATCGATCCAATATCCGAAAATTTGAAAAAACGCATTATCTGAATCGAACCAATATCCGGTAAATTTGAAATGGCATTATCCGAATCGATCCATTATCCGAGGAATTACCTTCGGATAACAAGTATACTCGACAAGCGGTTAAATCTACGCCTGACATCCGGCGTCAATTATGGTGTTTTGCTTGCGCCACTGCAGACGGCACATCATAAATGACGACGACCTTTAAAATTGCGCTTTACCGCATTGGGCCATTGTTATACCTCCAGTCTGCGACCGCGACAGGCTCGCTCATCTACGAATCGTGTCGGGACCCACACTTTCACCATGAAAAGAGCTGTCGCAGGAACCCTTTTCCGGTGTATGGCACAGCACAACTGGCCTTCAGAGGCTGCGACGTCGCTCAGGTCTGCGACCGCGACAGGGCTGTGGCAGAGTACAACAATGGCCTTGTTATGGTGAAATCTATCGGAAAGCTATTTTTCACGTTGACGTATGTTCCTTAGAATGTGTAAAAACGATGAAATCAAAAATTATAGGGTGAAATATGTGAAGGTACAAATGTTGAGGGAAGATGATGTTCTTGCTGATGATGATGATGAATGATGATGAAAAAATTCTGCTTTCTTAGTTTTTGCACCTTCTAAAGAACATACCTCAACGTACCAGGTTGTTCAATAAGTTTTGTCGTTCGACAAGAGAGGGCGTTGCTACTAGCCCAAAATTTTTTGTAACGTTGGTAAACTCTTCATATGAACGTATGTAAAGTTTCATTTCAATCTGTCAATTCATTCTTTGTCTACAGTCCATTTAGTGTCGCCAAGTCACAGCAATGGAAAAAATTGATGATCGTGCAGTGGTAAAATTCTTATTTTTGGAAGGTGTAGCACCAAAAAAAATTCACGAACGAATGTTGAAAGTGTATAATGATTAATCACCTACAATTAGAACAGTAGAAAGATGGGTTGTTGAATTCAAGCGTGGTCGTACATGCCTTGAAGACAATCCACGTGAAGGACGTCCAAAAAGCGCATCAACACCAGAAATCATAGCCAAAATACAGGATATGGTTTTGCAAGATCGTCGATTGACTGAGAGAAATTCAGTAGAGGCTCTACACTTCTCATTAGGCAGTGTGAGCCATATTTTGAGTGAAATTTTGGTTTTTAGAAAGCTGTGTGCACAATGGGTGCCGCATTCACTAACAATGGAACAAAACACATTCGCATGCGACTTTCTCAGCAACATTTGGAGCGTTTCAAAAAATATAAAAAGGGTTTTGTGCGTCGATTCATCACTATAAATGAGACTGAGATTTTTTTTTGGTTTTTTTTTTGAAGTGGTATTAATGTTCAGGGAGATTATACTGAATAATAAAGTTTTTATTGAATAATAGTATTTTGAACCATAAAGTTGTGTTTTTCTTGTTGAACGACAAAACCTACTGAACAACCTGGTAGAATATAGTTTTCCCATAGAGTTTTACCACAGCAATGCGGCGAAGCGCAATTTTCTTCCATTGGATCACCTACACCACAAAACTGTTCCGGTAGTGTACCGGGAACGCGCACGTTGAACGACTGATCGAACCCGCGCGGCCTACATTACGCCTCTGTGCTGGGTGGACAGACGACTTGTCAGACCAAGTTCCAGGCGCCCCTGTCATTGATTGAAGTGCCTTGGAGCCGGATTGCCTTCTTTATGTGAGGTGAGGCAGAAACGATAGAGGGGCTTTATCTCGCTTCCCAAATTTTTGCAGCTGGACAAGCTTGCCAGCCGAGAAGCATGAAATTCATTCTTCTAGTATAAGAAATATTCAGCCGGCCCTTTGAACCTGCCGAGTCGGCGCCTTGAACCTGCCGAGGCGGCGCCTTGAACCTGCCGAGTCGGCGCCTTGAACCTGCCGATTCGGCGCCTTGAACTTGCCGATTCGGCGCCTAGAACCTGCCGAGTCGGCGCCTGATAGGCTACGAGTCGGCAGGCTTGCGGGCGACTCGGTGCGAGTTTTCTCAGAGATAACGGGTAAGCTTTCTTCAGAAACACAGTTTACTCCTATGCATGTTTGAATGCATCGTGCGCGTTGGAAATAAGTTTAATTTTTTTTGTACAATCAAACAATTCGGGCTAGCTGACATCACCCACGAAACATGTGGCTCTGATAGGGCTCTGGAAATGCGCCATTTAGAAGTTATGGCCACCTGAAAACTGCTGTGGGGTTGATTATCTCGCACTTCTGGGTCGATGATCTAGCACTTTCTCATTAAAGGCAGTGTTCGCGATAACGCGGACGAGCCGTGAGTTTCTCTGAGTAGAGATCATCGATGCCGTTCAGGGTTGAAAATTGGCCCGAAACAGCGTTTTTTTCGCATTTTTTTCTAGTTCCTACTACTCTTAACCCAGAAGAGAGTTTAGAGAGGAAAGAAGACAAGAACGTTTGATGGCGACCACTGCCTTTAGCAGCATACGGAAGATTTCGTTAAGTTGTTGAAATTAATGTTCACAATTTTTTTCACAGATCTGCTGAGTTCTAAACAGTTCACCTAACAACTCTGCCAAAATATTAAAGTCATATCTCTAGAATCGCTCATATTCTTACGACCCATAAAAGTGGTTCCCAGAGCTTACACGACAACGACGCAGTGTGAAATCCTATCACTTGGCAAGATGAGATCTACTCTGCGTTCCTTACACAAGAACCATGAAATTAACTCGGAAACGACATACCTTTCCAGTTCAAGACGCATCCGATGTAGGTCGAGAAGTATAGCAGTAAGATCTAATCCTTTCCGCATTGGAATAATGTTTTCTGTAACGCAAAAAAAGTAGTTGAAAGCCAACCGGTGTGCATCGTGTTCAAAATCCGTTACTATAATTCATCTTGAGCGTCTTCATATCGGAAAGACAAAACTTGAGGAAAGCGAAGTAGAGAAGAAAATAGAAAACTTCTGTCCAATAGTTTTCGCTACAATTGTTTCAGACCAATGCATCTGTTTTATTGACAAGAATTCGGAAATGTTCTCAAAAACTCTATTTGGAACAATTTTGAAGCTCCGAAAAACGGTTCTCAAGGAAACTGAATGTTCCTCACACATTGGTGAGGATGTTCCCGAGAATGACGTTTAGAACACTTCCCTGATCTTGGAAAGCTGAAATAGTGCCACAAATATTTAGCTCGGACCACAGGTTACAGAGAAGCTTAATCCCTTATATACGGATAGAAATATGCACCTTACACAGTCCTTGAGTGGCAGATTTGCCCCCTCAACTTGCGAAGCGTGAGACCACCTCGAGACAGCCAGTTTGCATCACCGTAAACGTTGCGGCTTTGTCTTCGTCCATCAGAGCCGTGAAGCGAACTTTTCTTGTTCTCCCCCGCAATCGACTGTACGGAACGTAATTCGTTGTCCGTAATCTGAGGGGAGAGGGGCGAGACGTCCTCCCAGAAAGGGACGTCTCACCCCTCTCCCCACGACCGAGTAATAACGACCAAATCAAGTCTGTTGTCCTCGGGAACTTCCCCACAGATACCTGAGCTCGGTAGTGAACAGTGGACGGGGAGTTGTGTGGTGTATCTTGCCAAAGAGAATGCACACTAATGAAGACGCAAACTGAGGGAGAATATACCGCTGACGAGCTATTCTGCGCATGTTACCACGATTTCTAATACTTCTGCAGAATGAATACTGCAGAAGCAGAAAAAATTTCAGAAATGATAAGGATTTATCGATATGATCACGTTATCTATCCGAAAACATGCTATCGGGTAGATCGGAGATGAATGTGGAGAAGAGATCTTTAGATTCGTTCCCTTCAACCGCGGAGGGCGAAAAACCAGCAGAGCGGCGGCAAAGCGAAGGCGTTCCATAATTGGTGAGAAATCTCTAGAGCGTTTCTAGAATTTCTAGCAAAACAGCTGGATAATTTCCCCTGGGTTATAAGGAGGCAGAGAACCCCTTCCAAGAGAATTATGATGATGTTCTCAATGGAATGCGTCCTGCTGTACCACTCCAACACTTCTCACGCACTCAGGGGGTCGGGCAACAGCTCAGTGGAGGTTGCATCCTGGGTTGCATGCCAGCATTGAGTTAAATCCCTCGTAGTCCGCAGCAAATGCTGCTAAAAGTAGCATGTGCTGCAAACGTCAGCTGGATTTCAACCCTTATCCTCTGGCAGCTGGTGCAGCTTGCTGTTAGCAGCATCAGTTGCTGAAGACGCGGGAAAAACCTTTGTTTACCTTGAAGTGTAGCCTCTCATTATTAGTCGCATGCTCTGCTAGCACCACGGGGATTGGGTACGATTCTTGATACTGTCCACAGCAAGGAATTCCTCTTTGCCGTGGTCAGCAGCTACAACATCCTCCTCGCCACTGCGCACAACGAGGAGGCATTCCAGAAATTGATTTGGGGTCACCTCCTAGGATCTCTCAGTGAGAGTGGCCTCCCTACGGCAACTGGAAAAGGCGGTTGTGCGGTTGCGTATTTCCACCACTATCGTTCTCGGAGCCAAAGTCGGGTCCGAAATTGCAGACAACGGCTGTTGCATCATGCGGCACGCGATAATCGTGCTGGGAGAAGGGTGAATCGCGTCGGGACCAAGTGGTGCCAGCACGATTTTCATTCTATTGCGTGATGCAACAGCCGTAGTCCGCAAATGCGGAACACAATTTGGTCCCGAGAACGACTGTAAGCCTACTATAAGCTGCGCTATGATCGACAACAAAGTTGTATGTTTTAATGAATTTCGAAGAAAAAACACCGGAAGTGATGAGAAAGGTATGTAAGTCCCCCCACCCCTCCAAAACTTCGGCAGTTATGAAGCGCGTCAAAAACTCCGCCGATGAGCCAGATCGGTTTGATTTCATTGAGAAGTGGGCGATTTGAAGGCAGTGTTCACGATGATTTTCGTTCCCGAGTTTTTCACATAAAACAATGAGTTGGCCTCCAAGTGTTACCCAAATTACGAAGAAACGGCGAGGAACGCATTAAAACGTCGTATTTCAGTGACATTATTCTATAACATGGACTAGTTGTCCGGTTGGATGAACATGTTCATGGTGGTTGTCACCGGTATAAAATGGGGCTAATCAGAAATGGAGGAATATTTTAGGCAAAACAGTATTAGTTAGGGTCCGAAGGAAAGCCCGGAGCAATAGAGAGTAGAGAATTGCAAAGGACGGGTCCGCAAAAGATTTAATTGTCACACACACTTCCTGTGATACTTAAAAGGCGGGCTGATACTTAAGGATTTCGTGTACTTCCGGTGCGTTTTTCTCAATTTCTATGTCATCTTAGTTCTACCCGGGGGCCACTTAATCAATCTAACGAATAATCTCAAAATTGAAGATTATCGTGAACACTGCCTTTAACCGGCCGCCGACGCCCGCGAATGCGTGAGCAGTCCATAATATTTCGAAGACACAATTCACCAATCCCATACTTTATCAATGACCCTAGCCCACTTATTTGACTGTTGTGGGCAGATCGAATCGGCTATGATTTCAAGCGATGTCTTTGATTGCAAATAGAGAATACGATAGGGCTTCAAAATATGATAGAGCATGAATTTTTTGCGGGCACTAGACCACTTTTTGGATCCCGGATGTCAAAAAGTCTCATGCGAGGATGTCTAAAGGCAGGGTTCGAGATAAAAACGACTTTTGAGCTCTCTTCATGAGAATGCAGATTTGGTCATCACAAAAGTAAAAATAAGTTAAAAAACCCGGAAATTAGCGGGGAAAACGCTCAAAAACAAGTAGAACGGCTAATTACCGGTGTCGGCCGGCCCCCTAATTAACGAGATTTTCATTAATGCCTGCTTATTCGCCCATTATTTTGCTGTTAATGTAGTTAGTAGTGTCCAGAAATGCTCAGAAGTTACTTTAGAAGCAAAATAAAAATTGATAGATCAGGCTTTTACACAAATTTCGATAATTGGTGGCGGGAGGACAACAAGCCATAACTTGTTCCTGAGCGTTTTTTCTCCAGTTTTTTTTACTTATTTTCACTTTTGTGATGGACAGATCTACCTTTCCATGGGGATAGCACAACGACAAATTTTATCGAGAACCCTGCCTTCAAGATACTAAATACAAATACTAAGTACGTTTTTAGTTGCACGGAAGATTATGGTGGGTGTACGTTTGCTCGGGTAATGTCGCCGGATTCACTGAAACTTTGCCTAGAAAGGGCTCTTTGGGGTGATGTACACGAATCTGTCGTCGGCTTCCCGATTCTCTAAGGATTACGGCCAGCGACAGTTGCAGAATGACAATAACCTTACTGTGGTCTGCTGTGATTTTTCGGGATTCGATGATCAGGGTCTCATGAAACACCCATCCGCAAAGCTCAAAAACAAACTAAAAAGCTAACCAACTACGGCGTAAGCAGTAAGCCTATCGTAATTTTCTGAAGAACTGAAAATGGACTTCACATTGGTGTTCGGCGCCCCAAATAATCTACCTAAACGAACTTCAGGTGAAAAGAAGAACTTTCAAAACCTGTATGCGAGAAGTGGATTAGCGCTGTTCTGCTAATCTAGATTTCCTATCTATACAACAATCAAGACTAAGTACCTTTTCAATGCTACCCCGGTCTTGGTGCATTCGTACTTTTATATTACACAGAGAAGACTTCAAGCATAATAGAAAGCTATGAGAAAGGAAGCCCGTCGGCGACTGTGTGTGGATTTCGAGGGCAGTGGTAAACAGGAAGGGAGGACTGACAAGAATGACAGGAAGGCGCGCCGAAGTGGTCGCAACGCCACTCAGGTCTTTGTGGCTTGCTGGCGCCGACTCTGCTTTTCGGCTACATATGATGGAGTCTCGTGATAGACGAACCAATATGAACTTTTATCTGGCATGTGAACGACAAACTCACTCTCAGTACTTTCAATTAACATGCCTTTCTGCGTCATATCTACATATTGGGCAGCGAAATGGATACAGTCCCGCTTGCGTTTGATATTTGATCAGAGAAATAATGTGCATAGCGCCTTTTTTGTATTATTCAGATACTTCCCACAAACGACATGAAATGTTCAAAGTTTTCCCAGAGCTGCAGGAAACTTGAGGGATCCTCCGTCTAGTTTCTTCTGAACTGTGGTATAAATTTTTGAGCCGCAACACCGTCCGCTGTTAAACATTTCCCATGATCTTGTCCTAACATAAGTAATAATATCAAACTCTTACATAGGAATAGTCCACAGATGGTGAAAATTCCCTATCAAAAGGAGTGCTTCTCTTTCCACAAGTTGCCCAGAAAGACAAGAGCCAGAATTGTCAGATTTTGTGGCAAAATAAGGTCGAATTAACGTGGTTGCGGTCGCATTTTTGTGGAGTTACAACTGTCAGTATTTTTCATATTAATAGACTTAAAGGCAGCATACACGCTCGTAAACGTGATTGGGATAACTACGGAAATAGAATGGCATGGCTCAGATTACAACGCCTACGCATTTTGAAGTGTCAAAAACGACCCTCAATGCCGTTACATGAGTGAGAAGTTGGCCCCGCCCTGTATTTTCACGTTCCCTGTATTTGCCCTTTTCCTGCAACGCACGGTTTCTGGGTCATATTCACCGTTGGTACTGTTGGAAGATTGCCTAACAAGTGAACCACACACGTCACTGACGGCGAAGATGGTCCAACAACCCTGCGTTGGAGAAAAAGGGCAAATATGTACAGGTGGCGTGAAATTACAGGGCGGGGCCAACTTCTAACTCATGTAGCGGCGTTGTGGGTCGTTTTTGACACTTCAAAATGCGTAGGCGTTATGTTGTAAGCAATATGGTTCGATTCACATTGCTATCCCAACAACGTTTACGAGCGTGTATGCTGCCTTTAAGAACTTACGCCGAAATACCTTCACCTAACATTTTTACACTTGTTGCTCGCGTGTTCCATGCCAACAGATGAAGAATTGCAGACTGGTAGAACGAGAGGAGCTGTACGACTTGATTTTTTCTCCAGAAGCGGTTGAGCTTAGAAAGGTGTTCAAACAGAAACGAAATGAAAACGTTAAGCTATAAAATTATGACTATGAAATTACTGAAGAGTTTTATTTCCAGACATCGAAACAAGTATAGGGAAGAAAGGTACGAGGTTGAGACCAGATTCATCGTGGCATTGACAACTTGTTGTTAACACTTCGTCGCCCTTCGCGCTTCTACCCTTATCACTTAACCATTCGGCACAGAAACGAGTGGGTGCAGAAAAGCTTACGCTTGGAATGCTGCGAAAGCGCGCTTTTAATCAGCTGTCGCCAGAAGGTCGTGGGAGGGGGAGTGGAAACTGTTGATAAAAGTGTCTCTTGAAATGGCGTCCTTGTTTGTACAGAGATGACGTGGGTCGATGGCTATCTGTTCATTAAATCTGATGAGCTCTTCATATGATCCATTTTAATTCGGCAACTTTCAACAGACTGCTCGGAAAGGCGTGGCGGAATCATGCTCTATTCCGTGGACTTACCTGCTCAAAAAGTTTGCGGAATAAGATACGATTTTCACCGTGAATAATGCGTTGAATAAGGAACAGAAATAACAGGCGGATCACGGGCTTCGCAGGTAGTGTGCTTTGACAAACGAAAATTCGACCAATTGAGTATTTCGACTTCTCGACACATTGTCAGAACATGCTCAGGCTGGACAGGAACAGCATCATTAGCCAAAGGCCTCTTTCAGAGTTCGATCGCCGCGCGACGCGATGGGATGATGACCATGAGCATCGATCGAGATCGCGTCACAAGTCGATCTGCATTCAAAACATGCCATCGCAGCGATCAGCGATCGTACTCTGAATGAGGCCTAATGGATATGCACCCATAACTAACGAGAAAGCAAAATCGCACTACCTATTGAAATGAAATCGTAATTGCCTACGTAAACATACAACACAACACACATAAAGTCCATAGTTCAAATACATGCAGGATTATAACGAAAAAATGAGAGAAACGTGGGAACCATACCCCGGAAAAAAATATTAGCTGTTAGTTACCGATCAATGGAACACTCTTAACCGAGACAGCCATGGCTCGGTTTTAAATGTGCCAGGATGCTTAGTGAACATACGCAACCGCGCCATAGCTTTTTTCCATTGCCGTGGACTGTACATCCACCTGTTAAAAAAGAGGTCAAATATTGCGATGCATCATAATTTGTTCATGAGTTTTCACTGAGGAGATGTGCCCTTGCACATAAACTCTGGACAACCTCTAGTGAATTTTCGATTTCGATTACCATCAGCGAAGCCGCTGGCTTCCGTGAAATATATCTGGGGCTAAGAAAGTACCGACGAAAACCGACCGCTCTTTGCTGTGATAATGGAAATCAAGAGCACTCCAGAATTGCTTCAGAGCTTACAAGGAAATAACCATTACAAATTAAATGTACTTTTCTAGAACCATTTTCGGACGAAACGTTCGAATTTTCCCATCGCAGCTGCCCAGACCCACTCTGAAAGAAGTTATGAGCGTTTTTGAAGCTTTGCGGCAAGGTAGGGGTACCGCCATGGAATTTTTCGGGTGTTGTTTGATTTTTTTTTTCTGGATTTTGCTAAAAACATGGGTAATCTGGGGTGCTGAACACGAATCTGAGCTTTGTTTGTCGGAATTTCGAGGTTTACTGCAGGTCACGGTAGGTAACATGCCATTAAGGAGGCAAAACCTATATTAATAATTTGAAAATCGACAAATGGACGTGGAGTTCGTATTCAGCACATCAAATAACCATCGCATAGAAACTTTGAGACAAATCTGAGACTTTGACCAAACTACCGTTTACCCACCGTAATCTACCGTAAGCTGTCAAAAATCGATAAACTGATATCAGATTCGTGTTGAGCACTCCAAATAACTCCCAGAGGAACGATTTGAGCCACATCTGTCGTCACATTCCGGAAATCGTCAAAAGTCGATTTTGCCATCAAATTTCTCTGCCGGTGGGAAGCTATGAACAAATTTAGCCGAAAATTCTGGAAAAACGACGAATAAACCTCAGATCCGTGATGAGCACCGCGAATAACCCTCCTGGAATAATTTTAAGCCAAAGCTGGAATATTTTTCTTCAACGATTTCTGTACCCCGTAATTGACATAAATATTTGAGCGCTGAACCGCAAATCCGTACAAGTCCGAAACGCTCTCAGTCTGTACATAGTTCGGAGAATGTGCATTCACCCAAACTTTGCCTAGGGGGGTAGTTTTTGGCCCTGATGACGATTGTTAGTTCAGTTTCCGGATTTTCGTGAAATTAATGCGCTTTTTGGAGGGTACAGCAGGTACGAAAAACAGAAAAAAACGCCTATGACTGTTTTAGATTGATTTTAGGAAACTGCAATGGGCATACTCGAACTCTACGCCAAAAAAATGATTCCAGAAAAGTACATTTTTATCGGAATGGCCAGTTTGGCTTATAGTAGTTTCCTTGTAAGCTGTTACGCATAAAGCTTGTCGAAGTTGTACATACATTGCAGCCTTTTTGCTGTTGTATCACGTTTGTGCTCCACGGAGTTTCATAGAGTGATGCTACTTTCATTGTGAGGAAGCCTCGCTGCTAGATCTTGTCTTTCTAAGCGAGTTGGATGTTACCTTCTACCAGCGACAGCTTCACGGGTACCTTCGGCATCTGCCTCTTGGGTTCGGCTGCGCGGCCCTTACGCAGGTTTCGCTGGCTTGTTTGGCAGAAGTGGCTCAACTTGTTGACGAATACTCGCTTTGTATGAGATGCCTAGACCTGTTTCAAACTGGTTTGGGTTACCTGAGCCCGCTTAGATGCCTCCTATGGTTGCCACCTTAAAGCGAGAATTATTCTCGAAGAGTAGCGTTCAATGCAAAACTCTCACTAATCGAAGTATTTGAACCAACACAGCACCAATCTACGCGACGGATTCCCAAGACAGCGCTTTAGACCACTAGGCCACATGTCCATGTGTTAAAAACTCTTTCTGTTTTCCTACATACACTCCCTCCACAGTTCTTCGTATTCATTGTAACTTTGATCGAACTAGCAATAGTAAACATTGGATTTGGGAGCGTGCAAATGTGTCTATCTTCCAGATTTAATAAGATTTCAACCTTGGATGATAGTATTTCGGAATTTTCTGAGAAAATCATCAAAGCGAGAGAATGTTTGATTTAAAAAAAGATTTTGAAAATTTCTTGTTGGATGACCACTTACCACTGAAACCACGATACACAATACTTTGTAGTATGGTTGTCGAGGAGGCAACCTCGTGCTTTTTTTTCACAGGGTGAACCAAAGAGTTCAAAGGATTTTTTTCAAATCATGGACAACTTTTTTCCTTAGTCTGTTCCACGCTTCCCAGTTAACATAGAAAGAAGTGAACTTGAAGTGAAAGGGGAAAACGAAGTTTAGATAAAAGCCGCACTTAGATAAACTTTTATACAGCATTTAGTAACTAATAGTACACGTGGATCACCTAAGTTTCAAGCCTTTTCTGAAGAACGAAACCGTTTTTCAGCCATCTTTTTTAGTTGGCTTTGTAAGAAAAATTGATTTTATTTGTGTTGAGTGATAAATGAAAAAAAAATCTGCCTAGACAACGAGATAGGCCGCCGTGCTGTGCTGAGGTAATAAGTGGACAGCTGACTGGTCGGTTCGCAAGCGCTCCACTTCCCTTTCTTGGAGTGCATATGCTTCAAAAAGTCAGCACCATTGCACGTGCTCGACCACATAACCGCGGTATCGACCCAGCTCCTCTTCGCTCCGCGCGCTGTTTCTCTTTCCTCTGCGGCGGTGAGCGAAGTCATCCGTTTCTTGCAGTCAGCCACCTCACAAAAAACGCTCAGTCACCACGCAGTGACAGTCGGTAGCTGCCACCTTCCGGGGGGATTGCTACTGGCCCTGCTGGTGTAGGCAGTTTGGCGACGTGGCGTGGAACGCCGATCGTGTGTCCTTCATTATCCTTTTGGAGAGCACTTCAAGACATCACAACTACACAGAAGTCGGAGTGGTCCCTTCCCTGTGATACGATGTACGACCCAAAATGCCGTAAATCGTAAATCGTAATAACGAGTCTGAAAAACACCGAAAATTGTAAACAGCATGTTCTCGTGCGACAAGGAACCCTTCCGTAGGACCCCAGCGACAATGGCGTCTGAACGAAAGGCCTTGCCACTGCACCTATTGTTCCAGGTAGGATTAAATTGCGTTGCTTTCTTCAAGTGCTTTCCATGTAGTAAAACAAAGCACTATACCCGGTGAAAAAAGTTGGCAGAACAACCCATTGCGGAAAGCGCTGATGAGAGGAAGGAGTCGCGGTCATACATATTGAGTGATTAAGAATTATTATGAAGAAAAAAGAGCAACTAACGAGCGTGCGACATCATGACTTCACTCGTTAGCTGACATATGACGATGCGCAAGAAAGGCGGTTGTGGAACGACAGATTTTTCTGAAGCAGGTTGAAAACTTCCGCTCTATTTGCATTATTTAGATACACGCACTTATCTGTTTCAGACCCATTCTGCCGAATTTTCTCTTAGATCTTCTGTAATGCCGTAGACCTTGTGTCTCTTCTATCATTTTCAATGCTTCCGTTTCGGATTTTTTTCTTGGTTCAATGCCCTTGCTTATTCGTAAACGCTGAGGCCCACGTCATAGTTAGACGATGGTCCGTAGTCGATATTCAAGTAAAACACGCGAAACGAGGGCAAAATGTTTTGTGATAGTCCACCCTAACTCGTCCGTAGTCCCTCCTAGATCCTGCGTATTCCCTCCTAGGCCCACCGTGGTCCCACCCAGTCTACCGTTCGAGTTGCTGTTAAGCACGCAAAATGAGGACAAAAAATGTACTTGGTAGTCCACCCTGGGTCGTCGGTATTTCCTACCTGTCCAACCTCAATAGAAGTTGGATTATTAATACCGCTAACAGCATTGCGGCATTCTTTCGAGCGCGGCCTATGCGGGCGCATGGACGACCTACATAGGTGGGGCAACGGTCGACATAGGGTGAACTACGTTATACTATCATCCAACTATGAAGGGCGCCTATTCATCAGCGCGGCAGTGCTGGGTAGGTGTAAAGGCGTCAGCACGTTTGATGATTACCATGCAAAAGCTGAAGATCGCTAACCGACAGCACTCTTGGCCTACCCAGCTAATAGGCCGGGGCTGCTGAGACATTTCTGTGGTAGGATACCATAGGCTCTCCCTGGGTAATCATCAAATATGCACACGCCTTTACCCCTACCCAATGACACGCGTTGACAAATTTGGCCTCTGAGCGACTTCAAGTTTTTGAGACCGTGGTAGAGCAGTGAAAGTCGTGGCGTTAATTGAACTTTTTAGCCTTGTTCTGAGCTATTAGTTGGCTTCTGCTAGCGTGTCTTTCTTAGGCCGTGATCATACTTCCCGCGACCAGCGACAGCGCATATCAGGCGTATTGAATTTTGGTCGGTATTGATGGCAAGCAGTCGCTCGTCACTGGAAGTATGATCCGGCCTTAAAATGAGATCCATCCTGCGCTACTTACATGGGTAATGCCTGCCATACTTTCCAAACTCGCTGCGCCCTCTACTTGAGGTAGTGTGTGCGCTTAAGAAAGTCCGTAATATTGATCGAGCTCTTGATCAACAAGTTTGAATGGTGAACATCGACAGTGGAGAACGAGAGAAGCGTCACGGCACACGGCTCGCGGCTTACTGCAGATACCAGGAAGTTTTGAGTTTATAATATCTTTTTTTTGAGATTATAATATTTTCTCGTGGTCTGTTGCGCACGGAATTCTATTGTGTTATGAAGCTGCCTCCAAATCGAGAGAGGAAATTACAAAAATGTTCATTGTAGAAAGTTCAATTTCAAAAAAAAAACTTCTTATTATCGAAGTGATTACAGGGCAAAAGGGGTAACAAACGATTTTAGCCGCTTCGTAGGCGGAAAGCGATAGAGGGAGGTATTTGAGAACTTTGTGCCTAAATGTGTGGAAGACTAGAGGATGCTGGCGAAACAAATGTATTCCATTACACCGTATCCAGGTCGAGTTTTTATGGTCGCATAAAGACCGATGTTTCGGCAATGTCATTATGATAACCCATGATTCGGTGAGCGGCGTCACAGTGGGAGGGTCTTTGATTTCTCCACCTCCTTTCAGATGCTTGATTTTACGCTTGCGATACTTATTCTTTTTTCCAGCGCCAAAAACAGATAAAGAATTACTCATACACATTTTCAAGTTTTAAAATAAACGCAACTGTTCTAGTACAACTGTTTGACGCTGTTTCCGAGTTTTCCTTAGGATTTTACATGAAACAACCATTCTTTTCTAATTACTGCTCTGCAAATCTGAACTCGCAGATTTGCGTATTTTTGAAGCAGCTCTCTCTATCACTCTTTTCCGATCAGGGTTCGGCGTGAGGTGTGATGTATCACAGAGGGGAGGTCGGACCCATCGACATCCGGTGGGATGGGGGGGGTCGGACCTTCGGTCAACCAAGAAACAAGATGGACTTCTATCAGGCCGGAGGGGGGGTTAAGAACCATACCGTTAGTATGAAAAATGACGGCAAAATGAGATCACATTAAGAGGTCAAATCAAAACTGGAGAATACTCGGACAGTCGGGGCTTAGTACGTCGGCACAATACCGTTAGTACGCCGGCACAAAGGGATCGGCAGCACCTGTGCTGTAGCTGCTGGTAACAGCAGGATATGCTGGCAACGACCAGGAGCTCCTGTTGCTTGTGCTGGCGTACTAACGCTTTGTTTATCGTGGCACGCGTGCTATTGCCAGCCACTCGCTCCTAGTGTCTGCTGACACTCTTCCATTGATTTGTCTAATACGAATGAACATTGCAGCATCCTCTTGTACGACGGCGGCGGGTATATAAGGCGGCCAGTCTCGCTAAGGGGGCAGTTGGCCGTTTGAGGCCAGTCCGAGGAGGTGACCTTGTGTCACTGTTCGGGAGTAAATTTTTGGAACGCTGAGGGGATCATCCCCATCGCCCATCGCGAGGGAAGCCTACTGGTTGCGGACCGCGGCGAGGATGTTCTCCTTGCTGCCGGCCGTGACAAGAATTATACCCAAGACCGGTAAGGAGGGTGGCTGTCCAAATTCTGTCGATAATGAGCGTTAGTACGCCAGCATACGTTGGCAGGATATGCTGCCACAACCGGCAGCTCCTGCACACAACGAGCGTTAGTATGCCAGCATACGTTGGCAGGATATGCTGCCGCAACCAGCAGCACCTGCACACAACGAGCGTTAGTATGCCAGGTCTGCCCTGGCGTACTAACGGTATTGTGCCGACGTACTAAGCCCCGACTGTCTGAGTATACTGAGAGAGCAAAATGAGACAGGAGATCAAAAAAGAAACTGAATAATGAGAAACATTTGCGAAAAAAACAAATGAGGCAAGACATGAAATGGGGATGTAAAAATGAGGCAGGAACACACAAGAAGAGCTTACAATTCGCTGGTGCTAAAGCATGCAAGACAATAGACGACGGTAGCACGGCCATCGATAATGTCTCTGACATGGGGGAGGAGTCTTGGAAAGGTAAAATGTGTCGCCAAAGCGCTCCTGGATATGTCAGCAAAGGTGTTGAGTATTGGCTGTCATCTTTGCCATTATAAGCGGACTATCCTGTCAACGAAATGACACAGATGTTCTGCAATTTCGTAATCTAAGATGCATTCTTTGGCGATTTAGAGTTCACAGGTTCGATCCCCCTAAATATAAAAATTTCGCGAAGCTGTAAAACGATGGATAGCTGACTGTCACAAAAGAGCGTTGTTCACTATGATATCTCTTACAATTTCCTTAATGAAATCGCCTTTCAATTTTTGCGCCCTCAGGGCACATAGGAGCGGTTGCGGGCGCGGAACACACATTTTGAATACGAATGTCCGCACGTGAAAACGCTCCCAAAGTTTCATGGATGCAGCTTGTATCCGAACAGCGCAACATAGGGTAGGCGGAGTCTGTTTTCATGAACTGAGGGCACATAGGTGCGGTTTCAGGCATCAAAATCACACATAGTAATTGGCTATCCGGCTGTGAAAACGCTCCCAAAGTTTCATGGATGCAGCTTGTATCCGAACAGCGTTACATAGGGTGGGCGGAGTCTGTTTTCATGCCCTGAGGGCACATAGGTGCTATTTCAGGCATCAAAACCGCATTTAGTAATTGGCTATCCGAATGTGAAAATGCTCCCAAAGTTTCATGGATGCAGCTTCAATCCGAACAGCGCTACATAGGGTGGGGTCCATGAAAAAATGTTGAAAAAATTGTTGTGAAATATTTACAAGTATTTATCGAACTAGTGACCCTTCGGGTCACAAGCCCGTGGCAGCCACGTTATTTGAAGGCGCGTGCCCCCTGGCACTAGTATAGTTGCGCATTTCGAAAAACGAGCACACAGACAAACATGGCGCCGAAAGCATTTGACCTCTTCAATACTTCAAATTCTTCAATCAGGCTGCGGTGGCACGCAATGACGACACCTATACTTTGCACACACGTACCTTTGCGCCGCTGCCCTCTGGCGCCGATCATATCTCGCTTACACCTAAAATGGCTACCATTTCATAACTCTTAGCAGAGAGCGAGCTTTGTGAAACGAAAATCCAACTTCGTCGCCCGGCTTCGCCGACCCCCTCTCTCTACATAGTACTCGTTCGACTTCGCCGAACGAAGGGCCGGCTTCGCCGGCCACCCTCCGCTTAGTACTCGTTCGACTTCGCCGAACGAAGGGTCGGCTTTGCCGGCCGCCCTCCGCTTAGTGTTCGTTTGGCTTTGCTGAACGATGGGCCGGCTTCGCCGGCCGCCCTCCGCTTAGTGTTCGTTCGGCTTTGCCGACTCCCCTCTCTCTACGAAGTATTTGTTCGGCTCTGCCGAACGATGGCCCGGCTTCGCCGATCCCCCTCCGCTTAGCACTCTACGTAGTATTCGTTCTGCTTCGCCGAACGATGGACCGGCTTCGCCGGCCTTTCTCTACGTAGTATTCGTTCGGCTCCGCCGAACAATGGGCCGGCTTCGCCGACCCCCCTCTCTCTACGTAGTATTCGTTCGGCTTCGCCAAACGATGGGCCGGCTTTGCCGGCCACCCTCCGCTTAGCACTCTCTACGGAGAAAACCTAAACAGGCAGCAGCGACCGTTTATCCATACGTGTTCCACCGCACTGTTTTACCAGTGGAGGTGTTCTACGAGTTTTATCATGTATCAACGTACAAACTTCATGCGTATTCAGCTTGATAAACGAGGTGGATGAACGGTCGCTGCTGCCTGTTTAGGAGGCCCCCTCTCTACACAGTATTCGTTCGGCTTCGCCGAACGATGGGCCGGCTTCGCCGGCCTTCTTCCCTCTACCTAGTATTCGTTCGGCTCCGCCGAACAATGGGCCGACTTCGCCGGCCACCCTCCGCTTAGCACCCTCTACGTAGTATTCGTTCGGCTTCGGCGAACGATGGGCCGGCTTCGCCGGCCTTCCTTTCTCTACCTAGTAATCGTTCGGCAAATCTCTCGGCGAATTGGACGTTCACCAAGCTGCATCTCTTCGTTTCTACGGAATCCGGGCTCCTACGGAATGCGTGTTCGTTCTGGGATGCCTCGGAAGCTCACTGGACACGGCGAACGACGCATCGCCAGAAGAGTCTCCAACACAATGGTGTCTAGCGCGACCGTCCGCTCCGAACTCTCGCTGAATGTGTCAAAGGATACCATCCTCCGTTCGATCCATCGCAACGAAAACATCGAACGAGCCGTAATGAAAAAGGCTCCGCGCTTGGAAGAACGCCACAAGTCGGCCAGGCTCCAGTTCGCCCGTTTAATTTTGGGTACTAATTGGAGGAAGGTGAACTGAATCGCGTGCTATCCAATTTCATGGAAAATTTTTGAACCCGTTGTTTCAGGTTGTCTTCTCGGACGAGAAAAAGTTTAATTTGGATGGTCCGGATGGTTCGAGGCACTACTGGCGGGATCTTCGGGAGGAGCCGGTTTTCTTCAGCCGCAGGAACTTTGGCGGAGGAAACGTGATGGTTTGAGCAGCCTTCACAGCAACTGGGAAGGTCGGAATCGCATTCCTATCGAATCGTATGGATTCACTTGAGTACCAGAAAGTGTTGGCTTCGCATATTCCTCCGTATTTTCGTCGTCGGAGACGTCAGGGCTTCCGTTATGTCCAAGATAATGCCACTATACGTGTCAGCCGATCTACTCTGGACTGGCTCCGGTGCAACGACGTCGATACTCTGCCTTGGCCAGCGATCAGCCCGGAACTGAATCCTATCGAGAGCCTTTGGGGAATAATTGTTCGCAAGATCTACAAGGATGGAAGGCAATACGGAACTGTGGAGTCACTCAAGGAGGCCATCGTGGACGCATGGAACGAAATTGACCAAGGGACCCTCCAGAACCTCAGTGATAGCATGGCAGATGGAATGTTTGAACTTATTTCGCGTAACGGTGGTGTAACATCAAACTGAAGACTTTTTCCATATGTATTGTTTGAAATTATTCGATAAATTTATGAATTTCCCAAGTGTTCGTATACTTATGCGACGGCTGAAAAATGAATTTGTGTATGTAAAAAAGGAAAAAGTGTACGATTTGCCTTCCTACAATGTGACCTACCGTTTTCGGCATAGCGGAAAACATAGAAACCGGTGCCGATCCTTGAAACGTCGTTCGAATGGTCCAACCATGAAACTTCAGGGTGTTCGTATACTTATGCGACGCACTATAGGTAGAGAAAGGAAGGCCGGCGAAGCCGGCCCATCGTTCGGCGAAGCCGAACGAATACTACGTAGAGAGTGCTAAGCGGAGGGTGGCCGGCGAAGCCGAACGAATAGTACGTAGAGAGAGAGGAAGGCCGGCGAAGCCGGCCCATTGGTCGGCGAATCTGAACGACTGCTATGTTGAGATAGGGGGGTCGGCGAAGCCGGCCCATCGTTCGGCGAAGCCGAACGAATACTACGTAGAGAGAGGGGGGTCGGCGGAGCCGGCCCATTGTTCGGCGGAGCCGAACGAATACTAGGTAGAGGGAAGAAGGTCGGCGAAGCCGGCCCATCGTTCGGCGAAGCCGAACGAATACTGTGTAGAGAGGGGGCCTCCTAAACAGGCAGCAGCGACCGTTCATCCACCTCCTTTATCAAGCTGAATACGCATGAAGTTTGTACGTTGATACATGATAAAATTCGTAGAACACCTCCACTGGTAAAACAGTGTGGTGGAACACGTATGGATAAACGGTCGCTGCTGCCTGTTTAGGTTTTCTCCGTAGAGAGTGCTAAGCGGAGGGTGGCCGGCAAAGCCGGCCCATCGTTCGGCGAAGCCGAACGATTACTACGTAGAGAGAGGGGGGTCGGCGAAGCCGGCCCATTGTTCGGCGGAGCCGAACGAATACTACGTAGAGAAAGGCCGGCGAAGCCGGTCCATCGTTCGGAGAAGCAGAACGAATACTACGTAGAGTGCTAAGCGGAGGGGGATCGGCGAAGCCGGGCCATCGTTCGGCGGAGCCGAACAAATACTTCGTAGAGAGAGGGGGGTCGGCGAAGCCGAACGAGCACTAAGCGGAGGGCGGCCGGCAAAGCCGGCCTTTCGTTCGGCCAAGTCGAACGAGTACTAAGCGGAGGGTGGCCGGCGAAGACGGCCCATCGTTCGGCGGAGCCGAACGAATACTATGTAGAGAGAGGGGGTCGGCGAAGCCGGACGACGAAGTTGGATTTTCGTTTCACAAAGCTCGCTCTCTGCTAAGAGTTATGAAATGGTAGCCATTTTGGGTGTAAGCGAGATATGATCGGCGCCAGATGGCAGCGGCGCAAAGGTACGTGTGTGCAAAGTATAGGTGTCGTCATTGCGTGCCACCGCAGCCTGATTGAAGAATTTGAAGTATTGAAGAGGTCAAATGCATTCGGCGCCATGTTTGTCTGTCTGCTCGTTTTTCGAAATGCGCAACTATACTAGTGCCAGGGGGCACGCGCCTTCAAATAACGTGGCTGCCACGGGCTAGTGACCCGAAGGGTCACTAGTTCGATAAATACTTGTAAATATTTCACAACAATTTTTTCAACATTTTTTCATGGACCCCACCCTATGTAGCGCTGTTCGGATTGAAGCTGCATCCATGAAACTTTGGGAGCATTTTCACATTCGGATAGCCAATTACTAAATGTGGTTTTGATGCCTGAAATAGCACCTATGTGCCCTCAGGGCATGAAAACAGACTCCGCCCACCCTATGTAACGCTGTTCGGATACAAGCTGCATCCATGAAACTTTTGGAGCGTTTTCACAGCCGGATAGCCAATTACTATGTGTGATTTTGATGCCTGAAACCGCACCTATGTGCCCTCAGGTCATGAAAACAGGCTCCGCCTACCCTATGTTGCGCTGTTCGGATACAAGCTGCATCCATGAAACTTTGGGAGCGTTTTCACATGCGGACATTCGTATTCAAAATGTGTGTTCCGCGCCCGCAACCGCTCCTATGTGCCCTGAGGGCGCAAAAATTGAAAGGCGATTTCATTAAGGAAATTGTAAGAGATATCATAGTGAACAACGCTCTTTTGTGACAGTCAGCTATCCATCGTTTTACAGCTTCGCGAAATTTTTATATTTAGCGGGATCGAACCTGTGAACTCTAAATCGCCTAAGAATGCATCTTAGATTACGAAATTGCAGAACATCTGTGTCATTTCGTTGACAGGATAGTCCGCTTATAATGGCCAAGATGACAGCCAATACTCAACACCTTTGCTGACATATCCAGGAGCGCTTTGGCGACACATTTTACCTTTCCAAGACTCCTCCCCCATGTCAGAGACATTAACGATGGCCGTGCTACCGTCGTCTATTGTCTTGCATGCTTTAGCACCAGCGAATTGTAAGCTCTTCTTGTGTGTTCCTGCCTCATTTTTACATCCCCATTTCATGTCTTGCCTCATTTGTTTTTTTCGCAAATGTTTCTCATTATTCAGTTTCTTTTTCGATCTCCTGTCTCATTTTGCTCTCTCAGTATACTCAGACAGTCGGGGCTTAGTACGTCGGCACAATACCGTTAGTACGCCAGGGCAGACCTGGCATACTCTCTCTACGTAGTATTCGTTCGGCTTCGCCGAACGTTGGGCCGGGTTCGCCGGCCTTTCTTTCGCTACCTAGTATTCGTTCGGCTCCGCCGAACGATGGGCCGGCTTCGCCGGCCTTCCTTTCTCTACCTAGTATTCGTTCGGCTTCGCCGAACGTTGAGCCGGCTTCGCCGGCCACCCTCCGCTTAGCACTCTCTACGTAGTATTCGTTCGGCTTCGCCGGCCACCCTCCGCTTACCGGGACCTCCTAAACAAACAGCAGCGACCGTTTATCCACATCAATTATCATGCTGAATACGCATGAAGTTGGTACGTTGATACATGATAAAACTCGTAGAACACCTCGACTGGCAAAACAGTGTGATGGAACACGTATGGACAAACGGTCGCTGCTGCCTGTTTACGTTTTCTCCCGCTTAGCGCTCTCTACGTAATACTCGTTCGGCTTCGCCGGCCTTCCTCCCCCTACCTAGTATTCGTTCGGCTCCGCCGAACGATGGTCCGGCTTCGCCAACCCCCTCTCTCAACATAGTATTCGTTCGACTTCGCCGAACGATGGGCCGGCTTCGCCGGCTTTCCTCCCTCTACCTAGTATTCGTTCGGCTCCGCCGAACGATGGGCCGGCTTCGCCGACCCCCCTCTCTCTACGTAGTATTCGTTCGGCTTCGCCGAACGATGGGCCGACTTCGCCGGCCACCCTCCGCTTAGCACTCTCTACGTAGTATTCGTTCGGCTTCGCCGAACGATGGGCCGGCTTCGCCGGCCTTCCTTTCTCTACCTAGTGATCGTTCGGCTTCGCCGAACGATGGGCCGGCTTCGCCGACCCCCCTCTCTCTACGTAGTAGTCGTTCGGCTTCGCCGAACGATGGCCCGGCTTCGCCGGCCTTCCTCCCTCTACGTAGTATTCGTTCGGCTTCGCCGAACGATGGGCCGGCTTCGCCGACCCCCCTCTCTCAACATAGTATTTGTTCGGCTCCGCCATACGATGGGCCGGCTTCGCAGACCCCACTCTCTCTACGTAGTATTCGTTCGGCTTCGCCGAAAGATGGGCCGGCTTCGCCGGCCTTCCTCCCTCTACCTAGTATTCGTTCGGCTTCGCCGGCCACCCTCCGCTTAGCACTCTCTACGTAGTATTCGTTCGGCTCCGCCGGCCTTCCTCCCCCTACCTAGTATTCGTTCGGCTCCGCCGAACGATGGGCCGGCTTCGCCGGCCTTCCTCCCTCTACCTAGTATTCCTTCGGCTTCGCCGAACGATGGGCCGGCTTCGCCCACCCCACTCTACGTAGTATTCGTTCGGCTCCGCCATACGATGGGCCGGCTTCGCCGACCCCCCTCTACGTAGTATACGTTCGGCTTCGCCGAACGATGGGCCGGCTTCGCCGACCCCCCTCTACGTAGTATTCGTTCGGCTTCGCCGAACGTTGGGCCGGGCTCGCCGGCCTTTCTTTCGCTACCTAGTAATCGTTCGGCTCCGCCGAACCATGGGCCGGCTTCGCCGGCCACCCTCCGCTTAGCATTCTCTACGTAGTATTCGTTCGGCTCCGCCGAACGATGGGCCGGCTTCGTTGGCCTTCCTCGCTCTACGTAGTATTCGTTCGGCTTTGCAGAACGATGGGCCGGCTTCGCCGAATCCCCTCCCTCTACGAAGTATTTGTTCGGCTCCGCCATACGATGGGCCGGCTTCGCCGACCCCACTCTACGTAGTATTCGTTCGGCTTCGCGGAACGATGGGCCGGCTTCGCCGGCCTTCCTCCCCCTACCTAGTATTCGTTCGGCTCCGCCGAAATGAGCCGGCTTCACCGGCCACCCTCCGCTTACCGGGACCTCCTAAACAAACAGCAGCGACCGTTTATCCACATCAATTATCATGCTGAATACGCATGAAGTTGGTACGTTGATACATGATAAAACTCGTAGAACACCTCGACTGGCAAAACAGTGTGATGGAACACGTATGGATAAACGGTCGCTGCTGCCTGTTTAGGTTTTCTCCCGCTTAGCGCTCTCTACGTAGTATTCGTTTGGCTTCGCCGGCCTTCCTCCCCCTACCTAGTATTCGTTCGGCTCCGCCGAACGATGGGCCGGCTTCGCCGACCCCCCTCTCTCTACTTAGTATTCGTTCGGCTTCGCCGAACGATGGGCCGACTTCGCCGGCCACCCTCCGCTTAGCACCCTCTACGTAGTATTCGTTCGGCTTCGGCGGACGATGGGCCGGCTTCGTCGACCCCCCTCTCTCTACGTAGTAGTCGTTCGGCTTCGCCGAACGATGGCCCGGCTTCGCCGGCCTTCCTCCCTCTACGTAGTATTCGTTCGGCTTCGCCGAACGATGGGCCGGCTTCGCCGACCCCCCTCTCTCAACATAGTATTTGTTCGGCTCCGCCATACGATGGGCCGGCTTCGCAGACCCCACTCTCTCTACGTAGTATTCGTTCGGCTTCGCCGAAAGATGAGCCGGCTTCGCCGGCCTTCCTCCCTCTACCTAGTATTCCTTCGGCTTCGCCGAACGATGGGCCGGCTTCGCCCACCCCACTCTACGTAGTATTCGTTCGGCTCCGCCATACGATGGGCCGGCTTCGCCGACCCCACTCTACGTAGTATTCGTTCGGCTTCGCGGAACGATGGGCCGGCTTCGCCGGCCGCCCTCCGCTCAGTGTTCGTTCGGCTTCGCCGAACGATGGGCCGGCTTTGCCGGCCGCCCTCCGCTTAGTGTTCGTTCGGCTTTTGCCGACTCTCTCTCTACGAAGCATTTGTTCGGCAATCGCCGAACGATGGCTCGGCTTACGCAGCCGATCTCCCTCCCTTAGCACTCTACGTAGTATTCGTTCGGCTCCGCCGAACGATGGGCCGGCTTCGCCGGCCTTCCTTTCTCTACCTAGTATTCGTTCGGCTTCGCCGAACGTTGAGCCGGCTTCGCCGGCCTTCCTCCGCTTAGCACTCTCTACGTAGTATTCGTTCGGCTTCACCCGGCTTTGCCGGCCACCCTCCGCTTAGCACTCTCTGCGGAGACCTCCTAACCACACAGCAGCGACCGTTTATCCACATCAATTATCATGCTGAATACGCATGAAGTTGGTACGTTGATACATGATAAAACTCGTAGAACACCTCGACTGGCAAAACAGTGTGATGGAACACGTTTGGATAAACGGTCGCTGCTGCCTGTTTAGGTTTTCTCCCGCTTAGCGCTCTCTACGTAGTATTCGTTTGGCTTCGCCGGCCTTCCTCCCCCTACCTAGTATTCGTTCGGCTCCGCCGAACGATGGGCCGGCTTCGCCGACCCCCCTCTCTCAACATAGTATTCGTTCGGCTCCGCCGAACGATGGGCCGGCTTCGCCGGCCACCCGTTTCTTAGTACTCGTTCGACTTCGCCGAACGATGGGCCGGCTTCGCCGGCCTTCCTCCCTCTACCTAGTATTCGCTCGGCTTCGCCGAACGATGGGCCGGCTTCGGCGACCCCCCTCTCTCTACGTAGTATCCGTTCGGCTTCGCCGACCGATGGGCCGACTTCGCCGGCCACCCTCAGCTTAGCACCCTCTACGTAGTATTCGTTCGGCTTCGGCGAACGATGGGCCGGCTTCGCCGGCCTTCCTTTCTCTACCTAGTGATCGTTCGGCTTCGCCGAACGATGAACCGGCTTCGCCGACCCCCCTCTCTCTACGTAGTGGTCGTTCGGCTTCGCCGAACGATGGCCCGGCTTCGCCGGCCTTCCTCCCTCTACGTAGTATTCGTTCGGCTTCGCCGAACGATGGGCCGGCTTCGCCGACCCCCCTCTCTCAACATAGAACGAATACTACGTAGAGTGGAGTCGGCGAAGCCGGCCCATCGTATGGCGGAGCCGAACAAATACTTCGTAAAGGGAGGGGGGTCGGCGAAGCCGGCCCATCGTTCGGCGGAGCCGAACGAATACTACGTAGAGTGGGGTGGGCGAAGCCGGGCCATGGTTCGGCGAAGCCGAACGACCACTACGTAGAGAGAGGGGGGTCGGCGAAGCCGGCCCATCGTTCGGCGAAGCCGAACGATTACTAGGTAGAGAAAGGAAGGCCGGCGAAGCCGGCCCATCGTTCGCCAAAGCCGAACGAATACTACGTAGAGGGTGCTAAGCGGAGGGTGGCCGGCGAAGTCGGCCCATCGTTGGGCGAAGCCGAACGGATACTACGTAGAGAGAGGGGGGTCGGCGAAGCCGGCCCATCGTTCGGCGGAGCCGAACGACTACTAGGTAGAGGGAGGAAGGCCGGCGAAGCCGGCCCATCGTTCATCGAAGTCGAACGAGTACTAAGCAAAAGGTGGCCGGCGAAGCCGGCCCATCGTTCGGCGGAGCCGAACGAATACTATGTTGAGAGAGGGGGGTCGGCAAAGCCGGCCCATCGTTCGGCGGAGCCGAACGAATACTAGGTAGGGGGAGGAAGGCCGGCGAAGCCAAACGAATACTACGTAGAGAGCGCTAAGCGGGAGAAAACCTAAACAGGCAGCAGCGACCGTTTATCCAAACGTGTTCCATCACACTGTTTTGCCAGTCGAGGTGTTCTACGAGTTTTATCATGTATCAACGTACCAACTTCATGCGTATTCAGCATGATAATTGATGTGGATAAACGGTCGCTGCTGTTTGTTTAGGAGGTCCCGGTAAGCGGAGGGTGGCCGGTGAAGCCAAACGAATACTACGTAGAGAGTGCTAAGCGGAGGAAGGCCGGCGAAGCCGGCTCATCGTTCGGCGGAGCCGAACGAATACTAGGCAGGGGGAGGAAGGCCGGCGAAGCCGGCCCATCGTTCCGCGAAGCCGAACGAATACTACGTAGAGTGGGGTCGGCGAAGCCGGCCCATCTTTCGGCGAAGCCGAACGAATACTACGTAGAGAGTGGGGTCGGCGGCTGGCCATCGTATGGCGGAGCCGAACAAATACTATGTTGAGAGAGGTCGGTCGTGAAGCCGGCCCATCGTTTGGCGAAGCCGAACGAATACTACGTAGAGAGAGGAAGGCCGGATAAATCGTTCGGCGAAGCCGAACGACTACTACGTAGAGAGAGGGTCGACGAAGCCGGCCCATCGTTCGGCGAAGCCAAACAATTACTGAATAGAGAAGGAAGGCCGGCAAAGTGGCCCATCAGTCCGCCGAAGCCGAAACGAATACTACGCAGAGGGTGCTAGGCGGAGGGTGGCCGGCGAAGTCGGCCGCATCGTTCGGCGAAGCCGAACGAATACTACGTAGAGAGAGGGGTCGGCGAAGCCGGCTACCATCGTCGTTCGGCGAAGCCGAAGGAATACTAGGTAGAGGGAGGAAAGCCGGCGAAGCCGTCATTTTTCGGCGAAGCCGAACGAATACTACGTAGAGAGAGTGAAGTCTGGCGCTGGCCCATCGTATGGCGGAGCCGAACAAATACTATGTTGAGAGAGGGGGGTCGGCGAAGCCGTCCCATCGTTCGGCGAAGCCAAAAGAATACTACGTAGAGGGAGGAAGGCCGGCGAAGCCGAACGACTACTACGTAGAGAGAGGAGGGTCGGCGAAGCCGGCCCATCGTTCGGCGAAGCCGAACGATTACTAGGTAGAGAAAGGAAGGCCGGCGAAGCCGGCCCATCGTCCGCCGAAGCCGAACGAATACTACGTAGAGGGTGCTGAGCGGAGGGTGGCCGGCGAAGTCGGCCCATCGTTCGGCGAAGCCGAACGAATACTACGTAGAGAGAGGGGTCGGCGGTTGGCCCATCGTGCCCGGCGGAGCCGAACGAATACTAGGTAGGGGGAGGAAGGCCGGCGAAGCCAAACGAATACTACGTAGAGAGCGCTAAGCGGGAGAAAACCTAAACAGGCAGCAGCGACCGTTTATCCAAACGTGTTCCATCACACTGTTTTGCCAGTCGAGGTGTTCTACGAGTTTTATCATGTATCAACGTACCAACTTCATGCGTATTCAGCATGATAATTGATGTGGATAAACGGTCGCTGCTGTTTGTTTAGGAGGTCCCGGTAAGCGGAGGGTGGCCGGTGAAGCCGGCTCAACGTTCGGCGAAGCCGAACGAATACTAGGTAGAGAAAGGAAGGCCGGCGAAGCCGGCCCATCGTTCGGCGGAGCCGAACAAATACTTCGTAGAGGGAGGGGGGTCGGCGAAGCCGGCCCATCGTTCGGCGGAGCCGAACGAATACTTCGTAGAGAGGGGGTCGGCGAAGTTGGCTCATCGTTCGGCGGAGCCGAACGAATACTACGTAGAGTGGGTGGGCGAAACCGGCCCATCGTTCTGCAAAGCCGAACGAATACTACGTAGAGCGGAAGGCCAACGAAACCGGCCCATCGTTCGGCGGAGCCGAACGAATACTACGGTGAGAGAATGCTAAGTGGAGGGTGGCCGGCGAAGCCGGCTCATGGGTTCGGCGGAGCCGAACGATTACTAGGTAGCGAAAGAAAGGCCAGCAAATCCTGGCTCCAACGTTCGGCGGAGCCGAACGAATACTAGGTAGCGAAAGAAAGGCCGGCGAAGCCGGCCCATCGTTCGGCGGAGCCGAACAAATACTATGTTGAAAGAGGGGGGCCGGCGAAGCCTGCCCATCGTTCGGCGGAGCCGAACGAATACTAGGTAGGGGGAGGAAGGCCGTCGGAGCCGAACGAATACTACGTAGAGAGTGCTAAGCGGAGGGTGGCCGGCGAAGCCGAACGAATACTAGGTAGAGGGAGGAAGGCCGGCGAAGCCGGCTCATCTTTCGGCGAAGCCGAACGAATACTACGTAGAGAGAGTGGGGTCTGCGAAGCCGGCCCATCGTATGGCGGAGCCGACCAAATACTATGTTGAGAGAGGGGGTCGGCGAAGCCGGCCCATCGTTCGGCGGAGCCGAACGAATACTGCGTAGAGGGAGGAAGGCCGGCGAAGCCGGGCCATCGTTCGGCGAAGCCGAACGAATACTAGGTAGGGAGAGGAAGGCCGGCGAAGCCGAACAGTTATTACGTAGAGAGCGCTAAGCGGGAGAAAACGTAAACAGGCAGCAGCGACCGTTTGTTCATACGTGTTCCATCACACTGTTTTGCCAGTCGAGGTGTTCTACGAGTTTTATCATGTATCAACGTACCAACTTCATGCGTATTCAGCATGATAATTGATGGATAAACGGTCGCTGCTGTTTGTTTAGGAGGTCCCGGTAAGCGGAGGGTGGCCGGCGAAGCCGAACGAATACTACGTAGAGAGTGCTAAGCGGAGGGTGGCCGGCGAAGCCGGCTCAACGTTCGGCGAAGCCGAACGAATACTAGGTAGAGAAAGGAAGGCCGGCGAAGCCGGCCCATCGTTCGGCGGAGCCGAACGAATACTAGGTAGCGGAAGAAAGGCCGGCGAACCCGGCCCAACGCTCGGCGAAGCCGAACGAATACTACGTAGAGAGAGTATGCCAGGTCTGCCCTGGCGTACTAACGGTATTGTGCCGACGTACTAAGCCCCGACTGTCTGAGTAGACTGAGAGAGCAAAATGAGACAGGAGATCAAAAAAGAAACTGAATCGGCTCCGCCGGCCTTCCTCCCCCTACCTAGTATTCGTTCGGCTCCGCCGAACGATGGGCCGGCTTCGCCGGCCTTCCTCCCTCTACCTAGTATTCCTTCGGCTTCGCCGAACGATGGGCCGGCTTCGCTGACCCCCCTCTCTCAACATAGTTTTTGTTCGGCTCCGCCATACGATGGGCCGGCTTCGCCGACCCCACTCCACGTAGTATTCGTTCGGCTTCGCCGAACGATGGGCCGGCTTCGCCGGCCTTCCTCTCTCTACGTAGTATTCGTTCGGCTTCGCCGAACGTTGTGCCGGGTTCGTCTACGTAGTATTCGTTCGGCTTTGCAGAACGATGGGCCGGCTTCGACCACCTCACTCTACGTAGTATTCGTTCGGCTCCGCCGAACGATGGGCCGGCTTCGCCGACCCCCCTCCCTCTACGAAGTATTTGTTCGGCTCCGCCAAACGATGGGCCGGCTTCGCCGACCCCACTCTACGTAGTATTCGTTCGGCTTCGCGGAACGATGGGCCGGCTTCGCCGGCCTTCCTCCCCCTACCTAGTATTCGTTCGGCTCCGCCGAAATGAGCCGGCTTCACCGGCCACCCTCCGCTTACCGTGACCTCCCTAAACAAAACAGCAGCGACCGTTTATCCACATCAATTATCATGCTGGAATACGCATGAAGTTGGTACGTTGATACATGATAAAACTCGTAGAACACCTCGACTGGCAAAACAGTGTGATGGAACACGTATGGATAAACGGTCGCTGCTGCCTGTTTAGGTTTTCTCCCCGCTTAGCGCTCTCTACGTAGTACTCGTTTGGCTTCGCCGGCCTTCCTCCCCTACCTAGTATTCGTTCGGCTCCGCCGAACGATTAAGCGGCTTCGCCGACCCCTATCTCAACATAGTACTCGTTCGACTTCGCCGAACGATGGGCCGACTTCGCCGGCCACCCTCCGCTTAGCACCCTCTACGTAGTATTCGTTCGGCTTCGGCGGACGATGGGCCGGCTTCGCCGGCCTTCCTTTCTCTACCTAGTAATCGTTCGGCTTCGCCGAACGATGGGCCGGCTTCGCCGACCCCCCTCTCTCATTATAGTATTCGTTCGGCTCCCCCGAACGATGGGCCAGCTTCGCCGGCCACCCTTTGCTTAGTACTCGTTCGACTTCGCCGAACGATGGGCCGGCTTCGCCGGCCTTCCTCCCTCTACCTAGTAGTCGTTCGGCTCCGCCGAACGATGGGCCGGCTTTGCCGACCCCCCTCTCTCTACGTAGTATTCGTTCGGCTTCGCCGAACGATGGGCCGACTTCGCCGGCCACCCTCCGCTTAGCACCCTCTACGTAGTATTCGTTCGGCTTCGGCGGACGATGGGCCGGCTTCGCCGGCCTTCCTTTCTCTACCTAGTAATCGTTCGGCTTCGCCGAACGATGGGCCGGCTTCGCCGACCCCCCTCTCTCAACATAGTATTTGTTCGGCTCCGCCATACGATGGGCCGGCTTCGCCGACCCCACTCCACGTAGTATTCGTTCGGCTTCGCCGAACGATGGGCCGGCTTCGCCGGCCTTCCTCTCTCTACGTAGTATTCGTTCGGCTTCGCCGAACGTTGGGCCGGGTTCGCCGGCCTTTCTTTCGCTACCTAGTAATCGTTCGGCTCCGCCGAACGATGGGCCGGCTTCGCCGGCCACCCTCCGCTTAGCATTCTCTACGTAGTATTCGTTCGGCTCCGCCGAACGATGGGCCGGCTTCGTTGGCCTTCCTCGCTCTACGTAGTATTCGTTCGGCTTTGCAGAACGATGGGCCGGCTTCGCCCACCCCACTCTACGTAGTATTCGTTCGGCTCCGCCGAACGATGGGCCGGCTTCGCCGACCCCCCTCCCTCTACGAAGTATTTGTTCGGCTCCGCCATACGATGGGCCGGCTTCGCCGACCCCACTCTACGTAGTATTCGTTCGGCTTCGCGGAACGATGGGCCGGCTTCGCCGGCCTTCCTCCCCCTACCTAGTATTCGTTCGGCTCCGCCGAAATGAGCCGGCTTCACCGGCCACCCTCCGCTTACCGTGACCTCCTAAACAAACAGCAGCGACCGTTTATCCACATCAATTATCATGCTGAATACGCATGAAGTTGGTACGTTGATACATGATAAAACTCGTAGAACACCTCGACTGGCAAAACAGTGTGATGGAACACGTATGGATAAACGGTCGCTGCTGCCTGTTTAGGTTTTCTCCCGCTTAGCGCTCTCTACGTAGTATTCGTTTGGCTTCGCCGGCCTTCCTCCCCCTACCTAGTATTCGTTCGGCTCCGCCGAACGATGGGCCGGCTTCGCCGACCCCCCTATCTCAACATAGTATTCGTTCGACTTCGCCGAACGATGGGCCGGCTTCGCCGGCCTTCCTCCCTCTACCTAGTAGTCGTTCGGCTCCGCCGAACGATGGGCCGGCTTCGCCGACCCCCCTCTCTCTACGTAGTATTCGTTCGGCTTCGCCGAACGATGGGCCGACTTCGCCGGCCACCCTCCGCTTAGCACCCTCTACGTAGTATTCGTTCGGCTTCGGCGGACGATGGGCCGGCTTCGCCGGCCTTCCTTTCTCTACCTAGTAATCGTTCGGCTTCGCCGAACGACGCAAGCGGCTTCGCCGACCCCCTCTCATTATAGTATTCGTTCGGCTCCGCCGAACGATGAGCCAACTTCGCCGGCCACCCTTTATAGTACTCGTTCGACTTCGCCGAACGATGGGCCGCTTTCGCCGGCCTTCCTCCCTCTACCTAGTAGTCGTTCGGCTCCGCCGAACGATGGGCCAACTTTGCCGACCCCTCTCTACGTAGTATTCGTTCGGCTTCGCCGAACGATGGGCCGACTTCGCCGGCCACCTCCGCTTAGCACCCTCTACGTAGTATTCGTTCGGCTTCGGCGGACGATGGGCCGGCTTCGCCGGCCTTCCTTTCTACCTAGTAACCGTTCGGCTTCGCCGAACGACGGCCGGCTTCGCCGACCCCCTCTCTCTACGTAGTAGTCGTTTGGCTTCGCCGAACGATGGGCCGGCTTCGCCGGCCTTCCTCCCTCTACGTAGTATTCGTTCGGCTTCGCCGAACGATGGGGGGGTGTGGCCGGCCCCCCTCTCTCACCATAGAACGAATACTACGTTGAGTGGGGTCGGCGAAGCCGGCCCATCGTATGGCGGAGCCGAACAAATACTTCGTAGAGGGAGGGGTCGGCGAAGCCGGCCCATCGTTCGGCGGAGCCGAACGAATACTACGTAGAGTGGAAGGTGGGCGAAGCCGGGCCATCGTTCGGCGAAGCCGAACGACCACTACGTAGAGAGGGGGTCGGCGAAGCCAGCCCATCCGTATGGCGGAGCCGAAACGATTACTAGGTAGAAAGGAAGGCCGGCGAAGCCGGCCCATCGTTCGCCGAAGCCGAACGAATACTACGTAGAGGGTGCTAAGCGGAGGGTGGCCGGCGAAGTCGGCCCATCGGTCGAAGAAGCCGAACGGATACTACGTAGAGAGAGGGGGTGCCGGCGAAGCCGGCTCTATCGTTCGGCGAAGCCGAACGAATACTAAGTAGAGGTGGCCGGCGAAGGCTCAAGCGCCGGCGAAGCCAAACGAATACTACGTAGAGAGCGCTAAGCGGGAGAAAACCTAAACAGGCAGCAGCGACCGTTTATCCAAACGTGTTCCATCACACTGTTTTGCCAGTCGAGGTGTTCTACGAGTTTTATCATGTATCAACGTACCAACTTCATGCGTATTCAGCATGATAATTGATGTGGATAAACGGTCGCTGCTGTTTGTTTAGGAGGTCCCGGTAAGCGGAGGGTGGTCGGCGAAGCCGAACGAATACTAGGTAGAGAGAGGGGGGTCGGCGAAGCCGGCTCTTCCTGGCGGAGCCGAACAAATACTATGTTGAGAGAGGGGGGTCGGCGAAGCCGGCCCATCGTTCGGCGAAGCCGAACGAATACTACGTAGAGGGAGGAAGGCCGGCGAAGCCGGGCCATCGTTCGGCGAAGCCGAACGACTACTACGTAGAGAGAGGGGGGTCGGCGAAGCCGGCCCATCGTTCGGCGAAGCCGAACGATTACTAGGTAGAGAAAGGAAGGCCGGCGAAGCCGGCCCATCGTCCGCCGAAGCCGAACGAATACTACGTAGAGGGTGCTAAGCGGAGGGTGGCCGGCGAAGTCGGCCCATCGTTCGGCGAAGCCGAACGAATACTACGTAGAGAGAGGGGGGTCGGCGAAGCCGGCCCATCGTTCGGCGAAGCCGAAGGAATACTAGGTAGAGGGAGGAAGGCCGGCGAAGCCGGCCCATCTTTCGGCGAAGCCGAACGAATACTACGTAGAGAGAGTGGGGTCTGCGAAGCCGGCCCATCGTATGGCGGAGCCGAACAAATACTATGTTGAGAGAGGGGGGTCGGCGAAGCCGGCCCATCGTTCGGCGAAGCCGAACGAATACTACGTAGAGGGAGGAAGGCCGGCGAAGCCGGGCCATCGTTCGGCAAAGCCGAACGACTACTACGTAGAGAGAGGGGAGTCGGCGAAGCCGGCCCATCGTTCGGCGAAGCCGAACGATTACTAGGTAGAGAAAGGAAGGCCGGCGAAGCCGGCCCATCGTTCGCCGAAGCCGAACGAATACTACGTAGAGGGTGCTAAGCGGAGGGTGGCCGGCGAAGTCGGCCCATCGTTCGGCGAAGCCGAACGAATACTACGTAGAGAGAGGGGGGTCGGCGAAGCCGGCCCATCGTTCGGCGGAGCCGAACGAATACTAGGTAGGGGGAGGAAGGCCGGCGAAGCCAAACGAATACTACGTAGAGAGCGCTAAGCGGGAGAAAACCTAAACAGGCAGCAGCGACCGTTTATCCATACGTGTTCCATCACACTGTTTTGCCAGTCGAGGTGTTCTACGAGTTTTATCATGTATCAACGTACCAACTTCATGCGTATTCAGCATGATAATTGATGTGGATAAACGGTCGCTGCTGTTTGTTTAGGAGGTCCCGGTAAGCGGAGGGTGGCCGGCGAAGCCGAACGAATACTACGTAGAGAGAGTGGGGTCTGCGAAGCCGGCCCTTCGTCTGGCGGAGCCGAACAAATACTATGTTGAGAGAGGGGGTCGGCGAAGCCGGCCCATCGTTCGGCGAAGCCGAACGAATACTACGTAGAGGGAGGAAGGCCGGCAAAGCCGGGCCATCGTTCGGCGAAGCCGAACGACTACTACGTAGAGAGAGGGGGGTCGACGAAACCGGCCCATCGTTCGGCGAAGCCGAACAATTACTGAGTAGAGAAAGGAAGGCCGGCAAAGCCGGCCCATCGTCCGCCGAAGCCGAACGAATACTACGTAGAGGGTGCTAAGCGGAGGGTGGCCGGCGAAGTCGGCCCATCGTTCGGCGAAGCCGAACGAATACTACGTAGAGAGAGGGGGGTCGGCGAAGCCGGCCCATCGTTCGGCGAAGCCGAAGGAATACTAGGTAGAGGGAGGAAGGCCGGCGAAGCCGGCCCATCTTTCGGCGAAGCCGAACGAATACTACGTAGAGAGAGTGGGGTCTGCGAAGCCGGCCCATCGTATGGCGGAGCCGAACAAATACTATGTTGAGAGAGGGGGGTCGGCGAAGCCGGCCCATCGTTCGGCGAAGCCGAACGAATACTACGTAGAGGGAGGAAGGCCGGCGAAGCCGGGCCATCGTTCGGCAAAGCCGAACGACTACTACGTAGAGAGAGGGGAGTCGGCGAAGCCGGCCCATCGTTCGGCGAAGCCGAACGATTACTAGGTAGAGAAAGGAAGGCCGGCGAAGCCGGCCCATCGTCCGCCGAAGCCGAACGAATACTACGTAGAGGGTGCTAAGCGGAGGGTGGCCGGCGAAGTCGGCCCATCGTTCGGCGAAGCCGAACGAATACTACGTAGAGAGAGGGGGGACGGCGAAGTTGCCCGTCGTTCGGCGAAGCCGAACGAATACTACGTAGAGGGAGGAAGGCCGGCGAAGCCGAACGAATACTACGTAGAGAGCGCTAAGCGGGAGAAAACCTAAACAGGCAGCAGCGACCGTTTATCCATACGTGTTCCATCACACTGTTTTGCCAGTCGAGGTGTTCTACGAGTTTTATCATGTATCAACGTACCAACTTCATGCGTATTCAGCATGATAATTGATGTGGATAAACGGTCGCTGCTGTTTGTTTAGGAGGTCCCGGTAAGCGGAGGGTGGCCGGTGAAGCCGGCTCATTTCGGCGGAGCCGAACGAATACTAGGTAGGGGGAGGAAGGCCGGCGAAGCCGGCCCATCGTTCCGCGAAGCCGAACGAATACTACGTAGAGTGGGGTCGGCGAAGCCGGCCCATCGTATGGCGGAGCCGAACAAATACTATGTTGAGAGAGGGGGGTCGGCGAAGCCGGCCCATCGTTCGGCGGAGCCGAACGAATACTACGTAGAGTGGGGTGGGCGAAGCCGGCCCATCGTTCTGCAAAGCCGAACGAATACTACGTAGAGCGAGGAAGGCCAGCGAAGCCGGCCCATCGTTCGGCGGAGCCGAACGAATACTACGTAGAGAATGCTAAGCGGAGGGTGGCCGGCGAAGCCGGCCCATCGTTCGGCGGAGCCGAACGAATACTAGGTAGCGAAAGAAAGGCCGGCGAACCCGGCCCAACGTTCGGCGAAGCCGAACGAATACTACGTAGAGAGAGGAAGGCCGGCGAAGCCGGCCCATCGTTTGGCGAAGCCGAACAAAAACTATGTTGAGAGAGGGGGGTCGGCGAAGCCGGCCCATCGTTCGGCGAAGCCGAAGGAATACTAGGTAGAGGGAGGAAGGCCGGCGAAGCCGGCCCATCGTTCGGCGGAGCCGAACGAATACTAGGTAGGGGGAGGAAGGCCGGCGGAGCCGAACGAATACTACGTAGAGAGTGCTAAGCGGAGGGTGGCCGGCGAAGCCGAACGAATACTAGGTAGAGGGAGGAAGGCCGGCGAAGCCGGCCCATCGTTCGGCGAAGCCGAACGAATACTACGTAGAGTGGGGTCTGCGAAGCCGGCCCATCGTATGGCGGAGCCGAACAAATACTATGTTGAGAGAGGGGGGTCGGCGAAGCCGGCCCATCGTTCGGCGAAGCCGAAGGAATACTAGGTAGAGGGAGGAAGGCCGGCGAAGCCGGCCCATCGTTCGGCGGAGCCGAACGAATACTAGGTAGGGGGAGGAAGGCCGGCGAAGCCGAACGAGTATTACGTAGAGAGCGCTAAGCGGGAGAAAACGTAAACAGGCAGCAGCGACCGTTTGTCCATACGTGTTCCATCACACTGTTTTGCCAGTCGAGGTGTTCTACGAGTTTTATCATGTATCAACGTACCAACTTCATGCGTATTCAGCATGATAATTGATGTGGATAAACGGTCGCTGCTGTTTGTTTAGGAGGTCCCGGTAAGCGGAGGGTGGTCGGCGAAGCCGAACGAATACTACGTAGAGAGTGCTAAGCGGAGGGTGGCCGGCGAAGCCGGCTCAACGTTCGGCGAAGCCGAACGAATACTAGGTAGAGGAAGGAAGGCCGGCAAAGCCGGCCCATCGTTTGGCGGAGCCGAACGAATACTAGGTAGCTAAAGAAAGGCCGGCGAACCCGGCCCAACGTTCGGCGAAGCCGAACGAATACTACGTAGAGAGAGTATGCCAGGTCTGCCCTGGCGTACTAACGGTATTGTGCCGACGTACTAAGCCCCGACTGTCTGAGTATACTGAGAGAGCAAAATGAGACAGAAGATCAAAAAAGAAACTGAATCGGCTCCGCCGGCCTTCCTCCCCCTACCTAGTATTCGTTCGGCTCCGCCGAACGATGGGCCGGCTTCGCCGGCCTTCCTCCCTCTACCTAGTATTCCTTCGGCTTCGCCGAACGATGGGCCGGCTTCGCCGACCCCCCTCTCTCAACATAGTATTTGTTCGGCTCCGCCATACGATGGGCCGGCTTCGCCGACCCCACTCTACGTAGTATTCGTTCGGCTTCGCCAAACGATGGGCCGGCTTCGCCGGCCTTCCTCTCTCTACGTAGTATTCGTTCGGCTTTGCCGAACGTTGTGCCGGGTTCGCCGGCCTTTCTTTCGCTACCTAGTAATCGTTCGGCTCCGCCGAACGATGGGCCGGCTTCGCCGGCCACCCTCCGCTTAGCATTCTCTACGTAGTATTCGTTCGGCTCCGCCGAAAGATGGGCCGGCTTCGTTGGCCTTCCTCGCTCTACGTAGTATTCGTTCGGCTTTGCAGAACGATGGGCCGGCTTCGCCCACCCCACTCTACGTAGTATTCGTTCGGCTCCGCCGAACGATGGGCCGGCTTCGCCGACCCCCCTCCCTCTACGAAGTATTTGTTCGGCTCCGCCATACGATGGGCCGGCTTCGCCGACCCCACTCTACGTAGTATTCGTTCGGCTTCGCGGAACGATGGGCCGGCTTCGCCGGCCTTCCTCCCCCTACCTAGTATTCGTTCGGCTCCGCCGAAATGAGCCGGCTTCACCGGCCACCCTCCGCTTACCGTGACCTCCTAAACAAACAGCAGCGACCGTTTATCCACATCAATTATCATGCTGAATACGCATGAAGTTGGTACGTTGATACATGATAAAACTTGTAGAACACCTCGACTGGCAAAACAGTGTGATGGAACACGTATGAACAAACGGTCGCTGCTGCCTGTTTACGTTTTCTCAAGCTTAGCGCTCTCTACGTAATATTCGTTCGGCTCCGCCGGCCTTCCCCCCCCTACCTAGTATTCGTTCGGCTCCGCCGAACGACGATGGCCAACTTCGCCGACCCCCTATCTCAACATAGTATTCGTTCGACTTCGCCGAACGATGGGCCGGCTTCGCCGGCCTTCCTCCCTCTACCTAGTAGTCGTTCGGCTCCGCCGAACGATGGGCCGGCTTCGCCGACCCCCCTCTCTCTACGTAGTATTCGTTCGGCTTCGCCGAACGATGGGCCGACTTCGCCGGCCACCCTCCGCTTAGCACCCTCTACGTAGTATTCGTTCGGCTTCGGCGGACGATGGGCCGGCTTCGCCGGCCTTCCTTTCTCTACCTAGTAATCGTTCGGCTTCGCCGAACGATGGGCCGGCTTCGCCGACCCCCCTCTCTCATTATAGTATTCGTTCGGCTCCGCCGAACGATGGGCCGGCTTCGCCGGCCACCCTTTGCTTAGTACTCGTTCGACTTCGCCGAACGATGGGCCGGCTTCGCCGGCTTTCCTCCCTCTACCTAGTATTCGTTCGGCTCCGCCGAACGATGGGCCGGCTTCGCCGACCCCCCTCTCTCTACGTAGTATTCGTTCGGCTTCGCCGAACGATGGGCCGACTTCGCCGGCCACCCTCCGCTTAGCACCCTCTACGTAGTATTCGTTCGGCTTCGGCGGACGATGGGCCGGCTTCGCCGGCCTTCCTTTCTCTACCTAGTAATCGTTCGGCTTCGCCGAACGATGGGCCGGCTTCGCCGACCCCCCTCTCTCTACGTAGTAGTCGTTCGGCTTCGCCGAACGATGGCCCGGCTTCGCCGGCCTTCCTCCCTCTACGTAGTATTCGTTCGGCTTCGCCGAACGATGGGCCGGCTTCGCCGACCCCCCTCTCTCAACATAGAACGAATACTACGTAGAGTGGGGTCGGCGAAGCCGGCCCATCGTATGGCGGAGCCGAACAAATACTTCGTAGAGGGAGGGGGGTCGGCGAAGCCGGCCCATCGTTCGGCGGAGCCGAACGAATACTACGTAGAGTGGGGTGGGCGAAGCCGGGCCATCGTTCGGCGAAGCCGAACGACCACTACGTAGAGAGAGGGGGGTCGGCGAAGCTAGGTAGAGAAAGGAAGGCCGGCGAAGCCGGCCCATCGTTCGCCGAAGCCGAACGAATACTACGTAGAGGGTGCTAAGCGGAGGGTGGCCGGCGAAGTCGGCCCATCGTTCGGCGAAGCCGAACGGATACTACGTAGAGAGAGGGGGGTCGGCGAAGCCGGCCCATCGTTCGGCGGAGCCGAACGACTACTAGGTAGAGGGAGGAAGGCCGGCGAAGCCGGCCCATCGTTCGGCGAAGTCGAACGAGTACTAAGCAAAAGGTGGCCGGCGAAGCCGGCCCATCGTTCGGCGGAGCCGAACGAATACTATGTTGAGAGAGGGGGGTCGGCAAAGCCGGCCCATCGTTCGGCGGAGCCGAACGAATACTAGGTAGGGGGAGGAAGGCCGGCGAAGCCAAACGAATACTACGTAGAGAGCGCTAAGCGGGAGAAAACCTAAACAGGCAGCAGCGACCGTTTATCCAAACGTGTTCCATCACACTGTTTTGCCAGTCGAGGTGTTCTACGAGTTTTATCATGTATCAACGTACCAACTTCATGCGTATTCAGCATGATAATTGATGTGGATAAACGGTCGCTGCTGTTTGTTTAGGAGGTCCCGGTAAGCGGAGGGTGGCCGGTGAAGCCGAACGAATACTACGTAGAGAGTGCTAAGCGGAGGAAGGCCGGCGAAGCCGGCTCAACGTTCGGCGAAGCCGAACGAATACTAGGTAGGGAAAGGAAGGCCCATCGTTCAGCGGAGCCGAACAAATACTAGGTAGCGAAAGAAAGGCCGGCGAACCCGGCCCAACGTTCGGCGAAGCCGAACGAATACTACGTAGAGAGAGGAAGGCCGGCGAAGCCGGCCCATCGTTCGGCGAAGCCGAACGAATACTACGTGGAGTGGGGTCGGCGAAGCCGGCCCATCGTTCGGCGAAGCCGAAGGAATACTAGGTAGAGGGAGGAAGGCCGGCGAAGCCGGCCCATCTTTCGGCGAAGCCGAACGAATACTACGTAGAGAGAGTGGGGTCTGCGAAGCCGGCCCATCGTATGGCGGAGCCGAACAAATACTATGTTGAGAGAGGGGGTCGGCGAAGCCGGCCCATCGTTCGGCGAAGCCGAACGAATACTACGTAGAGGGAGGAAGGCCGGCGAAGCCGGGCCATCGTTCGGCGAAGCCGAACGACTACTACGTAGAGAGAGGGGGGTCGACGAAGCCGGCCCATCGTTCGGCGAAGCCGAACAATTACTAGGTAGAGAAAGGAAGGCCGGCGAAGCCGGCCCATCGTCCGCCGAAGCCGAACGAATACTACGTGGAGGGTGCTAAGCGGAGGGTGGCCGGCGAAGTCGGCCCATCGTTCGGCGAAGCCGAACGAATACTACGTAGAGAGAGGGGGGTCGGCGAAGCCGAACGAATACTAGGTAGAGGGAGGAAGGCCGGCGAAGCCGGCCCATCTTTCGGCGAAGCCGAACAAATACTACGTAGAGAGAGTGGGGTCTGCGAAGCCGGCCCATCGTATGGCGGAGCCGAACAAATACTATGTTGAGAGAGGGGGGTCGGCGAAGCCGGCCCATCGTTTGGCGAAGCCGAACGAATACTACGTAGAGGGAGGAAGGCCGGCGAAGCCGGCCCATCGTTCGGCGAAGCCGAACGACTACTACGTAGAGAGAGGGGGGTCGGCGAAGCCGGCCCATCGTTCGGCGAAGCCGAACGATTACTAGGTAGAGAAAGGAAGCCGAACGAATACTACGTAGAGGGTGCTAAGCGGAGGGTGGCCGGCGAAGTCGGCCCATCGTTCGGCGAAGCCGAACAAATACTACGTAGAGAGAGGGGGGTCGGCGAAGCCGGCCCATCGTTCGGCGGAGCCGAACGAATACTAGGTAGGGGGAGGAAGGCCGGCGAAGCCAAACGAATACTACGTAGAGAGCGCTAAGCGGGAGAAAACCTAAACAGGCAGCAGCGACCGTTTATCCATACGTGTTCCATCACACTGTTTTGCCAGTCGAGGTGTTCTACGAGTTTTATCATGTATCAACGTACCAACTTCATGCGTATTCAGCATGATAATTGATGTGGATAAACGGTCGCTGGGGGGGTGTGTATACAAGTCTGTTGGTACCTGCTCGTTGGTGCCCCTGCTTCTACTGAACCCAGCAGACGTTTGAGTGTACACAGTGAACGTTCGAGCGATATAGCGTGCACAACTATATCGCGAAAGTATCCCGCACATTGCATAAAGGTGTCGCCGTCCGGCACACTAAGGCCTCTGGTCCATAACACCTTAGGATCCGTACCTAGGGAGTCATGGAGTCTTTGGCCACAAGCCACAATTTCGCCACCCTGAACTGTCGATCGCTGTCGAGTGATATCCAAAAAACTGCGCTATCCAGACTTCTGAGCTATTTCCATGCACCGTTTGCTGCTTTGCAGGAAACCCGCCTCAAGGATAGACCCGTCATCAGCGTCGGAGAGTACACCATCTACTGCGGTAACGCTGACGATAGGAGAGTGGGAGGCTGTGCAATAGCTGTAAGGAAGGATTTCAATGGTATGGTCAAGGAGTTCGGCTCAACGTCGTGTCGGAATGCATTCGTGCGACTGCGGGATCACAGAGGATTCAATCTGTGGATAGTGAGTGCTCATGCGCCCGCTGAAACCGCCGAAGACAATTCGAAGGATGCGTTTTATGAGGAACTCAATACGTTGCTGGCCAGGATACCTTGTCAACATGCTGTTGTCGTGGGGATTGACGCAAATGCGAAGATGGGACTTGATCAGGAATCCGAAGTACTCGGTAAATGGTTCTACCCAGTGGAGCAAACATCGGACAATGGCTACCGCCTTGTCGACTTTTGCGAACGCAGTGGTCTGATTATTGCATCGACATTCAAGAGGAATCATCGCCGCCATCAGCTTACGTGGCAGGGACCAACCCGGCTATCTCCAGAAGAGCAGCGGAAGCGGAAGATGACAACTTTGAAACTACAGCTTGACTATGTCCTGACGAGGAATATTCCAGTATCGGACATTTGAAGATCTAGAGCTGTGTGGGATGTCGCATTCGATTCGGATCACCGTCCTGTTCTGTTGAACTTCACTGCGAGGATTCATAAGAGGAAGCGAGGGGCTCAGCCTCTCCAGAGGATTGACATGACAAGTCTCAGAGATGAAGAGTGCAGAAGGAATTTCCGACAACGCGTTTCTATTCACATCGGAGTACGGACTAAGAAGAAACTTTGCGACACGGATTCTTTTTGCATGTGCATCCAGGACGCTTCGAAAGAGGCACTCCCGGTTGTACAGCCTAAGAAGAAGTTCGCCTACGTCTCAGAAGAAACAACATCTACCTACAACAGAGTATGTGCTCTCCGAACTGCAGGAAACTTCGTGGAGGAGAAGCGTCTGAGGAGGAAGTTGCGTCGGCAGCTTCAAAGTGACCGCGAACGAGAGTGGACGTGTAGAGCTAAGGAGTTCGAAAAGGCTTTGGAGGAGAAGAATCCGAGGAAAGCGTACACGTTGCTGCGACAGTATAGCGGGAAGATAAAGAGATGTTCTTTTGCCTTCAACACTACCAATGGAGTTGCAGTTGGTGATGCGACGCTGCCAATATGGAAGGCTTACTTCAGTTCACAACTGAATGGTCCAGCGACATCAGTACCTGAGCTCCTTACCTGAGCTCCCGCATGTTCAGAGAGCACATTAGGATGCCAGTGAGGAACCACCGACTGAGTCTGGAGTTTTGGATTGTGCCCGGAAAATGAATAATGGAAAGGCGTTTGGAAATGACAACATCACTGCTGAAATGCTAAAAACTCTTTCTCCGTCTGGGATTCGTGAAATGACCAACACTATCCTTACCATATGGATGAGCGAAAGGATACCCGATTCGTGGAGACATGCGATCATCGTACCTCTTCACAAGAAGCTATCCGTCACGGATCCTAAGAACTACAGAGGAATCTCTCTACTTCGTGTCATGTACAAGGTTTTAGAACGTATAACGTATCATTCTCGAGCGACTTATCAAACATCGTGAAGGAACGACCAGAGATGAGCAAGCCGGTTTTCGACCTGGAAGATCGACCATCGACCAAGTGTTCGTCGTGAGAAGAGTAATTGAATCGTGGCAGCGGTTTTCGAAGCCATTACAGCTTGCTTTTTTGGACTTTGAAGCCGCGTTCGACTCTCCTCATCGTGATCGATTGCTCAATGCTCTGCGAGCAGATGGAGTCCCGGAAAAGTATGTTCGGTTAATCGAGGACATGAACAAAGGAACAACAGCAGCAGTTCGTACACCTGTCGGATTTACGTCAGCTTTCGAGGTGAAAACAGGAGTAAGCGCAAGGAGCCGTTGCAGGACCTTTTATTTTCAACTTCGCCGTTGATGACATCATGCGTAGAGTTGCAGAACAGTTTCCTGCGGATGTGATCTTAACACCATCAGGACGCTCCCTTGTCGACCTGGAGTACGCCGACGACATTGTGTTATTCGCTGAAAACAACGGAATCTGCAAAGGATTGTGAACCTCGTTTCCGAAGTATGCCGCAGCCTATGGACTTTGTCTTCGTCCCGACAAATGCAAGCAGATGTGGGTCTCTCAGAGGCCTTCAACTGGAGTTTGTGTGGACGGACAACGTATCGAACTGGTGGACGATTTCTGTTATTTGGGCTGTTTGCTGAAGAACGATGGTAGTTATGCAGCGGATATTCGACAACGATGTGCGAAAGCTACGTCTGCATTCAATTCTCTAACCAAGTGTTTGTGGTCTACCACCATCGCGAAGGAAGTCAAGTTGCGCGTCTACCTATCCGCTATTCGCCCTATCATGATGTACGGATCGGAGACGTGGGCGGCACCGAAACGCAGATGGAAAGGTTGGATTGCACGGAGAGGAAGCTTTAGGCGTTTGCTTGGATATTTCTGTGCGCGTGTATGCCATAACGAAGACCTTTACAAGGAAATCGACGCAGTACATCAACGCTTGACACGAGGGAGGTGCCAGCATCTCCTAACGCCATCTCAAGCAGCAATGGAAAGTCGACTTCGACTGCTCGGGCATATACTAAGAAGAACGCCGGATCGTCTCGTACAACACGCTTTAAAAATTCTTCCAAATCCTGTCTGGAAACGGCCACCTGGGCGTAGGCGAAAGTTCTGGACGGATGTGGTTAAAGAGGATTTAAAGTCACTCGGCATTGAAAGACAGTTCAGGTGCGATGTTTCGTTTCGCAGGGAATGGAATAGTGACAGCTGGATGGATTGTGTTCAAATTGTGGCTGAAGACCGTGAAAAATGGACACGGCTGACTACTAGGACGGCACACCTCGGTGAAGATGCGGAATGACCGCGTCAGGCGAAAGCCAACCGATTAAGTCAGTCAAGTAAGTCAAACGGTCGCTGCTGTTTGTTTAGGAGGTCCCGGTAAGCGGAGGGTGGCCGGTGAAGCCGGCTCATTTCGGCGGAGCCGAACGAATACTAGGTATTAGGGGAGGAAGGCCGGCGAAGCGCCGCTGCGTAATCACGTTCCGCGAAGCCGAACGAATACCCCGTAGAGTGGGGTCGGCGAAGCCGGCCTTCATCGTATGGCGGAGCCGAACAAATACTTCGTAGAGGGAGGGGGGTCGGCAGAGAGCCGCTTGCATTATCGTTCGGCGGAGCCGAACAGGTACTACGTAGAGTGGGGTGGGCGAAAGTCGGCCCATCGTTCTGCAAAGCCGAACAGATACTACGTAGAGCGAGGAAGGCCAACGAAGCCGGCCCATCGTTCGGCGGAGCCGAACAGATACTACGTAAGAGAATGCTAAGCGGAGGGTGGCCGGCGAAGCCGCTCGCGTGAGATTTGGCGGAGCCGAACGATTACTAGGTAGCGAAAGAAAGGCCGGCAGAGCCCACGGCCCGGCGTTCGGCGAAGCCGAACAGATACTACGTAGAGAGAGGAAGGCCGGCGAAAGCCGCTCATCGTTCACGGCGAAGCCGAACGAATACTACGATAGTGGGGTCGGCGAAGCCGGCTTAATCGTTCGGCGAAGCCGAAGGAATACTAGGTAGAGGAGGAAGGCCGTAAACCGCGAAATAGCATCGTTCGGCGGAGGCCGAACGATTACTAGGTAGGGGAGGAAGGCCGGCCAGGCCAAAGCGAATACTACGTAGAGAGTGCTAAGCGGAGGGTGGCCGGCGAAGCCGGAGCAGATACTAGGTAGAAGGAGGAAGGCCGGCGAAGCCGGCTATGTCTCGGCGAAGCCGAACAGATACTACGTAGAGAGTGGGGTCTGCGAAGCCCGGCCCATCGTATGGCGGAGCCGAACAAATACATATGTTGAGGAGAGGGGGTCGGCGAAGCCGCGCTTGTCGATCAACGAAGCCGAACGAATACTACGTTCAGAGGGAGGAAGGCCGGCGAAGCCGAACAGATATTACGTTGGAGAGCGCTAAGCGGGAAGAAACCTAAACAGGCAGGCAGCGACCATTTATCCATACGTGTTCCATCACACTGTTTTGCCAGTCGAGGTGTTCTACGAGTTTTATCATGTATCAACGTATAAACTTCATGCGTATTCAGCATGATAATTGATGTGGATAAACGGTCGCTGCTGTTTGTTTAGGAGGTCCCGGTAAGCGGGAAGTGGCCAGCAGAAGCCGAACAGATACTACGTAGAGAGTGCTAAGCGGAGGAGTGGCCGGCGAAGCCGGCACTCAGCTCAGCGTTCGGCGAAGCCGAGCAGATACTAGGTAAGAGAAAGAGAAGGCCGGCGAAGCCATCCATCGTTCGGCGGGCCGAACGAGTACTAGGAAATGAAAGCGAAAGAAAGGCCGGCAGACCCGGCCCAACGCTCGGCGAAGCCGAACAGATACTACGTAGAGAGAGTATGCCAGGGTGTTGCCCTGGCGTACTAACGGTATTGTGCCGACGTACTAAGCCCCGACTGTCTGGTATACTGAGAGAGCAAAATGAGACCAGAAGATCAAAAAGAAACTGAATCGGCTCCGTCGGCCTTCCTCCCCCTCCCTAGTCTTCGTTCGGCTCCGCCGAACGATGGGCCGGCTTTGCTGGCCTTCCTCCCTTTACCTAGTATTCCTTCGGCTTCGCCGAACGATGGGCCGGCTTCGCCGACCCCCCTCTCTCAACATGGTTTTGTTCGGCTCCCGCCATACGATGGAGCCGGCTTCGACCGACCCCACTCCACGTAGTATTCGTTCGGCTTCGCCGAACAATGGAGCCGGCTTCGCCGGCCTTCCTCTCTCTTACGTAGTCATTCGTTCGGCTTCGCCGAACGTTGGGCCGGGTTCGCCGGCCTTTCTTTCGCTACCTAGTAATCCGTTCGGCTCCGCCGGAACGATTGGAACCGGCTTCGCCGGCCACCCTCCGCATAGCATTCTCTACGTAGTATTCGTTCGGCTCCGCCGAAACGATGAGGCCCGGCTTCGTTGGCCTTCGCATCGCTCTACGTAGTATTCGGTTCGGCTTTGCAGAACGATGGGCCGGCTTCGCCCACCCCACTCTACGTAGTATTCGTTCCGCTCCGCCCAGCGATGGGCCGGCTTCGCCGACCCCCCTCCCTCTACGTGGTATTTGTTGGGCTCCGCCATACGTTGGGACGGCTTCGCCGACCCCACTCTACGTGAAGTATTCCCGTTCGGCTTCGCGGAACGATGGGCCGGCTTCGCCGGCGCTTCCTCCCTAACTAGTATTCGTTCGGCTCCGCCGAAATGAGCCAGCTTCACCGGCCACCCTCCGCTTACCGTGACCTCCCTAAACAAACAGCAGCGACCGTTTATCCACATAAATTATCATCATGCTTAATACGCATGAAGTTGGTACGTTGGATACATGAGTAAAACTCGTAGAAATACCTCGACTGGCAAAACAGTGTGATGGAACGACGTATGGATAAACGGTCGCTGCACTGCCTGTTTAGGTTTTCTCCCGCTTAGCGCTCTCTACGTAGTATTCGTTTGGCTTCGCCGGCCTTCCTCCCCTACCTAGTATTCGTTTCGGCTCCGCCAGGCACGATGAAGCCAAGGGCTTCGCCGACCCCTATCTCACAACATAGTATTCGTTCGACTTCAAGCCGAACGATGCAAATGGCCGCTTCGCCGGCCTTCCTCCACTCTACCTAGTAGTCGTTCGGCTCCGCCGAACGATGAGCCAACTTCGCCGACCCCCTCTCTCTACGTAGTATTCGTTCGCTTCGCCGAACGATGGAGCCGACTTTCGCCGGCCGCCCTCCGCTTAGCACCCTCTGCGTAGTATTCGTTCGGCTTCGGCGGACGATGGGCCCGGCTTCGCCGGCCTTCCTTTCTTCTACCTAGTAATCGTTCGGCTCGCCAGAACGATGAGCCAGCTTCGCCGACCCCCTCTCTCTACGTATTAGTCGTTCGGCTTCGCCGAACGATGAGCGCGCTTCGCCGGCCTTCCCTCCCCTCTACCACGTAGTATTCGTTTCGCTTCGCCAAACGATGGGCCGGCTTCGCCGACCCCTCTCTCAACATAGTATTTGTTCGGCTCCGCCATACGATGGGCCGGCTTCGCAGACCCACTCACTCTGCGTAGTATTCGTTCGGCTTCGCCGAAAAGATGGGCCGGCTTCGCCGACGCCCTCCCCTCTACCTAGTATTCCTTCGGCTTCGCCGAACGATGAGCCGGCTTCAGCCGACCCCTCTCTACGTAGTATTCGTTTCGGCTTCGCCCGAACGATGGAGCCGATTTTCGCCCGGCCACCTCCGCTTAACGCACCCTCTCCGTAGTATTCGGTCGGCTTCGGCGGACTATGGGCCAGCTTCGCCGGCGCTTCCTTTCTCTACCTAG